>JAXCHO010000025.1:1960000-2400000 GCA_036630365.1 Acanthiza pusilla
CTCCAGAAGATAAAAAATTTGCATTAATTCTATTAATGACTGCCTCCAACCTGGATGTAAAGTTATTTCCAAATAACTGTTCCATTTCAAACTGACTGCAGACACAAAGGGAGAGGAGCCCGGGAGGTGCTGTCCCACCCCAGGTGTCCTGCAGCTCCCTGGGGACAGCTGGGACCCCAATTTCCAAGGGGGGTCGCCCACCAAACACACACAGAAACCGAGGGAAGTCCATTGAAGCTGCACTCATCTGACCTCGGGATTTGAAATCCCCTGGGAGTCTCTGCAGGCCTCAGGAAACACCATTTTGCCACACTTGAGTGCTAATGAAAAGAGAATTACTCATCCAGCAGCACTGGAAATGGATATTTTCCCTCTGCTCCCAAAGCAGGGCTGGAATGAACTCAGAGAGCACAGCGATGGATCTGACAGCTCAGAATTCCGTGAGCCAGAATTGCACCAGCACCAAGCACACCAACAGCACAGCAAACTGTCCTGCAGCCCCAAAATAACACAGGGCAGAGCAGCAAATCACTCCTGGGTCAGTCAGAAAAGAAGGACATCCCTGGAAGGAAATCTCCACCACTTTTCCAGGGAGCTGAGCTGCCCCACAGCACCCAGAGTTCCCCACATAGGCCCTCGGACTGTTCTTCCCTCGTTTTTCAGGGAGCTGTGGCCCAGGAGGAGTCACAAAAGCTTGGGAATGCTGATTAACTTCTCCCTCGTGTTGAACTCGTTATCTCGGGACACAGGAGGAGGCAGAGCAGCCCGCGGAAAACAAATGTAATCTTCTGGAAAGAGCACAGCCATTAGATGTTATCGGTTTGCAAAAAAAAATTAAAGATTGAGACTGGAGGAAGCTCATGAATTGAATTCTTACAGCACTTCAAAGCAATTTGTGCATGAATGCAAGCATTTATTCTTCTAATTAAAAAAGGGAAAAAGCAAGCAAAATAGCAAGACATCATTTACATGAAAGAGGGGGGAGTAAAAAAAACCAAAAAACAAGCAACAACCAAAACTCAAACAAAACCTCCAGTGTTAATCAAGCACAGAGTGGATTCCAACCCAGCAAAGGGAGAGAAAGCTCCAGATTTAATGAGGGAAGGCACTGGAGAGCAGCAGAACTCGCCCCAGTGCATTCTGCAGCACTCCTGCCAAGCCATCCCACAGGAATTTCTACATCCTTGGGAGCAGAAAATGATCAGATGTTGTGCAAAGCAGAGCCCTTTGTTCCTGTCCCCTCTTTGTTTTCCAAACCAGCCAAGGGTGGGGGCTCTGGGATGGTCCCACCACAGCAGCTGCTGCGATGGAGAGCGTTTCTTGAAATACGGTTTATCCTAAATAAAGATCATGATCCCAGCCTTCTAAAAACTAGCTGAAATGATCAGAAATGCATTTACCTTTCAAGGAGTAAGTAGCAAGAAGTTACACTCAACTTGGATTTCAAAATCCAAGTGTGTGCTCTTCTGAGGAGCTGTGATGAACAACACTGAACAATTAGAAATACATTTACCTTTCCAACAATAAGTAGAAGAAGTTACACTCAACTTCGATTTCAAAATCAAAGTGTGTGCTCTTCTGAGGAGCTGTGATTAACAGCTCTGAATGATTAGAAATACATTTACCTTTCAAATAATAAGTAGAAGAAGTTACACTCAACTTCAAAAATCAGAGTGTGTGCTCTTCTCAGGAGCTGTGATGAACAACTGAATGATCAGAAACACATTTACCTTTCAAACAGTAAGTAGCAAGAAGTTACACGCAACTTCAATTTCAAAAATCCAAGTGTGTGCTCTTCTGAGAAGCTGTGATGAACAACTCTGAATGATTTGTGTGTCTGAACATCAATGCCTCAAATTAGCAGTTGAAATTTTTAAGAATTATCCCCCCAAAACCTCCCTAGAGGCATTTCACCTGTGCAAACACAACCCCTCAGGTGACAAAGCAGGATTTTTTTCAGTTTTCACTCCTCCTCAGCCAGGCCAGGAGCTTTTTGCAGCTATTCCAATGCCAGGGATGCTCTTGGCTCTGGATTCCCAGGAATTCAAGCCACGCATCCTTGGAGTCACTGCAGGAGGAGAGCTCTGCTGGGTTGTCCCTCATTTCCCACTGCTTATCCTCAAGTTTTCAAGGGAGAAATGCATTACCTGCAGCTCTGCTTGCAAAAACTGCCCATTTGGGGCTTTTTATAAGGTCAGTGTTACTCATCAAACTGATAGGAAACGATGGGAGGAAAATCACAATTTTGCAAATCACAATGCAAAAGAGCTGCAGAGCAAAGAGAAGAGAGGAGAAAGAAAACAGCTTTCAGGATGTTTAGAAACAGCCTGGCTTCTTTTGGAAGATTGTTTTTTCCTCAATTCTGAGTTGTTTTTACCTCCCCAGCACAACCTTCCAAGTCCAGAAACAGCCTGGGCTGCGAACTGCACAATCCCAGCTGTGCACGATGGAATTATTCTCTCAAATTGATATCAGATCTATGTTTTGCAACCTAAATCACAGCAGATATTGCTACAAACCTACAAGCGCAGTCCTGGGGCCCTGCCCATCCACACAATCTTGTCATTTCTGGCCAACAGAGCACAACATCACGAGGACAGGGCAGACAGCAAAACGTGGGAGCAGATTTCCACTGCGAAAAGGAATTTAAATTGGAGAGAAGCAGCTTTTCAGAAAAAAACAACCCAATCCAGGAAGCTGACAGTGATAGCATTAATTCCATCCCTGATGTGATGTCATTGCCAGGAGGGTTGTACCTATTAAAAAGATCAAAAAGGCCTCCTGTGCACACACATTGTTGAAGTTCAGGCAGTGACAGAGGCAATTACTATTTTTCCTTCCCTCTATAAATATTATTACAAGCTGCTTTTTCACAAAACACTTACAAGCTAGGGAGTAAACTCCACCGCTCCTGGTAAATGAACACAATTAAATCAATTTCTCTCTCAAAACAGGAGAGAATTATTTGACCTCTTTTTTCATCTCCAGTCATGTTTAACTTTGTCTAAATAAAATATTTTGGAATCTCTGGAGAAAAGGCTGCTCGTTTACTCCAAACAAATCTCTGCTGTGATTTCCTTCAGTGATGCCACTCCTAGGAACTCTCTTATTTGAGAAGCACTTGAGCTGATCAGTGTCATCTCCATTAAAAATCATCAAGAATCCCCAGGCAGATATTTGCACTTGAAATTAAGATGTTCCACGATATTTCAACATTTCCTAACATCCATTCATATTTAATTCTTGAGGATGCTTCAATACACATAAAATGTGGATCAGCCCAAGCAATTTTCCAATTAGGAATCATTCAGAGCACGAGGCCAACAGGACTGAGTGGCAAACCTGAAATTGAATTAAGGATTTAAGGCTGGATAGAGACCACCTCCAGCTCAGCAACTCAATCAATTCCCTTTCTTTTGCCTTTCTGTGCAATTATCTGAGTGTTGCACGTCCGTCTGAACACGCAGGAACGCCACCGTAATCCACTTTGGGATCGGGATTAGCGAGTTCAGGCTCCAAGGAGAAATAAAGGCATTAGCACGACTTGAATGGAGAATGGAAGTAGATTAATGCTGCTCAGGGAATGAATATTCTGTTGTCTCACAGTTACTCCTACACTGGTATCAGGATTTGACTGTCAGGAAGTGGAGAGGAAAAAAAAAAAAAAAAGACTTAATGGGCTGGAAAATTTTCATTACGCTGATAGTGACAATTTATCTTCACAAATTAATGAAGAAAATTTAACTTTAATAAATTGCTGATACCCACAAAATGGGACGAGTGGTTTCTACACTGTCAATGCCATTTTAAGTTTAAAAGGTGCAAAATTAGTTTTACTTTAAGAGTTTGCCATGTCCTGGTCAAGCACTAAAAGACAAAACCAAACCAACAACAAAACAACAAAATCCAAGCTGCCAGATTCACCTGCTGACAAATCCCTAATGAAAACACAGATCCTGGTTTAAAAAACCCCAAAGCTGCATTGAACACAATGCCCATTCAGCAGTTATTGTTCCACCTGTTGTCAGGATTGATTTTACATTAATTTTACAGCCCTGCATTCCATTTAAAAAAGCTTGCTCTGATATCCATGGAATCCCAGACTGGTTTGGAACAGGATGAGCTTCAAGGTCCATCCCAGCCCTGCCATGGGCAGGCACAGCTTCCACCAGCGCCACATTCAGGGGATAAACCCCACACCATTTCACTTCCTTTGAAGGGTGAAGATGAAATATTCTGCACGGAAACTTCGGGAGGAGAAAATAGCACTGACCTGGAAACACTCACGGAGAGTACCTGAGGTCCCCAGCTCAGACTGTTCCTGCAACTTTCCCATCCAGAGATCCAAAATTCCCCAGGAAAACCAAGGGAATCCACACAGTGACACAAACCCCATCAGACCGAGCCCAGGTGCTGTGGCAGGAGCAAACACTCAGCTCACAAAGTCACAGCTCACTCTACAGCTCACCTCCAGAGGATTCCTTCAGGATTTACCCTCTACATCAATGCCAGACCCGAGATTCAAACCCTTTATCCAAAAAAATCCTCATGCTAAGTATTTCCCTCTATTTGGAACATTTCTCCCTTTGCCATGCCTTGGAGGATTGCTGCTCACCGCAGAGCTTAGGTTAACGCCGCGCCAGAGGAGGCTGCTCAGATTGCAATTTATGCACCAAAACCATCAATTTCTACCTTCTCCCTCCCCACAGGAGCATTTTTAACACACCCAGGTAGGGGAGGAGCCACAGAATGGTCACATGTGAGGAGTCCATGAGCTGCAGCTCACCTGAGAGCAGAGGAGCTGAAAACAGCCTCCAACCACTCGGATTTTCAGGTGGGAACTTACTGAGCAAAGCAAACACAAAAAAATAACCTCCAAATTGCCATTTTCTTGCCTAGACAGAAACAAAACCCAGCACCACATCTCACAGAACGAGAGGTTCTGCTCAGATTTTACAACTCCGTTATTTATTAACACATTCATTCCAGCAGATTTTTATTTTAAATATAAAAACCAAAAAAACCCCTCCACACTTAGGCTTTCAAAGATTCTTAATTTTCCTTTCAGTGAGGTATTACTGTATTTCCCTGTCCTTGGAGAGTTTTATCTGGGATTATACATATGTACCAAAACACAGCTGTTCCACTTCTTTGCTCCTTTATTTTTTTCCTAGAGAAAAACCTGCCTCTATCAGGCACCCAATTAGCTGCTCACTATCAAAAGGCTGCTTGGGCCTTTCATCTCCTTGAAAACTGGATTCAAGTGAGAGGGTGTCATGGAAACTGTGGCTGGGGTCATTTCCTGTTGCAGTTTTTCAGTCACCGAAAATAAAATAGCAATAACAATAATAGAAGGATTTTTTTTTTCTGATTAAAAAAACTAGTATTTGTTATCCCAGCTTGCAAAGCAGTAGCTGTGTGAAAAGGAAAATTATTTTTCATGAGAAATCGTCATGTGACAAAGCAGAAAGTGATTTCAAGTCAATGTTCAACTCTCTCCTAAAAACCTGAAGATTACATGTGCAGAAGACAAAACTTGCAGCAATTATTGCAGTGAAATGAATGAAGAATTTCAAATTAAAAGCCCAACTCACAGTACTTCCATAGAGTGTGTGTTTCTCAAAGTATTTCACTGAGCAAGTAGGATAGAAAAGTGTAATTATATAGGAGATTCTAGCTAATGAACTATGGACAGTACTCAAAACTTTAAAAAAAATAAAAAGGGAAAAAGTTCACGAAGCAGGGAGCTTTCATACTTAAGTCATAAATAGAGGTAATTAAAAATAAATAAAAATCAGTCCGTGGCTTAAGAATACCTTAGTCCTTTGCCATATTTTCTTCTATTTTGATGAAAAAAGAGGGAGAGAAAAAAAATACCATAAAATTGCACACATTCCCAGATAACAGATTTTTCTAAACACAGAGTGAAGTGGGGGAATAGAGCAGGAATTAAATCAAGGACCTCACTTCTGTGAGAGCTTTTCTGTGGTGAGAGGAGATTGAGGAGCACCTGGAACACATCCATTTATGAGCACACCTCCAAAGCTCCTCATCTGGTTTGTACAGAAAACCCCACGAGCTCATGTTGGCAAAAAGGCTTCGAGTGCTTTGTCTCGGAGAGCTTTCCCCAATTGCAAAGCTGAGTTCTCCCTCAGCTCAGTGACATCAATGCAGAACACCTCGGCTGATCCTGAGACAAGAAGTGATTCAAGTCCCAGGTGAGCCCAGCCAGCCCGCCCCTTTCACCTGATTCCCGTCAGCCACGCGTTCCTCGGGCAGCGTTTTCCACCTGAATTCCCTCCCATCCCTTTGAAGGTTCCTGGGTGTAGCCCAGCCCTCAGCTTTCGCCCTTGGCCACCACACACCAACTGTGCCCTTGGAGAACCTGCAGACACTCAGCTCTGCCAGACACGGAGCAGCTCTGGCTCTCTCCTGGTGGAGTCTCCAGACACGGAGCAGCTCTGGCTCTCTCCCGGTGGAGTCTCCAGACACAGAGCAGCTCTGGCTCTGTCCCAGTGGAGTCTCCAGACACGGAGCAGCTCTGGCTCTCTCCCGGTGGAGTCTCCAGCATGGAGCAGCTCTGGCTCTCTCCCGGTGGAGTCTCCAGACACGGAGCAGCTCTGGCTCTCTCCCGGTGGAGTCTCCAGCATGGAGCAGCTCTGGCTCTCTCCCGGTGGAGTCTCCAGATATGGAGCAGCTCTGGCTCTCTCCTGGTGGAGTCTCCAGACACGGAGCAGCTCTGGCTCTCTCCCGGTGGAGTCTCCAGCATGGAGCAGCTCTGGCTCTCTCCCGGTGGAGTCTCCAGATATGGAGCAGCTCTGGCTCTCTCCCGGTGGAGTCTCCAGACATGGAGCAGCTTTGGCTCTCTCCTGGTGGAGTCTCCAGACATGGAGCAGCTTTGGCTCTCTCCCGGTGGAGTCTCCAGACATGGAGCAGCTTTGGCTCTCTCCTGGTGGAGTCCCCAGTGTGGCCACAGCTGGAAAACCACGGGCAGACACAGGGAATCAGATGGAGACAGATTCCAGAAGGAGCAGGGGAGGTCCACCCCACTCACATCTGCCCGGAGCTGCCCAAGCAGCAGCAGCCCCAGCCCTTCCTCAGCAGGAGTTATTTTGGAACACAGGAGCAGTGTTTGCACACCTGCAGAGGACACCAACCTCTCCCACCAGGGCAGGCTCAACAGGAATTGGACATCAGCAGGAATTTCTCCATGGAAAGGGTGGTGAGGATTGGCAGGGCTGCCCAGGCAGGTTTGGAGTGCCCATCCCTGGAGGTGGCACTCAGTGCTCTGGGCTGGGGACAAGGTGGGCATGGGGCACAGCTTGGACTCCTTGGGCTGGGAGGGCTTTTCCAACCTTCATTATTCTGGGATCTGACCAAGCCAGAAACCCCACTCCAAAGGACCCCAACCACATCGATCCAATTTGTAATCTAATTAAATATGTGGCTTCTCTTGTATATGTTCCCCCACCATTTTTTGGGTTTTTTTGTGTTAGTAGTCTTCTCTTACTTCAGCTTTACTCAGCAATTTCCAAACTGAAATAGATTTCCTGAGGTCTTTGCAGGAGCTGAAGCTCTCTCTGCTTGTAACGCCACAGAGCCCCACATGAATTAGCAACAGTGCAAAAGGAGATGTCTTTATCAGACAATTCCAGGATTTTTTTTCTGAAGTTTTGCTCTTTTTGCTAATGGAGACTTAAATATATCCACTACATTCTTGTTCTTGTGAAGATTATTGCCAGGTCAAACCGAACATTCCCATGACCTTGAAACCTTACTTTTTCAGGAAGAAAGGTAAGGTTAGCAAAAGGTTTTTTAAGAACCACAGACAAGAAACAAAATGTAGCTGAGAGATTAAACAGAAGATAAAAGACAACACCAGATCTCAATTTAAAAAATAATAAATAAATCTCAGGCTGTTGCAGTAAGTGGCCATTGCAGACAAAGCTGAGACATAAAGGAAAGCTGTCCCAGAGTGGCCAGGTGTGGAAGTGCCACCATCCAGGCAGGCCGAGCTCACTGGGAATGCAAAGCCCAGCTGGGGCAGGAGGAACGGAGAGCTCAGAGCCCTCCCCACCCCCATCCTGCTCCCCATTATTCTCCACTCAAGCTGAAAGCCACAAGGGCTTTTCCTCGGCCGCTCCGTGGCGGGCAGACTTGGGAAGCTCCGCAGGAATTGCTGAGAGATCCAGGAAGGCACAAAAGGCTCCTGCCACAAAGAGCCCTTTCATCTGGGCCGTGTGTCCATTAAACACGGCCTGGTAATGTGCATGAGGTTTATAAAGTGATTATAAAGTGAAGGCTCGCTCGCTAACTCAGCTGCACAATAAGATTTTGAAGTCTGTCACTGGAAAAGTGGGATTTGAAATGAGGAGCTGGGAATGCTGCACAGCTCCTCGGAGTAACACTCAGGTCTGGTACTGACAGCTGAATGTGGATTTTCCAGGTTTTAATGCTTTCATTGCTTTATTTGGTGACACTCAGGCTCCTCACACTGTTCAGGAAAACATGGAAAGGAGGATTCAAGCCTTGACAGTGCTCCTGCACCAAATATGCTCAGAGGACATGGAATCGCTGCTCTGACAGGCTGGAAACAGAAAGTTAATAATACAAATAATACAAATAATAGGTCAGATGCTGCTCTTACGCCATGATCAGGATGAACTCGTGAGCTGCCCCTCCTGCTCTTATCGACGCCAAGGCAGTAAACAGCCACTTTATCCTCTTTCTCCATCTTTTCCCTCCCTTTCCTTTGCCCACAGGGGCATTTCCTGAGATTTTGAATAACTAAGGCAGGTATAGACTCCTGCCAACTCTGTGAGAAAGTGAGTTATCTTCTGTCCACCAAAAGGAAAAAAATTGAAGATTCACAAAAATATCTTTTTTCTTTCTGCATCATCAAAGCAAGGCCAGAAGTTGAGAATCTTCCCCAGTGTGGGTGTGGCTGTGGGCCAGCTTCACATTCTGGCCTGCGCAAACCACAGCCTTGCTATAGCAAGGTTTCCATCTTTTCAATATATTTTTAGACCTAGGGCCTGATGCTGACACTGGCTCTAACTCTGTTCTGAGCAAGGTTCCCAAAAAGGATCCCAACCAGGCTGTGAATCTATTTTCAGGGCTGAAGTGAAACATCCTCTCCCAGCTAAACTCCAGTCCAGCTCCTCGTGGACAGGGAGGAAGAGAGGATGGGCGCTGAACTGCCAGGGTGTGTTCTGCAGACCATGGGCAGGGCTGCACATCCATCCATCCACCCATCCATCCATCCCTGTATACATCCATCCATCATCCATCATCCATCCATCATCCATCCATCCATCCATCCATCATCCATCCATCCATCCATTATCCATCCATCCATCCATGTCCCTCCATGTCCATCCATCCATCATCCATCATCCATCATCCATCATCCATCCATCCATCATCCATCCATCCATCCATCATCCATGTCCCTCCATGTCCATCCATCCATCATCCATCATCCATCCATCCATCCATCCATCCATCCATCCATCCATCCATCCATCCATCCATCCATGTCCATCCATCCATCCAGATTCCTGCCAGGAACAGACAACACAGGAACAACGTGGTTGGATGGACCTCAAATCCCATCCAGTGCCACCCCTGCCATTGCAGGGACACCTCCCACTGTCCCAGGCTGCTCCAAGCCCTGTCCAGCCTGGCCTTGGGTGCTGCCAGGGATCCAGGGGCAGCCACAGCTGCTCTGGGCATCTGTGCCAGGGAACAATTCATTCCAATATCCCATCCATCCCTGCTCTCTTTCAGCCTCAAGCCCTTCCCCCTTCTCCTCTCACTCCACGCCCTTGTCACAAGTCCCTCAGGGATATCTCCCATGAAGCACAGAATTCCAGAGGATCTGTTGCACTCACATTATTCCCTGCACTGTGGGAGAGGTCCCTGCCCCTGCTGGGCAGAGTGGGGCCAAGTGGTGCCATGAGCAGGGAAGTGGCACTGGGAAACACGGAGACAGGGAATGGCAGGCAGGGATTGGCAAAACCCACACGAAACCAGCAAAGGAGAGGCCAGGAAATGGCAGAGTGGCTCGGGAAGGCAGCAGGAATGCAGCCCTGCTGCTCCTTCCCCTGCACGGGGGTTTGATGGACAGCCCCACGGGAACCCCCGTGCTTCCCGAGGAGCCACGGGCTGGGATCAAAGGCCTCCATCGAGCAGTGACATTTTTGTACCAAAGTTGAGGAGATGTGGATTAATAAAAAACAGGGAAGAGCCTGGAACGAGCCTGACCTACGCAGTGTGCACCTGCACTGCAGGCACATGGAGAACAACAGCTTTCTTTACGATTCCAGAGAATCCCAGATAATGCATTCCTTCCCTAAATATTTTAATGACTCTTATCCCTTTTGATCTTATTTTTCCTCTCCTTTATCATGACTTTTCAGCCCTCCAGACAACACACACGAAGCAGAGAACACGCTCAGCAGCTCTGACGATTCAAATGAGCCTTCCCAGAGCAGCTCTGCATTCATTTCATCCCAACTCCACATCTTCCCTTCCCAAAATAGCTGCTGCACCTTTGCTCCTCAAAGAGAAATCTACCATTCCGAGCACTGAAAACCATGGGGATGGATGTTGGGTCTCATTTATTTTGGGAGGCTGAGTTTCTATTCTTGGAAATGTAGGGAAAAAGCAGCGTTTCAAAGTCTGAGGTTGCAATTACCAGAACTTTTTTTAAAAAAATATTTCTAGACTTTCAGCCAACCACTTGCTGAATAAATACATAAATATGAAGGGGGAGGCAAAATTCTATTTATGTGACATCACAGTGAATCAATATTTTAAAATTCATGAGATTGAATTTCTTACCAAACAGAAATAAACAACTGGTCATTTCCATTTCTATGAAACAAGTTATCTCCTATCATGGCTACGTTGGGCTTATTTTAATTTTGGCTTTGCATCCAGTAGTTTTAATGGAAATACAGCATCACCAGTATGTCAGTATTTAAAATTTTAGAAACCAAACATAACTTTTGGAATAAAACCCTGTGTTCCCAGCGGTGAGCTCAGCACAGCAGAGGCTCCTCTGCCAAGAACAGCTGGATCACCAGTGAACTGAATTTAACAGCTTCAAGACCATCAGAGCAGCTACTGAAATGATCTAGGGATTGTAAAATAGCAGCAGAATTCAAAAGGAAGAGCTAAAATATAATTTTAAATTATAGTTTCATTTCAGTAAAAAAAAAAAAAGTAAAAATTCATGTTTTCCCTCACTACTGAGCAGTAACTACAAGAGAAGGTTAGCTACTGAGTGCCCTTAGGTATTTGCAGCCTCCCCTTTGGTGAAGCTCACCTAAAGCTAAAAAACTCTGACAAGTTTGCAGTTTTCATCCTCCCCCTGCAATATATGTGAATATTAACTTTCTTCCCTTTTTTTAATCATAACCTCCTTCAAGGAAGACACAAGAGACTGTGTACCCAGGAATAACATTTTCTAATTTTAATCAAACAGATCAAAGACTAAAATTTACAGTTTAAAAACAGCTGCCTGACCACAGCTGCACCGTGTGCCACACAAGCACCCTAGTGCTCATTCCTGCCCTCCTGCCTGCACCAGAAAGTGCAATTTTCCCTCAAACTGAACTCTGCCAGGCCAGACCAAGGGAGTAAATCCCACACCACACCTGGCAGTCCTGGAGAGCCACTGGCAAAAGGAATGAAAGACAACTGTGAAATTCGTATTACAGACAATTCCTCGGGCAAACAATGAGACCCAGGAAGTCGAACTACCTCCACTGCAGCTGTAGCTTATTTAAATGAAATATCCTTTCATTGTTGGAACTGCTAAATGTATTATCCTCAAATTAAAAACCCATCTATTTTTATCACTCAATGCCTTCTGCACAACACAAAAATCCTGTCTCCAAAATGTTGGTTTCACCCCTCTGGAACACTGCTGTCCAGGAAGGCTTGGCTGGAGTGTTCCAGCTGTACCATGAGCCTGCAGGTCATGGAGCAGCTTCAGCCTCCTCTAACAAAATATCAAGTGTAATTTTGGATCCGTGGAGTGCAAGTGGCTCTTCCTCCTCATTTCACACTCCTCACAATGATGAAAAATCCTGCTTCTTTCTTACCCTCACAACAGTGCTTAGGAAAAGTCAGAAACCCCAGAGTATTTCAATATTGGGAAAGCAGAGGAAAAACAACATGCTAACTTACTGACCATGAACTAGGCAATAAAAATATCCTGGATGTGACCTTTTCGTGTACCAATTTGCCATCAGCATCTGCCCCTGTGCTGCTTTGCAATGGACAGGCTACCACCGAAAGCAAACATTTGGGGAAAATTGACTTTTGCTCCCACAAATGGATGATTCCAGGGCCACACCAATGAGTTCATTGTAGGGCATTCCCAAAAAGCTCTCCTTGCCCGATGCTTCCAGATCCAGCACCTCAGCAGCTCCTTCAGCCCAAAAAGCACCACACAACTCGTTTTTCTCTTCCCAGCACACGTCAAACATGACCATTCTGCTGAGGACTGGGGCTTCCCCCTGCTCCCAGGGATTTGGGAAGCACCAGGAGCTGAGCCCCCCCAGCCTGGAGCAAGCCCACCAGGAATGGTTCCTGGGCAGGAGGAGCTCTGCTGTCAGCCCAGCCCTCTCCTGCAGCACTGCTTGACCACCTCCAGTGCTCTCAACCGTGTCACACGGAGAGGGAAGGACAGGGAACAGTCCCTGGCGGGGGGATCACAGAGCTGATCCCTGTGTCACACAGCCGATCCCTGTGTCACACAGCTGATCCCTGCGTCACACAGCCGATCCCTGTGTCACACAGCCGATCCCTGTGTCACACAGCTCCTGGGCAAGGGTCTGATTTGGGTGAATTCCAAACCCACACAGCTGATCCCTGTGTCACACAGCCGATCCCTGTGTCACACAGCTCCTGGGCAAGGGTCTGATTTGGGTGAACCCCAATCCCACACAGCT
This sequence comes from Acanthiza pusilla, assembly GCA_036630365.1. Classification (NCBI taxonomy): domain Eukaryota; kingdom Metazoa; phylum Chordata; class Aves; order Passeriformes; family Acanthizidae; genus Acanthiza; species Acanthiza pusilla. Next base: position 1,972,966 of record JAXCHO010000025.1, read on the forward strand.
TTTGGGCAAGGGTCTGATTTGGGTGAATCCCTGTGTCACACAGCTTCTGGGCAAGGGTCTCTGATTTGGGTGAACCCCAATCCACACAGCTTCCGGGCAAGGGTCTCTGATTTGGGTGAACCCCAATCCACACAGCTTCTGGGCAAGGGTCTCTGATTTGGGTGAACCCCAATCCACACAGCTTCTGGGCAAGGGTCTCTGATTTGGGTGAACCCCAATCCCACACAGCTTCTGGGCAAGGGTCTCTGATTTGGGTGAATCCCAATCCACACAGCTTCTGGGCAAGGGTCTCTGATGTGGATAAACCCCAATCCCACACAGCTTCTGGGGAAGAGTCTGATTTGGGTGAACCCCAATCCCATTTCAGTGTCAAACACTGCTCTGACACTCCTGCCCCACACAGTTCGGGGTTCCTGTATTTGCCAACAAATAAGAGGCAAAGGGCTCTCCTGGAAGGCCTCCCCAGCCTTGCCTCAGAGCCTGCTCCTGCTCCCACCACAGCTATTTTGGGGAGTCTGTCCCCTCTCCCCCAGCCCATCACCACCAACACCTCCCCAGGTTTTGTTTGATAGAAGTCCCGAGGTGAAAGCACAGCCCAAAAGGAAATGTTTCCAATTCTTCTTTTGCTGAAAGGGAGAGAAGCAGGGACTGAGCCAGGGCAGGGAGGTCATGGGAGCACCTCGGCCCTCTGGTGTGGCACCATCACATCATCTCTGTCAAGCTGAACTTCTCTCCACCTGCAATTTGGGGTGAAATCCACAAAAAACCAGCACAAAAATAACCCTACCAGGGCAAACACACGAGAAATTCTGCTTAAAGGAGCTCCAGCTCCGAGAAACTTTTATGGCAACTTCCAGATGTGTCTATTTTAAATTTGGTTTTTTTCCCTCTGGCCTCATTCCCACCTGTGACAATCCTAAGTGCAGCCAGAAATTCCAACAGCATCGCGGGAATATGTGCAAAAGAAGGTCAAAACTGGACAGGGAGCACTGGCTAGACAGTTCTGCAGACATGCTGAACGGAAAATTCAGTTCTTTATCCAAAAGGTGGAAGGGGGTCCAAATCCCACAGTCCAAGTTGTGCAAATCTGTGAGCTCCAGGGGCAACAGCACCACAAAAACTTGGTTTTATCAGCTGCTCCCTGCTGGGAAGCTGCTAAAGGGAGATGTAATAGTTTGCTTTTACTAATTATTGCAATTGTGCAAATATACTTTTGCAAAATCACTCGGGAGACTCTCCAGAGTCCTTCGAGGCTGCTGATAAGTGACTCTGGTAACACTTTTCCTGGGATTGGAAATGAGTGGCACTGCTTTGTGGCACCAGGATTGTTTCAAAAGTCAGCTCAGGTTTTCACTGTGAAATCAGACACTTAATTTCGTCCAGATTTCTGCACAGGCAAGAACACACAGAGCACAAGATTCGAGCAATGACTTGGCTTATATTTTATATCAGAAAGTCTCCACAACAGACGTTGCATAAGCATGAATGTTTTTCTACTCTGTTTTCCATGGCAAAGGGAACACAAGGATATCCTTTCAGATTTCGTTAACCCTGAGTGTTATTGAACAACAATAAGCTACAGGAAAATAATGATTGAGGAACGCAGGCTCTCTATATTTTTACACTGTGTTCTGCATTAAACCTACAGGACAAGAACTATTAGGCAAAGCCTCAGCAAAAGTTCTGACATACAAAACAAAGGCTGATACATAAGTTACTAAAATTTTGATTATTAAGTTATATTATTCACGTAGGAAAAAAAATTAGTATTTTCCTTTCAACTGCATAAAACCAAAGCATTCCTAGGCCATTATCCAACCGTCAGTGAAGCTCCCTGACTGATGAAGCGTTGCCATTTCCAGGCTCAGGCTCAGGCAGCCCTGAATTCCAGTTCCATCTCGGGAGTGCCCTGACACTGGAAACACCAAAATCTGGGGTATTTCCCCAGAGCTGGGCGCTTCAGCACAGGAGGGTGGAACGGACAAGGCTCCAAGCATTTCTCAGCCAATTTCTCCCCAGACAAACAAAATCAACAACTGTAAACAAAACAAAACAACCCCAAACAAACAAATAAAACCCAAAAAAAAACCCCCAAAAAATCTGTTTATACTTAATTCTCCATTTTAATATACAGATATAAAAGAATAACTGGGAAATGAACACACCAAAAAAACTTAACTTTTTTTCATTCTCAAACTTGCCTCTCTGAAAGACGGGGATTTATCCACATTATTTGACAACAAAAATTAGGTTTTTTCTCCCCAGTGCAGCAGAACAGCTTCTGTGCCGTGCCCAGCTCTGGCACCAACCACTCCAAGAAAAAGTGGGCACTCACAGCTGCATTTCCTTGCGTGCCTGGCCTGCGTTATCAGCCCCGCCACAGCTGAGATCCCAATCCCTCCCCAGGATATTTGAATTCTGCTGTCCCAAAGCCGCGGCCCAGGCTGGGATCCTCGGGCACAGCTCATTATCTGCCAGCACACCTTGCTGCTCCACACTCCCAACTTTTATCTGCCCGGCCCAGCTGCGTTCCCGTGTTTGAAGTGGGATGTCAGCCTCTGCTGATGCCACATCACTAAGGATGGCCTGAGCCTTTGAAGAAACAACTCAAAGCCTAATTAAAAATTCAGATTTGCTCTCCCCCGCGCAGCCATTCCTGCTGCCCTTCCACCAGGACCTCTCGCTGTCTGCTTGAAATGTTTCATGTTGGGGAGAAAAGGAAAATGTGTGGAAAAGGATGAAATCCTGCTGCAGTTTGGGCTGTCGGAGAGCCTTGAATAAAGCTGCTGTAGCAGGATCCAAACTAAGGCATAATCGTGTAAAACAGATGAGGTTTTGCTCCACTGGTTTCTACTCTGTAATTATTACTACAGCACATACTACTGCCAAATAATATTAAAATAATCCAAAAAGGTACAATCAAACACTTAACAGCTTTCCCTACTTATGCTGCGCTTTTTTTTTTTTTTTTTTTTTTTTTTTTTTTTTAAATTTCGGCTTCACAGGCTGAAAAGAACTGGGGGAAAAAAAAGAAGCAGTTTTTTGTGCTGTCATTTGGCTGAGGGTGCACAAGGTGCAGGTTTCAGCCCCGGTGCTGATGTTTTTCATCACTTGCTGTGCGAGTTCCTCACAGCCACCACAGATTTATTTACAAAGATCCATCAGAAGAAGTGGAGAAATGTGTGAAATCCCTGATTTCAGAGAAGGAGAACCACAGTTCTGGCATTTCAACTGGTCTGCAGGACAGCTCTGAATGGGATTCATCTCCTCTAAGTAGTAAATCCATTAGCCAGAAGACAATCCCATTAGAAAAAATAAATAATACTGCATTTTGTCAGTGCTCATTTTCAAAGAGATTAAATAAATGGACAGTTCTGGTGACTCCAACTCTTTGCCATCACCCAGAAATCCTCACAAATGTGGATTTTTCAGCCCATCTAAACCCCTGGACATCTCCACATCTCCGTGTTGTGCTTGTCTGAGCACAATCTGTTCTTGAAAAACATATGGCCAGACAAGCTATTAGGGAGAAAAATAAATAAATAATATGCTTGCCAATGAACCAGGAGAAGCCTGTACTAAGCTGTTTGCTATTTTACACATCGCTGCATCGCCTGATGTATTAATATATTACAGTATGTACAATAAAAATGAAAATGTGTTATTAAAAATAAACAGGGAAAACATGACCAGCAAACTGCTTTTTTTTTCAGATTCAAAGTGCACTTTTTTTATTCCAGCCTCCAAGCTCAGTGACAGACAACGAGAAAGGGCTGTGCTTCCTCCACGGAGTAAGAGTAAAGGATTAAGATGGCAAAGCTGCCTTCAGAAATATTCAAGTCCCTCTGGGCCTACAACTTTTGTTACTGTCTGGATGGAAACATCAACATGCATTTTGAGAGTTACAGAGGCATTTAATGCTTTTCATCTTCAAAGCAGTTCTTATTCCTTTCAGCTGTGGCTGCAAGTATTATATCCATGATTTGGAGATGGAAACGTTACCTTGCCCCACACTAGCAAAGAGCATTTGTCACCATGGGCACCCCCTGCAGATTTAGAGGGTTAAACCTCACCAAAACCAAACAAAACCCTCACAAAAGTTCTGATTTATTCTTTCCCTGCCTTCACCTCCCAGCTAAAGAATTTCAGTTGTTTCAGCCAACAGCCTACCCTGTAATTTCAGCCAGGTCAGAGGAGCCAGGATCAGACGAGCCAGGTAGCAGGGATGGTGAAACTCCACCCGCAATCAGCTCCTGCCACAACCACCAATTTAGTTATAATTTTAGTATAAAAGGGCTCTTAACTTTTAATTAGCGCAGAGTGGCAGCTCTGCCCGGGAGAATATATTACAGGACTGTCACACAAGCTACTCATTGACCAAGCTGCAGCCCTTGGCAAGCGGTGCCATGGGCTATTTGGGATGCACTTTGCAGAGGAATGACAAGGAACGGAGTGGCAAGCAGAGCTGGGATGGCACACTGCCTCCCGAGGATGCAGCCTGCTGCCAGGAGGTGCTCCCTGGAATGCCAGGGGTGCTCTCAACACATGCTCTGGCTACTGAAAAAACAAGGGAATGGTTACAGGTGACTGGAGGTGATTGCAGCACAAGCCACAATCCAGCGGCTCCTCCAGAACACTCCATCCCACAGGATGGAAGAGAAGAGATTGTGGTGAGGCTGTTTCTGGTTGATTTGGGAAATCACTTTGGGGAGAACCAGAAACAGATCACCTCTGCTGCTCAGGGCAAAAATCCCTGTAGGGATGTGTGTGTACACGCCACCCACACCCCAATATGTGAGAATATACAGGATATTAAGGCACAGCAATGTCATTAATAGAACTGTCAAACAGAGGGGGAACAAAAATTAATCACAGCACCAGAAAAAAAAATCAGACAACTGATGAGCTTTCTATATTTAACCACTCCTGGAGAAAAAACACACAGGATGGTAACACACAGACAGACACACAGGAACCCACACACACTGCAGAGCCCAACACGTGCTCTCAACAAGGGAATCCCTGGTATGGTACAAATATGGAAATTCCAATTGGAAATTTAAATAAGAAACGATTAAACCACGCTCAGCAAATGATGTAACTCACGAGTTGTCACCTACACTACATGATCCTCAGCTGCTCTACACAGCACCATTGAAGGAATGAATTTATAAATGAAATCAGAGCACTTGCATGGGCGAGGAAACAAAGCACTGCCCAAAGGTAACAGTCAGCTCCTGCCCTCACGCAAGGCTGAAAATAGAAAGCAGTGGTGTCAGTGCCAGAATCGACTGTCACACTGATGCTGCCACCACAAACTTCTCTCGCCCTCGGTCTGCCTGCAGCTTCAGCCTCTATTCCAGCTGTACCTCGCCCTCAACAATGCAAAATAATGGGATTTGATGAGAAACACTCAGTCCTCGCTGCTGTTAGAGCAATGCCACGAAGCACAGGTAGAAGGAGAATGATTCCCGGGGAGGAGACACCGTGCAGAGGAGACAGAGCTCGTTTAGAGCACTGACAATGCTCACACAGAAATCCAATGTATTTCCTATCTCCCAACTTCCACGTTCATTACTCCCTGCCCCTTCTCACAGGCATTTCAGGCTCATGAATTCTATGGTTCTCCTCTTACCTCTTCCCCTTGCTCCTCAAGCGTCCGCTCTGGAGACTCCATCCCATCCTGCCTTCCCGCACTTCTGAAGGCTCAATCTACGTTTTCCTCTTTTCCCAGACTCAGAACACACCCCAAGCAACCTCTCACCTTCACTCTGCTGAAGCATTTCCACCTGCTCGGGCACTCATTGGATGCTTCCTCCCCACCTACCCTTCCTGCAAAGCCCTCTGGTGCCACCACCTCCTGCCTATCACCAGGATGTGCAGATGTGGGAGCCACAGCTGGCAAGGACCAGAGCACGGCAGAGCACGCAAGGGAAGCATTAAATCCTGCCACTTCCTCCTCTAGGTTTTTGAAACGAAATAAAACCGCAGCTCGCTAATGGCTGGATATCAACCCTTCCTCCTGCTGCCACAGCTTCCTCTCACTGGTCCTGATTTGGGGCCTGTCCATGTCACCCTCAAAACCAGGACAACACCCTTGGACTTGTATCCAGTTAAAGGACAAAAGTGCTCTCACCCTCCTTCCAAAATCCCACACCTCTCTTTTCTGCCAGGCACAACCTGTTTGCATCATCCCAAGCGCTCCTCGCACAGCACCAGGTGCCTGCCGAGCCACCACCACTCACCAACAGCCCTGACCAAGGGGGAAAAAGGGAATTCTGTGCCAGCTACACCCGGCCCAGCCTGAGCAGGCTTTGGAAATTACAGCCCTAAAACCAAGCAAGAAGCACGGGCTGCAGTGACACATGTCATAAGGTTTTTTGTTCTACTGTAGGAGGTCAGCAGAGAAGCTTCTAAAATCAGGGGAGGTTTTGTTCCCACCGGTTTTTAATCTTAAACAGCTGTAATAATGTTCCAGGGGAGAGCAAAGGACAGGCTGGGCATTAGCGTGATGGGAGTTGAGACAGCCAAAATACGAAGCATATAAAAATAGAGCTCACTATGAAAAGAGGTTTCAGTTTAACTACCAGTTTCACCACACTAAATTACTCTGGGGCCTTAAATATCCAACTAATAGTAAACAGAGTTTTAACATTATTTGCATCCCCATGTACTGGCATCCAGATTGCTCCCGAACTTGGATCATCGGTACAATTCTTGGAAAGAAAACCTGGCTCATCCTATGGTTAATTCGTGTAACAACGTATATTTTTATGAGCTGTTTTTTTAAACAGAAGATGTGTCGACGTGATCGTATTAGAATTTTTTTTAACGCCAGAAACGGATTCAGCAATGCAATTATACTGACTTAATTTGCATTACCAGAGACTCCACCAAAGCAAAGGATTATGCTGATATCTTTTATGGGGAAATACATACATGCGTATGCACAGCAGAAGGAGAAAAAAAAAAAAGTGACTTCCTTGAATTCAGTACATCAATAATGTACCTTGTTAAGTGAAGTCATTTAAATCCGCGTCTTCTTAGCATCAAGGACAAGAGACAGCTCAGTGTTTGCCCGGACAAAACGAGCCCTAGGAGGCCGCCCAGCACAATGATGGTCCAGAGGTGAGAGAATGCAGCCAGTTTAGAGAAGATAAAAGGCCATTTGGGTAGAGACCCCCGCTGATCCTATGAAAGTGTCTCCTTTTCAATTTGGGAGGCTTTTAAAACTGCATTTGCTACTGACCATACCTTCCCCTGAAGGCCGCCAGGGATCCGATTTCACTTTTTCCCCCCCGGAGAGGGTGGGCAGCCGCCGGCTGGAGCGCAGGTACCAGCGCTCCCTGCAAGTCCCACCAACCCCTCGCGAACAACACAAAACCACGGCAGGGCACAACCTTCCCCAGACCCCGCGGTGAATCCAGCGTGTGAAGCAACTTCTCGGGCCGGGAAGCACCGCTTCCCCGCGAAGGCAGCGCTCTGGGGCTGCCCGCGGCTCCTGCCCGCGGGATGCTCGGCGGGACCGCCTCAGCCCCGAGCCCCGGCCCGGAGCCGCCCCGGGGCACGGCGGCCTCAGCCCCGAGCCCGGGCTCGGACCCCCCGAGGCTGCGGGAGGCGGTTTTGGCCGCTTCTATTGTGTAAATTGCAAATAAAACAGGAGCCCGTCCAGCCCCGCTGCACGGCCCCGCTCTCCTTGGGGCGGGCGGCTCTGAGGGGAAGCGGGCTGGGGAGAGCCGCGGCTGAGGGAGCGGGGCCGGGGAGAGCCCGCGCAGGGGGGAGGGAAAGTTTGCGAAGAAGAAAAGAATCGAGCGAGGGAGGGGGAAGAAAGAAAGAAAGGAATGGAGAGAGAAAGGGCAAGGCAGGAATCGGGAAGAGCGTGTGGAGGAGGGAGGGAGGGAAGGAAGGAGGGAAAACCAGGCGAGGCGCGGGCCGGGCCGGGCCGTACCTGCATGGTGACGACCCTCAGCTCCTCGGTGGCGAGTTTCCTCATCTGGCTGGCCAGGACCTGCGCCTCGTCCAGGATGGAGAACTCCGCCTCGGCGGCGCCCAGCGCGCACAGCAGCGCCAGGCACAGGAGGCCGAGCGGCCGCCGGCCCCCCCGGCCCGGGGCAGCGGCGGCGCGGGGCTGCAGCCGCCCGCCGCCCCTCGCCATGCTGCCGGCAGCGCCCGGGCACCGCCCGCCTCAGCGCCGCGGGCCGCCCGCCATGCAGGGGACGGCGGCGGGCGCTCCCCGCGCCCGGCTCCGCGCTCACGGCGCTCCGCGGGCCCCGCGCTCCGCGGCCCCGGCGCTGGCGGCGAGCGGCGGCGGCGGAGAGACACAAACTGCGGCGCGGAGGAGGAGCGGAGCGGCGGGGCCGAGCGGAGGCGCCGCGGGCAGGGGGAGGCGCTGGGGCCGCGCTGCGGGCGGAGGCCGGGCCGGGCCGGGCTCCCCGCGCCAGCCCCGCCCCGGAGGCCGCCGAGCCCCCGGAGCGGGCGGGAGCGCGGCCGCGGCCGGGGACGGGACCGGGGGGTTGGATCAGCCCCGAGCGGGGTCCGAGAGGCAGCGCTTGCCGCCTTTTATTTTTTTAAACTCTTTTAAAACTTTTTTTCTTTTTACTGATTTTATTTTATTTATTTTATCACTGTTCGACGCCTCCTTTCGCAATCCCGAGCACGAAGCCATCCGCCCCCGGACACGGCACTGCCCAGCACGGCCTCGTGTCGAGCAAAGAGCCTTGAGGAAATGTTTGTAGTGAAACAGACGTGGGCAATAAACAAATAGATGAATGAGAGGAACGGCGGCAAAGCCGAACCCACCCCACGGCGCACACAGCTGCACTCCCTGCGAGAGCAACACGGGTAGGACAGCAAGCCAAGATACCTGGAGAAAAATCCCCTGTGGGGCAAGACAGTCAAAGAATCCTGCAATGGTTTAGGTTGGAGGGACCTTAAAATCCATCTTGTTCCACCCTGCCATGGCAGGGACACCTCCCACTGTCCCAGGCTGGTCCATGCCCTGTCCAGCCTGGCCTTGGACACTGCCAGGGATCCAGGGGCAGCCACAGCTGCTCTGGGAAATCTATTCCAGGGCCTCAAACCCTCACAGGGAACAATTGATTCCTAATTTCTAATCTAAACCTTATCTCCTTCAGTTTAAAGACATTCCCCCCAGTCCTGTCCTTAACAAGCCGTGTTGATGCCATGTGGACAAGCACACAACAGCCCCTGCACGCAGTGACACAGCAGCAATACTGAAATCCTAGAAGGACAGAATCAGTGAGGTGGAAAAGACCTCCAAGATCATCAGATCCCACCATCAACGCAGCACCACTAAACCATGTCCCCAGATGCCACATCCACACAGCTTTTGAACACTTCCAGTGACGTGATTCCATAGCTGTCCTTATCTCCCTTCCACCTTCCCTCCTGAGCACCAGGAACAGAAGCTGCAACTTGGGATTGCATTAGGAAAATTCAAACAAGGGATGAATTTTGGGAGCGAAAGCGGAATTTCCATTGTGCCGCACCAAGAAGCCAAACACCAATCACATACAAAACACACACCCTCTAGATCTGCTCTTCATTAATTAGCACATTATGGTATAGCTGTGCAGGTGCAGATAATGTTTAAATAAATCTGGCCTGTAGAGACACAATGTCACAAACCCCAGTCACTGTTAAATTGTTAACAGAGTCCTACCCCAGTCACTTGTGTCCTGCAGCAGTAAATTCCAGGAGTTAACAATTCATCCAAGCATTAGTGCAATGTATTATTTACTACCAAGCATTAATACAACGTATTATTTACTATAATCATATCCTATTTGCTTGAAATGTGGTTTCTATCTGCTTTAATGGTTGATTTTTTGACTTCTTCCAGGCGCTGGTGCCAGCAGCAATTCCCCATCCTGCTTTGTCAGTGATGGGAGCTGGGTCAGACCCCAAATCCTCCTCCTGCAGGACAGGACTGTGGCCCAGCAGCACCCACTGGCATCTCTGAGGGACATCAGCAAAGCTCTCTCTCATTTTAAATAATGAATAATAAATAATAAAAGAATAAATGAAATATAATTCTTACTGTGCAAAAGCTGCATCAGCTTATCCTTGGCTTTTGTTGATTTAGGTGATTTATGAGTCTAATATAATTTTATTTATACATATACATGTATTTTTATTCAATATTCTTGAGAATGCTGGTTTGGCCAAAGCAATCCCAAACCCAAATGATGCCTCTCAGAGCTACCCTAATTGGTACCTTGTTTTTCCATTGCTGAAGCAGCATTTGCTACCTGAAAGTCAAGGATTTTTCTTTCCATCATGCTGAAGCTTCTGGACTTCTGTTGGAATATTTTCCCTGCGCCCAATGAGAGTCAAAACGGAGCCAAATTCACTCTTAGCAGTGGTCATTTTCATATTACATTTTATGTTATTAGATTCACCAGTGTAGGACAGAAAGGTTTTAAATTGCAGTGGAAAGCCAAATGGTTTTTCAATACCTTGGCAAAACTACACTTTTTAAAAACTTTATTTTATTTCTAACGCTAGCTGCGTGTTTGAAAAGAAAAGCTGATATCTAAACTTTGAATTTAAAATTATGAATTTTAAATAATGAATTACCAAATCAAGATCACGGCTGGAGCTGAGTCAGTAGCCATTTGCATTGGGAGCTCTGAGGATTCCCAAATCATCCCATTCCTGCACCCCATCACACGGTTAGCACTACAAATAGACTTTTTTTAATAAACTAACCCCCAGAAATGAATGAGGCAATTGTCCCTGTGCTTCCAAAGCCCCAGGATCCTGCTGGTGCTGAGGGAACCGACAGAATAGGTTTCCCATTTTTGTGTACAGCCAAAACTCCTTGGCTCCACAGCCTTGGAGGCAAACCTGGACCCCTCCTGGAGTTCCCATGTGCTTCCTGCATGCTGCAGAGCCTCCCTGGAGGAGCAGCCCTTCCCTCCAGCCTGCACGGAGGAGCTGTCCTTCCCTGGGATTTGGGGATCAGAGCCAAGGCAGAATCCTGACCCAGGGATCCACATGGGCCCCGCTTCTCAATTGGTTTTACACATGCTCAGCTTCAAAATGTGGAGTGAAAGATGGGAAAAATCTCCCTCCAAAATGCCATGGGGAAAAGATATAAAGAAAAGACCCCCAAAATTTGGATTTTGTGATCTTTGGAGTCACAGGACATGTGTTAAAGCTGCCAATTCGGACAATCTGATGTTTGCCACCTTTTGAAACAAGGGCTGGTCTTTCTGGGCTGTGGATGAAATCTGTCTCCTCATATCACAGAACCATGGAATTGTTAAGGTTGGAAAAGACCTCTAAGATCATCAAGCCCAACCCTCAACCAGCACCATGTCCACGTTCAGCATTAATCATATCCTCCAGTGCCACATCCACACACTTTCGGACACTTCCAGGGATGGTGACTCCACCACTGCCCTGGACCTTCCCCACGAAGAAATTTTTCCTGCTATCTAATTTAACTTGAGGCTGTTTCCTCTCATCCTATTGTTTTGCTTTGGAATAAGCCCTGGAGAAGAGGAGGATGGCCCTCGCTTGGATTGCGGCACCCCAAAATTGGAGTGTGTGGAGAAGGAAAGGACCTGTAGGATGAAGAGCTGAAGGCTCTGCTCAAAGCATCAATAATGCAGCCTCTCAGATTTGCAAAGCTGAGGCCACACTTGAAAAACCTCCCTTTCCCTTTAGGAAAGACAGAGCTGGAGCATGGGAAGAGGAGGAACATATGTCAGACGTAAATCCCAGCCCGTGGTGGGAGTGAGGCTGCTCTGACAGCAGCACAGGCAGATGCCGAGCAGGTCAGGGGGAAACAGAACAAACAGAACAAGTGGGATGGCTCTGGAACAGCTGGAGCACGCCATGGCCCAGGGAAAAGCCCTGTTCCTGCAGGGAATGGCTCAGTGGGGTGGGTAATGTGGTATCCCCTCCGCAGGGATCCAGACATGGCCGATAGATCTCCTCCAGTTGCTCTGCAGAGAAATATTTCATTTCTGTTCTGAAAGCTAACTGTGAATACAGAGGCCTCTTCTGTGGCACCCCCAGGCTGCTGTGCTTCCTTCACTCCCTGGCACATCCCTGTGCTCTCCCGGGAAATTGAGAGCACCACACGTTATAAAAACGTGGTCTGACCATGGAAAATCCCCTTGAAAGTGGCACTTCTTTTATGACACTGACCTTCAGGCCAAAGGGTTATAAGGTAGTTATAAGATAGTTTAGAAAAATAAGATAGGTTGGAGCCATAAAATAGTTTGGAAGCCTCACACTTTCCGCCCAATGCTCTCTCGCAGTCCCAGCCCTTCCCAAACTGCACATCCAGAAACCCTCACAGGGATGGAGCAACACCCAGGCCCTGGCCAAGACAGGAACTGAGCAACTCTTTGTGGATCTCATCTCTAACCTCAAAGCCAGGACTAAATTTAATCCTTTGGTATAAACCCAGAATAAAAATAGAGAAAATGAAAGTTTGCATAAGGCTTTTGCTGCAATTTTGTCCTGTATCTCCCAGTTCGTGTGCTTGATTTTATTTCCTCATCTGCCCCTTTTTCAATTTGCTTTAATTCGATTGTGGTCATCAGCACACAGGCCAAGTCTGAGGGCTCCATTTCCCCATGTTGATTTTCATGTTTAGTTTCCCATCCCTCTCATTATGCCTCTAAATATTTCCTCTGGAAGTTACAGCTTGGTGTTAGTTTTGGCTGCAGTTCTTCCTTCCCAATAAGTTTGATCTTTGCTCACTCCTGAGAGTTACAAGTTGCACTCTGGATTAAGCCAAGGGTAGCGACTCTCATTCTTGGATTTAGGGTGGAATTTTTCGAGTAGCAATGGATTAATGCATCTGGAAAACCTCATTTTCTTCTATGCAGATGACAAACCGTGTCACACATCAGAAATAACAGTTCCTTGAGCATATTTCATTAATTCCTGATTGGGACAGCATTTGCAGAACTCTGTTTTTAGGTCTGCACTCCTGAAAGCACCAATTTTCACAAGCACCACGTGCTAGGCCCTTTCAGACTCTAAACTGCAAGTTTTATCTCATGGAGCAACATCTGCCCACTTAATCACTCATCCCCCTGCAGATGAAAATGGAAAAAATGCCTTGGCCTCCTCCTTCCCCGGCGAGTTTGCCTGTGAGAGCGTTCTTTCCACAGCACCATCATCACCAGATAATATATTTAATGAAAGCCATCACGTGTGTGGTGTGGGATTTCAAAGTGAGCATTGTGCCCAGCTGCACCATGAGGGCCTGGTGTGAGCAGCAGGGCTGCAGCACAGAACCGCTGCTGTGGGCTCCAATTTTATACTGAATTTTATCCTAAAAATACCAGAGGTGATGGGAGGGAGAAAACTAACTCGTGGGGTTCAAACTCTCGGCATTGCAGGGCTGAAATGTTTGAGCAAGTGTTGAACATGGGGAGAGGCAGAGGCATCCCTGCCATGAGGAGGGGCTGGGTTGGCTGCTGGAAGGGCCTGAGGCTCTTGGTTTGCTGCTCCTGCAGGTCCCAGAGAGAGACAGTGGGACAGAAGCCAGAAACTGGAGAGATTTCTGGTATTCCTGTAAGGAATTTACAGGTGTTTTCTTACCTGTTAGTTTTTTGGGGTCTGGGCACAAGAACATCTCTTCCTCCTGGAAAAAAATTCCTGTGGGCGCACAGTGTTAAAGCAGAATTCATGAAAAAATAATCACAGAATGGCACAAGGATAAAATCACAGGATGGCACAAGGATAAAATCACAGGATGGCACAAGGATAAAATCACAGGATGGCACAAGGATACAATCACAGGATGGCACGAGGATACAATCACAGGATGGCACAAGGATAGAATCACAGGATGGCACGAGGATACAATCACAGGATGGCACAAGGATAGAATCACAGGATGGCACAAGGATAGAATCACAGGATGGCACAAGGATACAATCATGGGATGGCACAAGGATACAATCACAGGATGGCACAAGGATAGAATCACAGGATGGCACAAGGATACAATCATGGGATGGCACAAGGATACAATCACAGGATGGCACGAGGATAGAATCACAGATTGGCACAAGGATACAATCACAGGATGGCACAAGGATACAATCACAGGATGGCATGAGGATTCAATCACAGGATGGCACAAGGATACAATCACAGACTGGCACAAGGATACAATCACAGGATGGCACAAGGATACAATCACAGGATGGCACAAGGATACAAACACAGGATGGCACAAGGATACACAGATTGGCACAAGGATACAAACACAGAATGGCACGAGGATAGAATCACAGAATGATACAAAGATACATTCACAGAACACACACCATTTACCCCAGGATAGGAAAGCTGCAGTCCAGCAGTCTGGGGTTATGATGACCCTAAAAGCAGATGGGATTTTTGAACCACCACTGCAGCAATCCTGGCAATTTCTAAGCCCTGACCTTTCTGCAATGCCATAATTATCTGCGAGAGAACGTATTTTCTTTCCTGAATCAAGACCATATGGATTATTAAGCACTTTTTTCATGCTTGTGGGTGAATGGACAGGCCCGCGCTGTGAAACAAAGGATACAATTTTCTAATTCCCGTTCCCTGATCTCCTCATTCTTCCATGGTTTTTCTCATTCTGAGTTATATTTTAGCTGCTCAGGTGCACTTATAAGGAATACAGACCTAAAAACAGGCACAGGAAAGAGCAAACATGATTAGGAAGATGCTGTCAGTGAGATCATTGCTCAAATCAAAACACTGGTTACTTGCACTTCTTTAATTATAGGATAAATTGTAAAACGTTTCTAAAAATAGCATTAAATACCTACTTTTTTAAAAAAAAAAAATCTTGTTTTCAATTTCAGTGTCATTTTGTAGCCTGCACTGGGCTGAGGGCACATTTCCCTCAGCAGCAGAAGGAACTCAGCTCAGGAACCACACGTGAACCCTGATTCTTTGTGAGACATAGTTGTCCAGAGACTCACAATTTGGCTAAATTTGGATTTTCACAGGTGTTTCAAAGGACACTTTCTTGGCTAGTGTGGCAAAACTTAACCAATCTCAGCTTTTCTCTCTTCTCAACAAAACAACTTTGGTTTTTTTTTTTTGTTTTCTGTAACCTCAGTCGTAGAAATGGCTGAACCTTTCAGCATAAACATCTTGGAGCCTGAAGTGAAAAATAGCTCGGAGCTTTCCAGCACAAACAGGGGAAAAAGAAACACTACCCAGCCTGCAACCCCGGATCTTATCGTTGGGAAATGGCAGGCAGCCTTGGGAACAGGCACTGCTACGGGCAAGATTTGTAATAATTCTGATACTCTAATCTCTTTATCTTCCTGCTGCATCTCTGCTTTTATCTTCACGTTGATGCCATGGAATTCCTGGCACCATTTCCCCCCCCCCCCTTTTCTTTTTTCCTTTGGCTTCACGCTGGAAATCGGAATTTTTATGATTGGAATTAAAAATAAAAAGTGCCTTCC
Organism: Acanthiza pusilla; assembly: GCA_036630365.1. Classification (NCBI taxonomy): domain Eukaryota; kingdom Metazoa; phylum Chordata; class Aves; order Passeriformes; family Acanthizidae; genus Acanthiza; species Acanthiza pusilla. Next base: position 1,988,436 of record JAXCHO010000025.1, read on the forward strand.
ACGCTGTCCTGGACTCAGGGCTGGGGATGAGGTGTGGTGATCTGTGGCTTTAGAGTCTCTGAGGGTTGCAGGAGCTGGCTGAGAGAATTCAGGCAGACAAACTAAGATGGGGAAAAGGGAAGTTTATTTACAAGAAGCTTCTTTATATATTCATTAATATTCTAGCAACTATTGGTTAGCAGAGAATTTACCTCTTAAAACCATTGGTCACAGCCAAATAACACCTAATACCAAACACAGAGATTAAGAAAGTAAAAGAATGCAGCTTATCTCCATTCTCTGTGAGAAAGAACAGAAAGATTCTAAAACAGTGCAACTACAATGATCCTTTCCCTTGTGTCCCGCCAGGGGATGGGACACAAACGGAGCCACCAGAACCTTCTAAGGGCATGAGGGGCCCGGGAGTGCCACTTTGGGCATTTCAGTGGTGACAGGGAGGACGTGAGAGCCACCCATCCTTCTCCTGCCTCCTGGGAAACTGAATATATCCCAGCTGTCCCCGGCACAGGAATTCCTTGAGGTGCCTCAGCTCAATGTCCTGCGCTTGCTGAGCAGACACTCGAATCACGATATTGCTGCTATTAATATCCCTGTCACCCCGGGCCCAGCTCGTGGGGACTGCGAAGAGCTCCTGCTGGAGCTCCTGATATGGCTGTGGAGCACTCTGGGATCAGGCTGGAGACATCCTTGTCTCCCGGAGCACGCTCTGGAATGAGGGAGAGAGAGGATGGAGCGTTCCCTGGGAGCGCGGGCCGTGCCCTGGAGCGTCCCCACGCACTCGGAATTCAAACGTCCCAGCTCCAGCCCTCAGAATCCAAACATCCCAGCTCCAGCCCTCAATTCAAATGTCCCAGCTCCAGCCCTCAGAATCCAAACATCCCAGCTCCAGCCCTCAGAATCCAAACATCCCAGCTCCAGCCCTCAGAATCCAAACATCCCAGCTCCAGCCCTCAATTCAAATGTCCCAGCTCCAGCCCTCAGAATCCAAACATCCCAGCTCCAGCCCTCAGAATTCAAACGTCCCAGCTCCAGCCCTCAGAATCCAAACGTCCCAGCTCCAGCCCTCGGAATTCAAATGTCCCAGCTCCAGCCCTCAGAATTCAAATGTTCCAGCTCCAGCCCTCAGAATTCAAATGTCCCAGCTCCAGCCCTCAGAATTCAAATGTCCCAGCTCCAGCCTGGAAACAGAGCTTGGGAAGAGCCGGGAGCAGGCGGGGAGGGCTGTGGTCGGACAGGTTCCACCAGCCTGGCTGGCTGAGGGATGAGGCTGCCATGGAGGAGGTGGTGAGGTGTGCTCCAGGGCCGGGGTTGTGTTCAGCACCACCTGGGCCTCTCTGTTTCCATCTCCAGCCATCCTGGCAGGTCCTTTCAAAGTTTTGGAGCTCCCCATGCCAGGCTGGGCCATCACCACCTTCCCAGGACACAGCTTTGACCATGGGGTGTGTCCCTCAGCAGCCAAATTCCCAAAGCTGGACACGGGCCCTGCTGCCCTGCTCTGCGTTTCCCAGGCAGCGTCACTGCAAACAATCCCAAAAGCAAGGCCAACATCCAGGGCTCCTTCCTGCCCCACGAACACCCTCCTGGCATCACAGCCTGGCCATCCTCCTCCTCCTCACGTCTGAATTCCTCAGCCCTCAGCAGCCAGGCTGCAGCAGGATCCACACCAGAGCCTGGGGAGCTCCTCGAGCTGCTCATGGCCAATAAGAGGAATTGTCTTTTGTTACATTTTTGGGAATACCTAATGTGCACCTAAAGGAATGCCTGAATGACACAATCTGCAGGTAATTACCTTTTCAGCGCATCCAGCTCAATGGTTTGGAATTTCACCACTCATTAGGACCTGCAGAATAAAGAAAATGCATATTAGCAAAAAAAAAAAAAAAAAAAAAGACTGTTTTGAGTATCTCTACCTTGCAAGATCTGACTGTAAAGGTAGGATTTGCTTTATTCCTGGGGACGCTATCAGAGTGGATCAGTGGCAGGCTGTAAACAAGTACCCAAAAAAGAAAAAAAATCAATATAGTTATCTCTTTTTTTGTTATTTTTCAGACCACATTGCTGTCTTTTATTCTGTGATGGCTTTTACCGCATTTTTTGTATCCTGTTCCTTCAAACCCCTCCAAAAATATTCCCTATGATATCATCACTCCACTGTGACTACATGTGACACCTACTTTTCTTAATTGAATTTATTCCTGCAAATTTTTAGTCCTGTGTTATCCCTCGAAACTCTCCTGGGGCCAGGACTGCAAACTCTATGGAATCAGAGCCATTAATTACTTTCATGCACAGTAATTAATTTTACTGCCAGTAACAGTGACACCTGCCAATGGAAAAGTTGGAACGCACCTGAATCAGTGATTTTTGTCATGTCTTAAAATAATGATGAGATCTGCCAATGGAAAGGTTGGAACAAACCTAGATCAGTGATTTTTGTCATATTTTAAAGTAACAAGATCTGCCAATGGAAAGGTTGGAATGCACTGAATCAGTGATTTTTGTCATGTTGTAAAATAAAAGTGAGATCTGCCAATGGAAAGGTTGGAATCCATCTGAATCAGTGATTTTTGTCATGTTTTAAAAGAACAGTGAGATCTGCCAATGGAAAGGTTGGAACGAACCTGAATCAGTGATTTTTGTCATGTTTTAAAGTAACAAGATATGCCAATGGAAAGGTTGGAATGCACTGAATCAGTGATTTTTGTCATGTTTTAAAAGAACAGTGAGATCTGCCAATGGAAAGGTTGGAATCCATCTGAATCAGTGATTTTTGTCATGTTTTAAAGTAACAAGATCTGCCAACGGAAAGGTTGGAATGCACCTGAATCAGTGATTTTTGTCATGTTTTAAAATAACGGTGAGATCTGCCAATGGAAAGGTTGGAACGTGCCTGAATCAGTGATTTTTGTCATGCTATGAGGTTAAAAAAAACCCCAAACAAACAGAGAGATTTTCCAGTTTGATGGAAAACAAGAGATAAGAACATTCTCATTTTAGACTCAACAAATAAATAAGTATCCCTGAACTGGGAAAAAAAAACCCAAAATAATCCAGCCATAGGAGAAAGTGGTTTTGACGTCTGCATTCAAAATATAATTGTCTGTTCTAAATTGCTGGGCCTACCTGTTAATTAAGCAGCTCATTTAGAGGCTGGTTCAATGAGAGTCCCACCACACCTCTCTTTTTTTCTTGCACTCTTTGAGATTTGCTGAAGAAATCCTTCGGAAGGCTGAAAATTCTGTTTTTTAAATGGGAAGCCAAGAGGGCAAGAAGGGAAGCCTCCTCACCCCCATCACTTCTCTGGAGTTGGGGATGTAAAATTTTCATTTCAGGGCAACCACAAGTGCTGGTGAGAATAAATTTTACAAACTGGGAGGAAAGAACATTTCTGTCTTTCAAGTTCAGTGCTGTTCTCTTAAGCAGGATGGAGCTGCAAATCAAATATTTCTTTGCTTTCCAAAATTAAGTCTCTGCTCATTCTTTTCACTTGATTATTGACATCATAATCAGAATGCAATTTAGTAAATATTTCCAGACATTTCTGAGCTGCTCAACACATATAGTCTAGACTTAATTAAAAAAACAAGGAGAGAAAAATCCCAGCTGGTTTTCTTTTTCCATCATCAGGATTACAATATTTATCAGTTTGGCTCTGCCTTCTGATTCTTATCACAGATTTCTGCTCCACCACCTAACAAACAGCTGGATGTGGTAAAGAAATATAACTTTTTTTTTTCCCCAGTTATTCACCATGGAGGTTGGAAAAAAATCCTAGCAAAAATGCAAAAGTCCTCCATGGCATTAAGGATAAAAGTGAGCCTTTATAAGGAATCCTTAGTTAATAAGTGACTGAACTCACCTGAAGGTTTTCCATGGCTTTGTTGCAGCAAGAGGAAGTTTAAAGGAATGTTGTACAAGGAATAATGAGGTCAAAATCCACAGGGAGTGCTTCCCTGGGTTGCTGCTGTGTAGGGGCACCTCTGGCATTCCTGTGAAGGATCCTCTGGGAATATCCACATGCTCTGGGACCCTCAGCACAGCGAGGCCATGGAGCTGCCCCAGGGCTGGAGCCCCTCTGGAGCCAGGCTGGGAGAGCTGGGGGTGCTCACCTGAGGAGGAGAAGGACACAGGGAGAGCTCAGAGCCCCTGGCAGGGCCTGAAGGGCTCCAGGAGAGCTGCAGAGGGACTGGGGACAAGGCATGGAGGGACAGGACACAGGGAATGGCTTCCCATGGCAGAGGGCAGGGCTGGATGGGATATTGGGAAGGAATTGTTCCCTGGGAGGGTGGGCAGGGCTGGGATGGATTTCCCAGAGAAGCTGTGGCAGTGCCCAAGGCCAGGCTGGACAGGGCTTGGAGCAGCCTGGGACAGTGGGAGGTGTCCCTGCCATGGACTTTTAAATGTCCTTTCCAGTCCAACCCATCCAACCATAGGCTCAGCACATCTAGCAATCCCTGGAGCATTTTCTCAGTCCCACGGACAACATTCCACATTTGGCAGCCCAGAGGGTCCATTTGCAGTGTGGCCACCACAGGTGTGGAGTGGCCTTGTGGCAACCACAAAGTCCAGAATGGCTGTGGCTTTGTCTCGATCCCCACTGGACAATCACCTGATTTCATGCTGGGAATGATGAGCCGAATAAAGCAGAGCTCTCCATCCATTCCTGGAGGTGATTTTTATCCCAATCAAAACAAAAAAAAGGGATTGCTCTGCTGTGAGTCACGAGCAGTGGGCAGTGTCCAGGGCCTGCCTCTGCCTCCCCACAGCAAACAGCAAATAAATGCTCGTGCAGTGTGGGAACTGGTGGGGACTTGCCCCAGAGCCTCTTGCAAATTGGCTGCTAATGATTCATCAGAGCCATGAGCAATCCATGTCAGGTGTAGAGTGTTCCTGATACCTTATCAGCTAAACACCAACACTGCAGGATTGGTGTGTGCCCATCAGCCTCATTAGAGATATTTGCTTTTCAGATGAGGGCAGACCAGAACCTCTGTTGGCTGTCCTGGGTGGATCCAACTCCTGGGACTCACTGTTGGCTGTCCTGGGCAGATCCAGCTGCTGGGACTCACTGTTGGCTGTCCTGGGTGGATCCAGCTCCTGGGATTTGCTCTGTTGGCTGTCCTGGGTGGATCCAGCTGCTGGGACTCACTGTTGGCTGTCCTGGGCAGATCCAGCTCCTGGGACTCACTGTTGGCTGTCCTGGGCAGATCCAGCTGCTGGGATTTGCTCTGTTGGCTGTCCTGGGTGGATCCAGCTCCTGGGACTCACTGTTGGCTGTCCTGGGCAGATCCAGCTGCTGGGACTCACTGTTGGCTGTCCTGGGCAGATCCAGCTCCTGGGACTCACTGTTGGCTGTCCTGGGCAGATCCAGCTCCTGGGACTCACTGTTGGCTGTCCTGGGCAGATCCAGCTCCTGGGACTCGAGCGTTGCAGGGATTCTGCCTCCCTTTGATCCTCTGATCCCCAGTGGCTCTTTCCACTGTGCCAGCCATGTGCAGCCTCCCACCTGCTGCCAGCAAGGAGCTGGAGACACACAGCCTGTGAGGGAAAGGCCTCTGGGAGCAGCAGCCATGGAAAGATCTCCCAGAGACACAGGGCCTGTGAGGGAAAGGCCTCTGGGAGCAGCAGCCATGGAAAGGTCTCCCAGCAGAGCCTTTAGTCGCTCTCCAGTGGGAATGACAAATTGAGATGGGGCACAGATAGCACAGCCTCAGATCATCCTCAGATCACAGCCCATCTTTCTTTCAGCTGCCTCTCCTCTGGGCCTGGGTCTAGAAATGCATTCATTCTTTCAGTTTTCTTATCTATTATTCAGCAATTAGGCAAATTGCAATTGCATTTCTCTTGGGGGAAGAGGAGTTGTTAAAATAGAACCTCGAGCCGAAGGGGCTCAGACAGCAACGTGAAAATATTTCCCTTAATCCTGAACAGACCCAAATGATCCCAGGTGAAAAAGGCTCTTCCATGGAAGAAAAATTTTAGCTTGTGCAAAGTAAAAATATTTTAAATAATTATATGGAAAAAAATAGTTTAAGTGCTTTTTCAACTAGAGTGACTATCTCTGTATTAAGGATATTTGTTATTTTGCATTGGCCAAATTATAGCAGTGCAAACTCACTAATATTCATCTTTATCAAGAATCAAACCAGGGTCTTCCTCCTTGCACATCATTTATCTCAAGAAAACCCCTCACAAGCCTGTGGATCAGATTTACTACTCCAAGGCACCTTCACACTCACTTTAAATTATTCTAAATTAGACTAAATTACCCCAGAGCTGTGATTTGCTTCCATCAGTTTTGGCTTAGGAGTCAAATTGGTTTGAACTTAGCAGTCGCTAATTTCTCTTTTTATTTTTTGGTGGATTTATTAGAATACTTAGCTTATTTTTCATTTCTCTCTTGGGGTGTCCATGTCAAATACATTAAAAAAAAAATAACAGAAAACAGAAGAGTTGAGAGCAAATCCAGCAAAATCTGGGAAATCAGTGATGATGGGGATATGAGGCCATCACCTGGAATTCCAAACTGCTGAGAAATGACAATGACAAAATTACCTCCAACACTCTCCATCAGCAGGAGCAGCTTTCATCATTCCTGTATGGAATCCAGGATGGGTTGGGGTGGGAGGGACCTCAAAATTCATTCCATTCCCCCCCTGCCATGGCAGGGACACCTCCCACTGTCCCAGGCTGCTCCAAGCCCTGTCCAGCCTGGCCCTGGACACTGTCAGGGATGGAGAACCCAGCGCTTGTGCCACTTTTCCACCCTTAAATGAGCAGCTTATCCTTAGCTTTACCCCAAAACACTGAATTATGCAGAAGTGACACAGAAAAAATTGAAGAAATGCATAGAAATACTCAAAAGGGTCTTCAAAAATGTTGTTTCTCCTACTCATTAGAGATGAGAAAATACAAACAGGCCCAAATATTTCAGTAATTTTTGCTCTAGCCAAGGGAGACAGAGGTGCAGCCACGCAATTAAACGCTGCCCCGACTTGCTCAGCAGCACCAATTTAGAAATTGAAAATGTGCTTTTTGGCACATGCAGCTGTACACAACTGCAGGAGTCAGCCTGGGAGAGAGCCCGGCTGTACCTGCAAACAGATGAGTCACTGCAAAGGGATGCTGCACTAAAATATGTGCCCAAAGTGGAGGGATGTTCCCAAATCCAGCCCTCCTGGGCAGCTGGAAAGCTTTAGGGGCCATTTGGGGTTTAGGGATCACTTGCCCTTTTGGGGTTTTGTCAGCTTCTTTAAGAAATGCCTTTTGAAATCTGTCCGAGGGAGACTTTATATAACTGGGAGAATGGACAACAGGATATCACATCCCTCTGGGTTTGCTTTTAGGGTTGGAATAAGGATTTGTGGAAGGAACAGACACAACGGGGCAGGTGGAAACGGGCCAGGCTGGGTCAAGGAGGATATTGTGTCTGAAGGAGTGAGGAATGTGAAACAATATAGAGCTTGGCAGGAGAGGCAGAAATTGTTTGGATTGAAATAAAAGATAAAAAAAGACCAAAGAAGGAAGATAGGAAACTATTGTAGCCCATCTGGAGGAAATCAGAAAGCAGCCAGGAATATTGATGTGGATGAAGAGCCCATGGAAAAGCCTCGTGTGGGCAAAGCTGGCATGTGGTGGGGAGAGCTGGGCTGCACAGGGCTCTCCCACCTGCTGGACTGCACTCATTCCTTGATTTTTGAAAGCTTTTGGAAAAGTTTCTGACCCACAGGCAACATTTCTCCTGCTCTCTGCAGCTCTGGAGGTCCCGAGCTCAGAGGACATGGGGCTGTCCCCTCCTTGTCCCTGCTGCCACACTGAGGCCACCACAGTGATCCAGACCCAGCTTCAAACAACCCCTATGGGTTCAACTTTTAAAAAAAGTGATTTAAGTCCTGCTCAATTCCCCAGGATGGTTCAGAGGAGGTGGGGAAGGGAAGGAGCAGCCCGGGAATGGAGGCGGTGGGACCTGGGGGTGATGCTCATTTAATCCCCCTGGAAATACAGCACAGCCAGAGGGACTTTTCCAGAGGAAAAGTGCTTTTCCAGAGGAACAGGATCCACCAGGACTGCCTGCCCTGCTCCCTCCTGGACATCTGGAGGCAATATGGTGGGGGAGGTCAGCGGCCCCACACAGGGGGGAAAAATCCGTTGAAAACTACATTAATAAAGTCCCACCATTTAAAGGGATGGAGCACAGAAGATGATATAATTTCATTAAAATGAGCTCTGCATTTGGAGCTTTGGCGGCTTCAAAGTCTTGGCCCTGCTCTATTTTGAGGAGAAAAAAGCCCCCCTGGGGTCACCTCCGTGCTGTGGTCAGCCTCAGACAAGCTGGTGCCATTTCCAAATGGGAAAAAAATCCCACAACTTGAAATGGTGGAAAGAAGCTGATGTGGCCGTAGGAAGGCAGAAAAGCTCCAGTGTGCTTCCCATCAGGATCAGGTCAGGAGTGCCTGGAAATTCCCAAACCGTCACAGGCAGGTGCTGCAAATGCATTGAAAATCCTCAGCTCTGACTTGCAGGAGATCAAAACAGGGAGAGCATCCGGAAGAAGACATAAGGGAAGACAGCAGGGGCAGGAGAGAAGAGCTCTTTGTGTTTGGGAACAAGGCTGGCACAAGGATCCCAGGGAAAAACCAGCCAAAGACAGCTGGGACAGGAGGACTAGCCTCAGGGACACGGGGGTTTGGAATACCCACCGGAGAAAAGCTGGGTGAGGTGGTCCTTGCAAAAGCCTGAGCTGAGGGAACCTCAATCCTTGTGGTCCAGGCCCCCATGGTCCTGGCAACAAAGAAAAAAAACCCCAAACACCCGGATGAAATAATCATACACACACAAAAAAATCATACACACAAATAAATTAAATCACTCACACAAAGAAAGTAAAAACATATATACAAAGAAAATCATACCAAAAAAAAACCAACTATGCACTATCCCAAGGCTAGCCCAGTGCAGAGCTGGGGTGTGGAGAGCTTTGGGGAAGTGCAAACTTTGGGACAGCACGAGCTGGGGCAGAGCAGTGCTTGGGGAGGGTTTGGGTGCAGTTTGTGATTATGGGGGAGGAGGATGGGGTTTATTTCTATCTGGTTCTCTGTGGGTTTGGTGTTCTGTTGTCTTTGTTTGAAAGGCAGGTGTCTGCTAAGGAAGGTGGGAACCTCCCTTAGAATTGAGAATATGACCCCCCCCCCTTCCCTCTGAATTATTATAACATTGGAATCAAGGGCTTTCAGGCACAGATATGGGAAAAGGAATAACAGTTCTTTACTAGGATCTATAACGAGGCAAACAAGCAGCAACAACAATGGTAACAACAAACAAACCCAAACCCGGTGGCAGATGTCCCTGGGCTGCCAGGCACTGTCCCTTTGGTGCAGTCCCAGTCACAGCCAGCAGGGGCGCTGTTGACTCCCAGCAGGGCTGGGCAGGTGCAGTGACTCCCATGGAGCTGCAGGGGGCGCTGTGGGGCGAGGTCAGGTGTGTGTCACATGAGTAATGGTGGACAGGCTGGGCAGGGATGGCTTGAGCAGGACGAGCCGGGCAGGGATGGCGTGAGCACGACGGGCTGGGCAGGGATGGCGTGAGCAGGACGGGCTGGGCAGGGATGGCGTGAGCAGGACGGGCTGGGCAGGGATGGTGTGAGCAGGACAGGCTGGGCAGGGATGGCGTGAGCAGAACGGGCTGGGCAGGGATGGCGTGAGCAGAACGGGCTGGGCAGGGATGGTGTGAGCAGGACGGGCTGGGCAGGGATGGTGTTAGCAGGACGGGCTGGGCAGGGATGGCGTGAGCAGAACGGGCTGGGCAGGGATGGCGTGAGCAGGACGGGCTGGGCAGGGATGGCATGAGCAGGACAGGCTGGGCAGGGAGTTCAGAGGAAGGAGCTGGAGTGGTAGGACTGGCGCTCCTGGGTGGGCTAGCCAGCATGTGACATGTGTGACACGCAAGCGACACGCGTGTGACACGCAAGCGACACGCGTGTGACACGCAAGCGACACGCGTGTGACACGCAAGCGACACGCGTGTGACACGCAAGCGACACGCGTGTGACACGCAAGCGACACGCGTGTGACACGCAAGCGACACGCGTGTGACACGCAAGCGACACGCGTGTGACACGCAAGCGACACGCGTGTGACACGCAAGCGACACGCGTGTGACACGCAAGCGACACGCGTGTGACACGCAAGCGACACGCGTGTGACACGCAAGCGACACGCGTGTGACACGCAAGCGACACGCGTGTGACACGCAAGCGACACGCGTGTGACACGCAAGCGACACGCGTGTGACACTCTCATGTGGACACCCCCATGTGACCCCCTTCAAGTGACAGCCCATGCGACACCCCATGTGACACTCCATGTGAGACCCCCCCCATGTGAGACCCCCATGTGACTCCCCCATGTGACTCATCTGCAGTCCCAGTCACAGCCAGCAGGGGCGCTGTTGGCTCCCGGCCGGGCAGGGCAGGTGCAGTGACTCCCATGGAGCTGCAGGGGGCGCTGTGGGGCGAGGTCAGGTGTGTGTCACATGGGGAATGGGGGAGGGACTGGGCAGGGATGGCTTGAGCAGGACGAGCCGGGCAGGGATGGCGTGAGCACGACGGGCTGGGCAGGGATGGCGTGAGCAGGACGGGCTGGGCAGGGATGGCGTGAGCAGGACGGGCTGGGCAGGGATGGTGTGAGCAGGACAGGCTGGGCAGGGATGGCGTGAGCAGAACGGGCTGGGCAGGGATGGTGTGAGCAGGACGGGCTGGGCAGGGATGGTGTTAGCAGGACGGGCTGGGCAGGGATGGATGAGCAGGACGGGCTGGGCAGGGATGGTGTTAGCAGGACAGGCTGGGCAGGGATGGCGTGAGCAGAACGGGCTGGGCAGGGATGGCGTGAGCAGGACGGGCTGGGCAGGGATGGCATGAGCAGGACAGGCTGGGCAGGGAGTTCAGAGGAAGGAGCTGGAGTGGTAGGACTGGCGCTCCTGGGTGGGCTAGCCAGCATGTGACATGTGTGACACGCAAGCGACACGCGTGTGACACGCAAGCGACACGCGTGTGACACGCAAGCGACACGCGTGTGACACGCAAGCGACACGCGTGTGACACGCAAGCGACACGCGTGTGACACGCAAGCGACACGCGTGTGACACGCAAGCGACACGCGTGTGACACGCAAGCGACACGCGTGTGACACGCAAGCGACACGCGTGTGACACGCAAGCGACACGCGTGTGCCACTCTCATGTGGACACCCCCATGTGACCCCCTTCAAGTGACAGCCCATGCAACACCCCCTGTGACACTCCATGTGAGACCCCCCCCCCATGTGAGACCCCCATGTGACTCCCCCATGTGCCTCATCTGCAGTCCCAGGCACAGCCAGCAGGGGCGCTGTTGGCTCCCGGCCGGGCAGGGCAGGTGCAGTAACTCCCATGGAGCTGCAGGGGGCGCTGTGGGGCGAGGGCAGGTGTGTGTCACATGGGGAATGGGGGAGGGGCTGGGCAGGGATGGCACAACAGGACAGGCTGGGCAGGGATGGCATGAGCAGGACGGGCTGGGCAGGGATGGCGTGAGCAGGACGGGCTGGGCAGGGATGGCGTGAGCAGGACGGGCTGGGCAGGGATGGCACAGCAGGACAGGCTGGGCAGGGATGGCACAGCAGGACGGAGCTGGGTAGGGATGGTGTGAGCAGGACGGGCTGGGCAGGGATGGCACAGCAGGACAGGCTGGGCAGGGATGGATGAGCAGGACAGGCTGGGCAGGGATGGTGTGAGCAGGACATGCTGGGCAGGGATGGCACAGCAGGACAGGCTGGGCAGGGATGGCGTGAGCAGGACGGGATGGGCAGGGATGGCGTGAGCAGGACAGGCTGGGCAGGGATGGCACAGCAGGACAGGCTGGGCAGGGATGGCGTGAGCAGGACAGGCTGGGCCGGGATGGTGTGAGCAGGACGGGCTGGGCAGGGATGGTGTGAGCAGGACGGGCTGGGCAGGGATGGTGTGAGCAGGACAGGCTGGGCAGGGATGGTGTGAGCAGGACAGGCTGGGCAGGGATGGCACAGCAGGACAGGCTGGGCAGGGATGGCGTGAGCAGGACAGGCTGGGCAGGGATGGCACAGCAGGACAGGCTGGGCAGGGATGGCGTGAGCAGGACGGGCTGGGCAGGGATGGCGTGAGCAGGACGGGCTGGGCAGGGATGGCACAGCAGGACAGGCTGGACAGGGATGGCACAGCAGGACGGGCTGGGCAGGGATGGCGTGAGCAGGACGGGCTGGGCAGGGATGGCACAGCAGGACAGGCTGGGCAGGGATGGCACAGCAGGACGGGCTGGGCAGGGAGCTCCGAGCAAGGAGCTGGAGCAGCAGGATGGGCTCATCCAGGCTGGCCAGCAAAAGGTGGCAGGAACTCCCCAGTTGTGGGGGGTGCCTTCTGGCAGGTGGGAAAAATGCGCCCTCCAGGAGGGGAGAAGGGTGTTGGAATCCCGTGCCCCTTTCCCAAACAAAAGCTCACCCACCAGGTAGAGAAAGCAGTTCAGAGCTGGGTTTTTCTGCAGTCTCAGCAAAAGGCAGACAGCAGCTCCGCTCGCTGTTCCCTCTCTGAAGCCTGGGCAGCAAGTGCTGTTATCCATGGCCAGCTCTCTCCTCCCCTACCACACCTGGCCAGCATCTTTTGTCTCCTACAAGAGAGTAAATGGTCCTTAAATACCCAGTCGTTGGTTACCTAGCAACAGAATGGGGAAAAATGTTGCCCTCCGGCCCCCCTAACCTTCAACACCTGTGTTTTGGGCTGCCCTGTTCCCAGGAGCTCCAGACTGCTCATTTGGGATTTTGTCAGCTGGGGAAACACCTTCTTTAAGAAATGCCTTTGGAAAACACAGCCAATCCCTTGCTGAATCCTGAATCTGAACTGACACCACAAAGCCAGGATTGCTCTGTAATATTCATAATATTCGGGGGTTTTCTCCTCGTACCACAAGGAAAGGTCTGGTGGGGCTTTCCCAGCTGGGAATCCACAACAAGGAGAGGCCCTGGGTCAAAATTTTAATTTTGATGGGGCAATCCCATGCAGCTCTAAACTCCATCGTTAGGAATTTTTGTTGGATGCTCTGTTCCCTTCCCTTCCCTGCCTGGTAACCAAACCATGACTCTGTTTCAGTGTCTAATTAGCGAATGTTTTAAAAAATCTTTTAGATTTCGGATGAGAGATGCCATCAAAGTGCAAAATGTTGTTGCAAATTGGCAGAAAGCTTGAAATGCCCATTTCATCGAGAAACCATTGTAAATAATGGAAAAAATCCACCTCTGTAAAATGGAAATACCTCCCAAATTTCCTTGCTGAGGACACCAACCATCCCTGCAGTGCCTGTGTCTGGGGAAGGGAATGGAGCTGGGAAGGGTCTGAGCCCCAGGAGAGGCTGAGGGAGCTGGGAAAGGGCTCAGCCTGGAGAAAAGGGGATCAGGGGGAACTTTTATCTTCCCACAGCTCCCTGGCTGGAGGGGCAGCCAGGGAGGGTCCGGCTCTGCTCCCAGGAACAGGAAGAAGCAGCTGAGAGCCTGAGCCCTCCTGCTGTCAGGATTGGGCTGGGAGGGAGGGAGGGATGGATCCAAACCCTGCAATTCCATCCTGGCCTCTGGAAAAAATCCCAAATCTCTCTGTCCCTCAGGCTCCTGAGCTGCCTCTGACACACACTCAGACTCCTCCAAAGGCTGGAGTGGCAGCTGTGGCTCGAGCAGCTCTGTCAGAGCTCACAGGGAATATTAAACATTGATTAGACATCGATGAGGGCCCTCTGCTCCTCTGTTCCCAGCGTCAGCAAAGCCAAACCTCCAACCAACGCTCACAGGGGTGACAGCAACCCCTGGGTGATGTGCAGAGCTCCAGTGCTGGTTTAGAAAGGGAAATTTTGGTGGTGCAGGAAAAGAAAAAAACATTAATGCAAATGCAATTTGCATTCTGATGCAAATCATCCCCTAACCCTAATTGAAAATCTGCACCCCCTCTGCTGGGCTGCTCCTGGTGTGTAAACATTTACCCAAATGCAGAGGGAGAGACCGGGAGTGGCTCTGGGGGGAACTTACAGGGAGCAGCTCCTCACTCCTCACTTTGGACCAGAGAACTTTCTAGAACATGCTGGAACATTCCCAGGAGAGCATCCAGAGCAATGTCAGGAGTTACCGTGCACCCACAGCACACAGCTGGGGAAAGCAGAGACACAAGAACAGATTCCTGAAATAAAGATGGATGAGCAAAGCTGGGAAGTGTTGGCTTTGCTGTGTTCAAAAATTGAAAGGTTTAAGGCAGTAAAAATCCTCACAGGTTATTCTAGGTAAGACCATTATCCATTGTTTTCATGTCCATGAAGAATAAAAGTAGAAAGTATCAGTTCAATTCACAGCAAGAGGGATTTCTGTCAGGTACTCAGGAAAAACAAGGAAATTATCCTTGGGCTGCATTGCTGTGAGACACCCCAGAGTCTCCTCCCTAAAAGCCACCAGTGTGGCATGGAGAGCAAACCAGGAGGAGCATGGAAAAAATGGCAGTTCCAGCTCCCCAGACGGATCAGGGCAGTTCTTCCCAGACAAAACCTTCCCATTTTAATTGAAATTCAAACCTAAAATTTCAATTTTGCTTTTAAAATTAAGAATTGCCAATGGGTAAAACCAGGTTCTGCTGAACTGCTTAGCAAAAATCTAATTGCCACTGGAAAATACTTTCATCAATTGACTTTGCCAACTGTAGTAAAAAAAAAGAAAAGAAAATGCCATAAATCTCACCCAGTAAATCCCACTCTGCTCTCCACATCACTCATTTGCCCCGAGTCAAACTGGTGTCCCTGGCGTGACCCACATGGGACCCCACTGTCCCCATTTTCTCCCTGATGCCTCATTCTTGACTTTACCCCAAATTCTTGCAGCCACAACATCCAAAACGGAAACTCTCAACCTGTTTCTTTCCCATATTTTCAATATCCATGCTTTTTTCCCCCTGCCTATTTAAATCCCATTACCTTTTGGGGTTTTTTTCCCAGCCCTCACATATGAAATTTCCAGAGCCCATGAGGGAGGGTAGAGGATAGTGCCATGTCCTGTTGCCAAGATGTGGCAGAGGAGGGAGGAGCTGGGATGTGGCTGTGCCTGTCCGAGGATCTCGGGACATGCAGGAAAGGGACGTGGAGTTGGCTGAAACTGCTCGAGCTTGGCCAGCCAGACCTTCACAAACGCCAGCTCCCAGGAAACAGCCCAGGACTGGGATTTTTAAGGTCATTGGGATTCTTTAGGTCGTTTTTTCATCCATTAAAATGCTCATTATTTATCCAAGTAGATACAGTCAAGCTGCAATTGTTGGAGCTCTGAACTGTGCTCAGAGAAATCACCTCTGAATCCAGGGAGGGCTTTAAGCTCCGACTTGTCCCTTTAATGCCACTTGTGTGCCACTTTAATGTCACTTTGAGCTTGTATTTCAGCCCAGTCTCTGCTACAGATCCTAACAGGAATATTTGGGAGATGCCACAGCAACACAGCTCCCTCTGAACATTCCCAGATCCTTTTAGAAATGTCTTTGTTAGAAGGAAGAAGCAGAGCCCTTTGGTTTGCTGGGGTGAGCAGCCCCGCTCTGCTGACAGATGTGCAGCTTTTCTGCTCCAGAGGAGTTATGATGTGCAAGAAAACAGCCCTGGATGATGAATCACAACTGTCATGGACCATGACACCAATAATTGAGCTCACATTTGGGGCTGGGTGCATCTGCCAAAAAGCTGTGGAGAAGGAACACGAGGCAGCTCCCTCGGATGTTGGGCTGCACTCAGGGAGGGGCTTGGGATGGGGCAGGGTGGGAGGGATCAGGGCAGGGGTCAGCCAGGATTCCTCATGGGGAAGAGGATTTCTCCATGGGATGGGGCAGGGGTCAGCCAGGATTCCTCGTGGGGAAGAGGATTTCTCCATGGGATGGGGCAGGGGTCAGCCAGGATTCCTCATGGGGAAGAGGATTTCTCCATGGGGTGGGAATGAGGCAAGCTCCATGATCCCAGCTCTCGGTGAGAGAAATCAAACCATTCCCCAGGGGATTGAGCTGGGACCACCCTGAGATCCTGTTGGAGTAGGGCAGGAGCCCTGGGGGGAGCTCAGCAAACACTCCAAGGATCCCAGAATCTCCTGAGCCAGAAGGGATTCACATGGATCATTGATCCAACCCCTGGCCCTGCACAGACCCCCCAACAATCCCACCCTGGGCATCCCTGGCAGCTCTGGCAGACTCAGGGCTATGCCCATTCTCTGGGGGAAGAACCTTTCCCAATATCTACCCCAAACCTGCCCTGGCCCAGCTCCAGCCATTCCTCCCCCCTGTCCCAGGCTGCTCCAAGCCCTGTCCAGCCTGGCCTGGGACACTCCCAGGGATCTAGAGGCAGCCAGAGCTCCTCTGGGCACCCTGTGCCAGGGCCTCACCACCCTCCCAGGGTGGAATTTTTTCCTAGAAATCCATACAGACATGCTGGCCTATAATATCCCATAATCCATTAATCCAAACCTGATGTATTACATGATCAGCTACATGTGCATGCCTGTATAATTCAATTTTCATCATTTATAAATACAGCCCTTTGTTGTAGCAACTGCTCCTGTGTACGTTATGGAAAAACATAAATCAACACAATAATAGGATTGACTCCCATTCCCAGCTCTCCCAGTGCCCCCTCCCCAGGAGCCAAACCCCACAGCAGCTTCCCAAGCGCTTTGGGAGGCCCTTTGGCCAGCAAGGCTCTACAAGAAAATCTCCAAGAACAGCCCAAAATGAAAGGCCAATTCCCCATCCCAGCACTGCTCCCACCTGCTCAGAAGATGCCGAGCAGCCCCTAAACCTCTGATTGTGATTTGTTCCAGATGCTCCCCTGTCTGGGTGCCTTGGAGCCATTAAAATTCCAGCTCTGGCCGTGGCTGAGGGCTGATCTCTCCTTTTGCTGTTCCCTTCCCTGCCCACATCCCCAATGGGAGAGCTGGGGAAGGGCAGGATGGAAGGGCTGGGGATGAGCAGGACAGAGATGGGGGAGCTGGGAGAGAATGGCAGAACATCTGGGAGAAGGTAAATGCTCATCCCTCATGGCTGTGGCCTGCTGACAACAGCTGGATGTGCGTTCAGCCCTTCCCTTGCTGGGACAGCCTGGCTGAGAGGCTGCCCTTGGAAATAGAGGGATGGAGCCAGGATCAGCCTGGCTGGAAAAGCACCAGGGCAGCAGCAGAGGGAAAAGGAGCAGCATTTGATGGATCCTGATGGACTCCTGCTGGATCCAGGCTGAACAAATGAGGGCCTGTGTCCCAGGGGATCAATACTGCAGATCCATCACTCCTGTCCCTGGGGCACAGGGAGAGGAGATGCTGCAGGGATGCAAGAAATAAAATAAAAAAAATTAAAAAAAAAAAAAGAAAAAGAAAAAAAAGAAAGAACTTTTTAAAAAGAAAGAAATAAATAAAGAAATAAAGAAATAAAGAAAAAGAAAGAATAATTAGAAAAAGAAATAAAAAAAGAAATAAAAAAAACCCCAGAAATAAAAACAGAAATAAAAACAGAAATAAAAAAAGAAATAAAAAAAGAAATAAAAAAAGAAATAAAAAAAGAAATAAAAAAAGAAATAAAAAAAGAAATAAAAAAGAAATAAAAAAGAAATAAAAAAGAAATAAAAAAGAAATAAAAAAGAAATAAGAAAATAGAAAAGAAATAAAAAAAGAAATAAAAAAAATTAAAAAATTATTTTGAAAAAGAATTTTAAAAAAAAGAAATTAAAAAAATAAATAATCAAAGGAAGCTGCCAGACTCCTGAGGGTTTGATTCCTGATCCTCACACTCCCACTGCAAACCATCCTTGTCCACTATTTCTGTGCTTGCAGGGAAACCTTCTCCCAGATTCCTGCAAATGGAATTGTGACATTTACACACCCAATAACGGAGCTTAATTCGGCTGCACCTCCAGCTCTTTTCCAGAACATTCCCCCTGCCACTCTTGCCTTTGCTAATTCCGGTGCAATCCAATATAAAACACACCCTGCTCCAGGCCCCAGCCCTCTGCTGGGATGCAGGAATGGCCTGGAGAAACTTCAGGAAGCCCTAGGGCAGATGGCAGCAAAGCTATTTTTTCCAGGTATTTCATTAATCCAAGAGAGAGCAGGAAGATTTAGTGGATTTTAAACAGTTCCTTCAGATATTTTCTAAAATCAAGCAGCCCTTCAGAATTAGCAGTGACTCCTGGATTGCAGCTAGCTGTCATCCTCAAAATCTGCTTAAATGTCTGGGAAGTGTCTTCTGGGGAGGAATCAAAAGATGACAGGGAAATATTTCTCAACCTAGTTAGATTGCACGGGGATTATAAATAATACAGACATTTTTGGGCACAGAGAACTCACTGATAAAGCCAAATCTCTTCTCTGACTGTGGCCAAGCACATTCTCTGTGCGTGGCTTTTCCTATGGATATGCAGGAATGACCTTTCAGATTTCAGGCTGTGTTCCTGCAGCCTCAAAAAATCAACGTAAAGCAGAGACTTGACACATTTGCTCTTTGCAGCAGAATGCTGTGGTTGTTTTGTGCTGGGTTCTGCCAGAGTCTGAATAAATAGCAATTTATTCAGAATTGCCCTTTTTTCTTCCCAAACTTTGGAAGGGAGGAAGGAAGGGAGGGAGGGAGGGAGGAAGGAAGGAAGGAAGGAAAGGAGGAAGGAAAGGAGGAAGGAAAGGAGGAAGGAAAGGAGGAAGGAAAGGAGGAAGGAAAGGAGGAAGGAAAGGAGGAAGGAAAGGAGGAAGGAAAGGAGGAAGGAAAGGAGGAAGGAAAGGAGGAAGGAAAGGAGGAAGGAAAGGAGGAAGGAAAGGAGGAAGGAAAGGAGGAAGGAAAGGAGGAAGGAAAGGAGGAAGGAAAGGAGGAAGGAAAGGAGGAAGGAAAGAGAGAAAGAGAGAAAGAGAGAAAGAGAGAAAGAGAGAAAGAGAGAAAGAGAGAAAGAGAGAAAGAGAGAAAGAGAGAAAGAGAGAAAGAGAGAAAGAGAGAAAGAGAGAAAGAGAGAAAGAGAGAAAGAGAGAAAGAGAGAAAGAGAGAAAGAGAGAAAGAGAGAAAGAAAGAAAGAAAGAAAGAAAGAAAGAAAGAAATCCCTCAGGCTCTGAGGATGATAATTTGATTTCCAGGCACTGTCCCGATGATCAGGATGTTCCCAGCAGCTGTTTGAGGAGAAGGGCAGAGCACAGGCCTGTCCATGGATCATCACCAGCCCATCAGGGTGATCCCATCAGGACCATCGCAGGTGCTGGGGCAGATGGAGCAGCCTCAGTGCCCTGCTGGGCCTTGGGGCTTCTCCTTCCCCGGGAACAAAGGATTTGTTGTTTGTCAGACCTTCCCCTGAACTCTTCCACTTTAACCCTTTCCCTGCATCCTCCTCGTGCAGGTCAGCCCTGCTCTGGAGGGAGGGAGGAGTTTGGTTTCTCACAAAACATCCATGGTTTGTGATCGATTTTTCCAGGCTTGGCTGCATTCTGCTTGGAATAAACACCCAGGGTCTTGTTTGGGGCCTGCAGGAATGTCCCACACGTGTCCCTGTGCAGCCTGGGGTCACAGCAGGTTTGTTTCAGCTTCTGCAGAGCTCCCAGGGCTTGGAACTTTCACCTCTCATTGGAACAACCTTTGCTTTTTGCTTCCTTCCTCCACTCGTGAAAATCAGGATAAATTCACAGACCTCACTGCCAGCCTGTGGGTTTTTTTTTTCCTAGGGATGAACCCAACCTGTGCATTTCCAGCTCTGATATTTCTGACTATTTCCATTCCTACAGCCTCCAAAATCAGCTCCTTCCCCTCTCGGGCAGCAATTCAGGTCGAAATTATAACGTTGGGGAAGCTGGTTCATGTCAGGGGCTGCTCCAGGGCACGGTCCCCATTTCAGGCCATCCCACTAAATTAAAGCTTGTGGGATTTCAGCCAGAACCCAAGCCAAGGTCCTTAAGCTTCAGAAAATGAACATGCCCCTGTAACCTCAACCCAATCCCAGGGCAATTCCTCTGACAGCAGCGCTGGATACAGAAATCCCAACTGATTTTGGGGAAGTTGGAGCTCTGAGACACTCCTGGTTCTTTGTGCTCCACATCCAGCCCCTGCTGCTCCAACAAAACCCCAAAATCCCTGTGGCAGAGGATCCTGTGAGCCTGCCCTGCTCTGTCCCTGCTGCTATTCCCAGCACGAAGTGTTTTCCCCTTTGGGATGCAAGCAGAGTATCCAGGAATTCAGGGATTTTATTCCCTAATATCAGCTGAATTAAATGCGCAATTCGTGGCTGATTAGAGGCACACGGAGTGAGGAAAGGAAGTCGTGCTACTGACAGCAAGGGGTGAGCGAGGCTTTGGAAGGAGACTCCCAGGGGAAAAGGCTTCATTTGATTCCCCACATGATAGATTTAGTGTCTGATTATTACAAATTAACCATAAATTGAAAGCCAGACAGTTTCCTGTTCGCGGGGCGGAGATGGAATATTAAGCACTCGGTGCAATTATGAGGAATTGTTTCCATTTGGCATAAATCATTCTCCAGCCCCCATTATCTGCCTGCAAAAAGCACAAGTGTCTTGGCTTCTCCACATAAATAACTTCCTTGAAAATTGTTCTTGCAGGCTCTGTGAGTGATGGGCTAATCCTGTTATGAGATTTTAATGCCAAATTACATATTCAGCCTGGAATGATACTATTTAAACCACTTCACAGACGAGCAGCATAATCACAGTTTTTCATTTCAGACATTTTTCCCTTAATATCCCTGACACAGACAGGGCTGTCAGCGGCACACAATGCCAGCAGTAATCCATGGACAAAGCTCCAGGAGCATCAAACTCCCTCAGATATTCCTGATCATGGTTTGATAGCTCTGCACATCTGGAGGGGCAAGGGACTCATCCCAAAGTGCAGGAGGGACTTCACTAAAAGGTGATTTCTGTATTTCCTTTACAAAAAAAGCCAGAATATTCTTCATTTCCCTGGCATACAGATCCACTCAGGGATAGCAATGGATCAGAGAGAGAAACTTTGAAAATTGATAATGAAGTTTTGAATAAGCACTAAAGGCAGTAAGATAAAACAGATAACCCTGACTTGGTCCAACTATTATGCCATGACCTAATCTAATCCTAATCACAACCTTTATATGAGTTGCTATCAAATAATTTTTGTCACATTTGACTGTTTGTCACAACAAACTTTGATTTCCAAGTGAGAAAACCTACAGAAGACAGTTTGCTGTACAGGTAATACAATGTGTAATCAGTAACACATAAAAGACACAGCAACAGAAGAGCCACTTCACTGACAGAACTGATGGGTTTGAATTACTATTTAAATGAAATATTATTCAATAAAATAAATTAGATCTCTAAATTTTAAATTTTTTTGATCCATGATTAAAAACAAACCACAGTAAAATATATACAATCCTATCTGGATTTCTTTGAACGTGGCTTTAGTCTGGGGAGCTAAACCTAGGCCTGGTGGTAGCTGGGCCAGGATGGATGGGACTGTCCCAGCTCCCCACGGATTTCTCCTCTGCCAACCCAGAGCTCAGCTTTCCCAGCAGATTAAAAATCTCCCCAGCAAAGCCAAAACACTCCCAGAGCTCTGATTGGAGCTGGATAAATCCAGGGATCTGTGCAGGGATGGACCAAAGGGGCTCCTTGGGCTCCCAGATGGATGGAAAAGTGGGAATTCTTCTGATTGCCCCCAAATCCCTGGCTCAGGATGGGGAGAGGCAGCTCTGGCTTCAATCAGGAGACCAATGGATGTTGAACCTGCCTGAGGGCAGGCTGGGATTAGGGAGGAATTCCTGGCTGGGAGGGTGGGAGGCCCTGCAATGATTTCCCAGAGAAGCTGTGGCTGCCCCTGATCCCTGGAATTGCCCAAGGATGGACCCTGGAGCAGCCTGGGATGGTGGGAGGTGTCACCACCATGGGGTAGAATCTGGGTTTGCCTGCATCAGTACCACTGCACAGCAAAAAAGATGGGAAGATTTAAATATTTTATTCCCTTTTTTTTTTTTTTTTTAGCCTTACACAGGAAGGGAAAAGTTACCAGGAGACTGAGGTTTTCTTCTTCACTAAATGAAGCTGTCACGGTAAATCAAAACCACATACATGGAATTAACCAGTGACATGTTGAAAGGGAATCAAAATCTTGGAATTAAATGCTTAATAAAATCAGCTTGTACTTAGAGCAGAGCTAATAGCAGAGTTTGCAGCAGGTTTGTGTCTCTGGCCCAACTTTCCTGGAGAGGATTTGCCACCAAGAGCCCCCCCTGGACCTGAAGGTGTATATGATTTTATTCCATTTATCTACAGCTGGAGTGTGCAGCCCCTCAGCACCACCACAGCAAACTGCCTGCAATCTCCATTTAATGCAGATTTACCAACCCTTTGGGTTAAGCTGAAATGGCATTTTCCATTTCAAAATCATTGGTTGTGTTGGAATTTTCCTTCACCTTTATTTTTTTTTCCCCACCAGTTTTTCCTTCACCTTTTTATTTTCACTGTGGGTAAGAATATTGCCTTCTATAGTAACATTGAATTTTCAGATATTTTTAAGCTTTCTGTTACCCAAAAAACAATTCTGTTGCTCTGAGTTTTGGGTTTTACATGGACAAATTTGGCACCACAGCTGGCACAGCCCATTCCTGCAGGATTTATGGGATGCCCTATTTTTCCAGTCACCATAAATTAACTCACCTCCTTTGGAGATGATATTTTCCTTAGCAAAGCATCCAGCATTTCCCTGCATTGGAAATTCCAGCTTTCCCTTTCATTTGAGCCTTGCAGGAATTAATAAAGCCTCACTTGAAATCAATTCACAACAGCGAGCTGTGCTGGATTCAGCACCAAATCCCTGCCCTGAAGAAATGCTTTTCCTTGTCCCCACCCGTGCATTTTGCCTTTCACTCCCCTGATCAGAGTGGCCATTCTGCCAGCCCAGCTCCTCCTGGCACTGGGATCATTCCCAGGAGCAATGGGAATGGCCTTGGAGGGGATCCCGGTGCTGTCCTTTCCTTCCCATTGTCCTTTCCTTCCTGCCTGGCCCTGATGAGATTCCAGGGAGTGCAATGTGCTCTTCAATTTCTCTGCAGCAGCTCCACAGCTCTGCCCTGTCCCTGCCATGGGTCACAGCCCCTCGGAGCTGGGTCATCCTCACATAGCCCAACCCATCCCATGGATCCCATGGATCCCATCCCATGGATCCCATCCCATTCCATCCCATGGACCCCATCCCATGGACCCCATGCCATCTCATGGATCCCATCCCATGGATCCCATCCCATTCCATCCCATGGATCCCATCCCATGGATCCCATCCCATTCCATCCCATGGATCCCATCCCATGGATCCCATCCCATTCCATCCCATGCATCCCATCTCATTCCATCCCATGGACCCCATCCCATGGACCCCATCCCATGGACCCCATCCCATCCCATGGATCCCATCCCATCCCATGGATCCCATCCCATCCCATGGATCCCATCCCATTCCATCCCATGGACCCCATCCCATGGACCCCATCCCATGGACCCCATCCCATCCCATCCCATGGATCCCATCCCATGGATCCCATCCCATTCCATCCCATGGATCCTATCCCATGGATCCCATCCCATGGATCACATCCCATGGACCCCATCCCATGGATCCCATCCCATGGATTCCATCCCATTCCATCCCATGGATCCCATCCCATGGACCCCATGCCATCCCATGGATCCCACACCATGGATCCCATCCCATGGATCCCATCCCATCAACCCCATCCCATCCCATCAATCCCATCCCACGGATCCCATCCCATCCCATCCCATGGATCTCATCCCATCCTATCCCATGGATCCCATCCCATCCCATCGTGCTGGGAACAGAGCTCCCGTCCCAACAGCCCCAGGAGGAGTCCAGGGGAAGAGACTGCCCGCAAGGAGCACCAGGAATGGGAAATTCAGGCTCGCATTCACCAGCAAATAAAAACTGGAATGGTGGGACCAAATTTCAATTCCAAAACCTCCTTCTGGGACAGGCTAATTCTTCAATCCTCAAAAACGTATTAAATACCACTCAATTATTTAGCCCAAATCTGCTCTAAACTTCCACACCTCCTCATGTGACCCCCGAAAGCAGGAAAATTGGCATTGCTCCCTGTGGGGATGTAGCTTGTGATCCATCACGGAGTTTTAGCCCGGGAATGACAAGGGGAAGAGTTCTCAAAACCAGGGCAGGGTAATGACAGACAGCTGCTGTGGTAATGGGAGCCCAATCAATAATTCATTTGATATTCCTGCTGCAATTAATCGTGGGGAATTACCGGGGCTTTAATGTGGCACTGGCACGCATTTCCTGCCACATAAATTGTCATTTAACAATTCAAAGGGAGCTGGGACACTCATCTGCCCAGCTGGGGCTGGTCCCCCACCCTCTCCTGGGTTTACTTGGGATTTTCCTGACTTTAGGATGAAATATCTGTGGGATATTTGCTGATACTCCTTTTCCGTTATCCATGAGAAGCGTGTGGTTGTTCAAACTGCTGCACTCAAATACTCTGAGAAATCAACATTATCTCCACCCAGGGGATGATTCAATACAGGCAAAAAGCAAAGAAATTGTAAAATTGCTCTGAACTCACCCATCACACCAAAAAATGGCATTTTCATGAACAGCAAACCCTGTAGAAGGAAGCGCTTCAGCATTCTGTGCCCAGAGCTGCTCAGCTGGTCAGGTTTAAGGGTTCAGAGCCATCTCCTGCAGGAGGGACACACCTGTGGGAGGTATTTGGGGTGGGTGGGGACCTAAAAATCAATTTAGGATGCCATGTGGGGCATCAGTAAGTTGTTGCTGTCAGGAGAACAGGGAATTATTCTCAGGAAAAATAAAACATCAAACTGCTTCCCTCTCATGCCCCAAAGTTTGGGGCTCTATAAGAAGGCCCTGTGGGGCATCCAAGGAGAATTCCTGGTTCTCTCAGAGCCACAGGAGATTCCAAAGTCCCCAACACTGCTCCACCTTCCCTCAGTGGTGCTGGCAGAGCCCCCAAAGCTCGGGCAAACCTCCCAACCTTTGGGGCTATTCCCACCAGCAAAACCATGGAGCTGGCCTCGGGATTTCAAGATCATTCCTTGTTTTATTTTTTATTTAATTTTTTAAAAAGGGAAGAGGAAAAAAGAGAAAGCCAAACACCAAAGAGCCAGGCAGCCTAATTCAGCAGAAAGCACTTTGCCTTGGGCATCAATCTCATTAAGAATTGCTTCACACCTCTTTCTTCTGCTCAGAGCCAAATGAAAGATTTGTTTGATTTCCTCGCTCTGCAAACAGCCCTCATAAAACCCGTGCCGTTCTCTCGCCTCCCTTTCAAGTGCTATCTTTTTGTCCTTGGATGCTCTGAATTATTAACATATTTTACAGTGTGCCCGAGATAAAAGAGATCTCCCAGGCTGTGTTCTGTCCCCCTCGGTGCTGCTCCCTGGGCACCTTTGATCCTTCCCGTGGGATGAGGGGACAGGGACACCCCTGATGGGGACAGGAGGACAGAGCCTCTCCGCCACCCCTGGCTGCTTTGAAGTCCCCTGAGCTCGTGGCCAGGCTGGGAAAAACCTGGGATTTTTTTCCATCCCTGGGAAAAGCAGGATTTATGGGAAGGAGCAGGTTTGTGGAGTGAGCTCCACAGGCACCCGGGGTACAAACACTGCACTGGAGCTGCTGCCAGGAGGGACAAACCTTTCATTGCCTCCTGTCACCACCAACAAGCTCTTCTCTACTTCATTCACTCCTCTAAACGGTTTTTAAACCTGTCTTTAATAGGAAATGTCAGTGTCTTTTGAATGAGCTTCTCCTTCACCTTCCCCTTCCCCTGGTGAAAAGCCAAGGAGCTTTCCTAGGGGGAGGTTTAGGCAGGGCTTAAATTGGATTTTAGGGAAAATTTCGTGATGGGAAGGGCTGTCCAGCCCTGGCACAGCTGCCCAGGGCAGTGCCGAGTCCTCATCCCGGCAGGATTTCAAATCCCTGTGGCTGTGGGGATTTGAGGGTTTGACTCATGGCCATGGGGCAGGGGCAGCCTCGGCAGTGCTGGGGACCTCGATGACCCTAAAGGTCTTTTCCCACCCGAACAATTCCGTGATTTTGTCATTCCCCAGGCTGTTCAAAGCAGAAGCGAAAGCAGAACCGAACCTTTTGGCAGCTGGCACGCCGAGACGAGCTCCTGAGGGCAGGGAGGAGCCGCCTCCCCTCACGGCCTCCTCCTGAGGGAGCAGGCCGGGCCCAGGCAGGCCCACAGGGCCACCTAGAGGAGACGGAGAGGGACAAGGAAAAAGGAAAAGGAAAAAAGGAGAAGGAGAGAAGGACAAGGAGAAGGAGAAGGACAAGGACAAGGACATGGACAAGGTAGGAATTCCCTCAGCAGCCGTCCCTGGGCAGCCCCAGTGACACCCGGATAGGTTCCAGGCCTGCCCTGGAAACAAAAGCAGAGCCAGGCCCAGGGGAAGCTGTGGCTGCGAGGTTTTTCCAAAGGTGTTGGATAAAGTGTGGGTGGGAAATGTCCCTGGATGCCACCCGTGGGACAGTCCCTTCCCAGGGCAGGGACATGGGGTGGGAGCAGCTCTGCCTGGGACGGGTTCTGCAGAGCAAAGGGCACGGATAAGAGCTCCTAAAGAGGTGGGAAATTTAAAGTTCAGTTCATGTCCCCCCTCCCTGTGCACGGGAAAATCTGGAGCTGGCTTTCCCTGGAAAAGGTGCGGGGTGTTTGCAGCTGGGATAATTCCCATGGGATGGACAGGATCTGCCCTTCCCTGGGCTGGGGACTGTTTGTGTTCCTGGCTGGGAACCCTTCCTGGGGAGCCATGCATGGTGTCCTGCCCTCCTGCCCCGCGGTCACTCCTGTCCCAGTGATGCCTTAAACAGGCTGGTAAAAATATGAAGCAGACACAGCAGTACAGGGAAAAGGGAATTTACCTCGGTTTAATAGGATCTGAGGTGCCCAGACTCATCAAAGGTGGAAAACACGCCATGGAGCAAATGATGAGCCAGGACCCCCCATATAACACATACCGGATTTTTACGGGCTTCACAAAATTAGCAAACCTACTTAAAATCCCCCAATATGAAACTTAATAAATGAATAATTGCCCCCTGTTCTAATGAACCCCCCCAACTGAGACTACAGCCTAGTTTACAAAAACATGTTCCAAGAGAGAACAGGCTGGAGCCTCTAGTTCTGAGAGAATATGAATGTTTGGTATTCCTCGCTGTGCAGGACCCAAACTAAGCTAAATATCAGAGTGCAAGGGTTGTGAACATGTGGGGCTAAAGTACAAGGAGTGTGAATAGAGGGTAACAGGGAAGGGAAAGGGTATAAAAAATATAAAAAGGGTATAAAAAGAAAATACAAAAATCACCAGCATCTCCAGGTGTCCAGGCTCTGCTCGGGATGGAGCTCAGCCCTGCTCCTCACCCAACCCGAGATGTCACCACCCAGCAGAGGCCATAAAACACACAAAATGTAAAAACTCCTCGTGGATTTCTAAGGTTAATGTGGGAATTTGCTTAGAAAAGTGGATTTATTGGTAAATTTTGGTGCTGCTGCTTTGCTTCAAAAGCAGAGCAATATTCCCATGGCATGATCCTCCTGGGATCTTTGCCTTCCCCAGAGGATCTCAGCACATCCCACTGGTGGCTTGGAACCAGGAGGATCAGCAGGGGCTGAAGGGAACCGAGGACAGCAGGGGAAAGGGGAAAGGACGATCCTAAACCCAGCCAAACCACCTTTTCATTTTAAACACAGGCCCAAATTTGTCATGATCCATGGAGCTGCATCTGCTGGGAATGCACAGGGAACATCAGCCTCACATGGGCTATAAATAGGGAAATATTTGCATAACAAGTTGCAGAATAATGCAGTAAAGTACGTTTTCCATCTGTCTGACAGCTCTGCCTCAAATCTGCCCATTAATCCATTTGAACTTTTCTCCCAAAGTCTCCTGGACAGTTCCTTTTCACCCTGTCACACATCGAGCTCCTTCCCAGGGCTCTGCCTGACACTGCTGTGCTCCACGAGGATGAGCTCTCCCTGCCAGCATTATCAATATTCACAATTAATTACCAATATCCACAATTCTGTCAGCAGCACCCCCATTTGCTCTTTTATGGCTGTGGTTGACAGGGCTATAATTTGTTTTTGTGGGGTAAGTGAGCCCAGATGCTGCAACACAAACAGGGCACAGATCTGCTGAGAAAATGGGGCTATTTTTAAATGGGGTTTCTGACTAATTTGCAGCCAGTTAGTGATGTCAGGGACCTTGAATGTCAGAAAATCCCAATGCTCCAAACCACTAAACTCTTGCTTTGTGTACTGAAGTGAGGGAAAAGAAAGGGCTGTGGAAATTTATATTTTTCACATGTGGCTGGAATGGTTCAGGTTATGAAACAACAGCCCGAGGGGTTATGGGGAACTTTGTAGGTTTGGGTCTGGAGGGACCTCAAAGACCATTCAGTGCCAAGCCCCTCCTTAAGGCACTGACAAAATCATTTTCATCGTCACCTGTTCTCTAACAAAACCAGGATTTGAAGGAGAAAAAGGACAGAAAACCAAGAGTGGTGTGCTCGCCATGAACAGCCTCCCCTCTGCTGGCCTCCCAGCCCCAAATCCTGCTCCTTCTCCAGAGCATGAAGTGATTTCCTGGGCAGGATTTCACACTTCGCAGGCTTTTTGCTCCATTTTTCCAGGAGATCACACAAGTGGCTGCAGGTCCCTGAGCTCTGGGGTGGCTCCTGGGCTCCTCCACTTATCCCACCTCCAGCTCTGCACCACTGGGATCTCCTTTGGAGCCAAAGATCCCACATTCCTGATGATTTTGGCAAAAAAGGGGAAGATTTTCCCCTCACTGTGTTGAGGTTCAAGTTCTCCTCCAGGTCTAACTCTTGAGAAGAAAATGTGCTGCCAAAATTCTCTTTTTAAATTTTTTTTCCCATCCGATTTAGACATAGAATCATTTGAAACAAACCAGTGCTCTTTGGGTTTATGTTTTATAACCCTTTGGTTTGGGTCAAAGTGAAGTCCTTCAGGAATTCCAGGAGAATTCCCTCCTCAGGGGACAAGGATAAACCTTAGGGAGGCATCACCAGTGCTCCCATGAAGTGATGAATAGTTAAAATCAAGGTGCAACAGTTTCTCTGCATAACTTTACATCTGTTATTTCTTCTCTTTTGGAAAAAAAAAAAATTTAAAAGTCAATTATAAAAGTGGGTAAATCATCCCCTGACTTGAGACACGTAGGACCCAATTCTTCTTCCATTGAAATAATTTCTGTTTAGGCAAAGCTTCTGCGTTTTGAGTTGATCCCAGTTTCTTTTGGTTAGTGGTGAAAAATGCAACCTCCAAACTCCAGCCAAACCAAGATGCAGTGCCTGGGTTAGAGCAGTGCAGAAAAGGGAATAAATCTTTCAGGTTTTCCCTTCTGAACAGGTCAAAAAATAACCTGTGACCTTGAGGAATGTTCCGGGGATTTGGAACAACACTGAGCTTTCTTCCACAGCATCCAGGTCTGTCCATCATTCCAGCAGAATTTTTTCCCTGGGTGAAGCACATTAAAATCCACAAATGACAGCACTAAAATACTTGATTCGAGCCTCCCAATAGCACTGAAGGACGCTGAGGTTGTGGCAGTGGTGACAGAAAGGGGGAAATCATGTCCTGCATGTTCACAGGGACGTGGGGGACAGGGACTGAAGTGGCTCTGGCTCATTTTCCAGCCCTGTCCTCCTCATTCCCAGCAATCCCAGAGTGCTGCTTTCCTGGAAAATGGGAGCGGCTGTCAACAAAACCACGGCTGGGTGGATAAAATCCATTCAGCAGACAATTCCTTCGGCCAGTTTTATATAATTCCCACCCCACTGCTGCTGGAGTGTCCCAGGCCAGGCTGGACAGGGCTTGGGGCCCCTGGGATGGGGGAAGTGTCCCGGGGTGGCACTGGATGGGCTTTAAATCCCTCCCAACCCAAACTCTTCTGGGGTTCAAGAGCTGGCGCTGCCTGGGCTCTCAGAGGGTATTTTTCACGTACCTGCTTCCTGGAGTATTAATGTTTCTAGCGCAGAGAAACAACTCCTAGACGCCCCGCTGTTCATCAGGTGTTGAATTCCCATCTCCCGGAGGAAACCAGGGAATCCTCGGGACGGAGCAGCCGCTCCCTGCCTTCCCTCGGCAGCCACGAGATGGCAAAAGAGCTTCGAGCATGCGATGAATAAAACCCAGCAGCTCTGGGCTGAGAGCAGCAAAACCCACGGCAAATCCCACCTGGCTGTGTGTCCCAAACTCTGTGGGGCCAGGGAGCGCAGGGAGGGGACCCCAGTGCTGAGAGTGGCTCTGAGGGACCTTGGGGAGGGAAAAGGAAAAAATCCAGCCTGGCGTTGGACAGGTCCAGGGATCCAGGGGCAGCCACAGCTTCTCTGGGCACCTGTGCCAGGGCCTCACTGCCTTCCCAGGGAGCAATTCCTCTCCAAAATCCCATCCAGCCCTGCTCTGTGGCCATGGGAAGCCATTCCCCTTCTCCTGGCATTCCCGGCCCTTCCCTGTGTTCAGGGAAATCTCTGAAAATGTGGATTTCAGCCCCATTTCTGCTCCTCACCATCGAACCCAAACTCCCATCTGTGACAGCCTCACTGCTGATTCCACAGCCCTGCCCTTCCCATCCCAGGATTCCAGAATTCCCAAGGGGCAACCACGTTCCCATTCCGGCACATCCCAATTTCCCTCTTTCACCACCTTTCCTTCAACAGCGCTTCCCGAGAGTGATGTGCAACAAACTGCTCCTTACACCAGGACAAGCCACTTGTCCCTGCAGGTTGGCACTAATTAAAAGTGGAGCTGGTGGCACTGTAATTAGTGAAGATGTAAAAACCCCACAGGGGCACAGCCCTTTCAGTAGTGGAACAACCCTGAGCTTTCTTCCTCAGCGTCCAGGTCTGTCCATCATTTCCAGCAGCGTTTTTTCCCTGGGTGAAGCACATTAAAATCCACAAATGACAGCATTGAAATACTTAAATAAATAAAATACTAAAATACTCAGCATTAAAATACCGAGCAGCGTTTTACCGCAAACTGTGCCTGATTTCAAAACCTCCTTCGCAGGAATAATGGAATTTAGAGACCTCATTTCCCGAGGAGAACACATCTGAGTACAAACATTTGCCTCGCTGCAATCCCGAGGCGGAGATTGCTGCTGCGGCACTTCCGTCAGCAGATTTTTGGCCTCTCCGCTCTCTCATCCCATGCCAGGAGTCGGGAGCAGCTCTGGAGAGCGCGGCGCGTTTTGGGAGCTGTTTGCGATCGAGGAAACACAAAATCCCAACACACGAGGCACCCCCGAGTGTGAACCTGAGCCGGACCTGCCTTTGGTCCCGCACGGCTCAGGGGCAGCAGGAATCCCCAAAATCCCGGGATGTGCTGCCGCCAGGAATCCCCAAAATCCCGGGATGTGCTGCCGCCAGGAATCCCCAAAATCCCGGGATGTGCTGCCGCCAGGAATCCCCAAAATCCCGGGATGTGCTGCCGCCAGGAATCCCCAAAATCCCGGGATGTGCTGCCGCCAGGAATCCCCAAAATCCCGGGATGTGCTGCCGCCAGGGATCCCCAAAATCCCGGGATCTGCTGCCGCCAGGAATCCCCAAAATCCCGGGATGTGCTGCCGCCAGGCGGCACCGAGATGTTCGCATCCCCAGCGCCAGGAACGGCCTCGCCCCCGCGGAACTCTTTTCCTCTCGGGGTCCGAAGAACCGAGCGGGGAAGGCACACGATCCCTGCCGGGAGGTGAGGGCAGCCCGGGGTGCGGGGCAGGGCTGGCCGCGCTGAGTGCCACGAGGGACACCCCGGAGGATGAAACCCCAGCAGGAAACAATCCCAGAGCCAGCAGACAGAGGGTTCTGTTCGGGGACACGAGCCCGAGGGAGCGCGGCCCAGGGACATGAACCCTCTGTGCTGGGGCTCCTTGCACAGGGAAAATCCCCTGGGGTTCACCTCGGGGCTGGCTGCCCTTCCCATCCATGGAATGGGCCTTTCCTTCCTCAGGGATGCTGAAAACAAATGGGATTCACGGGGAAAAGGGAATTTTTCACTGTCACTGAGCTGCCACAGAAGGAATGAGGAGGTGAACTCCTCTGACACACGGAGCACCATCCTGGCTTTGCAAATTCCCTCACTTTTTTTTCCACTTGCTAATCCACAGGAGTAAAACTCATGAACCTTTCTCACATCCTCAGCTGGAGGGAGGAGTTCCTGGCCACTGCAGAATTTATTAATTAACACAGGCTCTTGTCTAGCTTTAACCACAGATAATAATCGATGAAGCTGATCTAGACCCCCAACCAATTTAAATATTAGCATTATTAAGAGTTGAACAGTGGCAGAAAGAAAAGGGTGCACAAAGCTCCCCAAACCCAAGGGGAACAAATTCCCCAAGGAATCGCTGTCTGTTCATCACTGCTGTGAAAAGCAAAAGCCAAGATTATTTTAATATTCTGCCCTTCCCTCCTCCTCCAAGGAAAATCAAACACTGTTTAAAATCATTCATTAAGCCAAGCAGAGCCAAGGGAAGACATATTTTTGCCATGAGGTCGAGTTTTGTGAGATCCATTTGGTATTTTTGCAGGAGTTTTTGCTTGGGTTTCGGAGTGACTGCACAAACATTGAAAATAAATGAAGAAAAGGGAAGGCTCTGGGGTGACCTCAGAGCCTCTTCCAGTCCTTGGAGGGGAATTTAAAAAGCGGGAGAACAACTTTCTTTTTGTGTGTGGCATCACTGTTGAAATATTTTTGGAAATTAACTTTCAAATGAGCAGGATTTTAATGGAGGCTCTGCCCTGTCTCCTCCTCCTGACTCCTGTCCATAAAAATCATGGACTGGGGCCAGATGGGAGAGCAAACAAAACATTTTGGGCCAACTCGAATTGATACCTAAGCAAACCTGGAACCAGCCCCTGGCTGAGCCCTGCAGTCACTGAGATCTCACTGCAGCCTCTCCTCCTCCCCAGGTCCCAGGGAAAGGCAGAGGCCCTTGCTTTGAGCAAAACTCAAAGCTGTGGCCATGAAAGGAAACATTTCCATCACAGAGCTCAATTTCCCTCTGTTCCACGCTTGGAATTCGTGATATGAAACCTCTGAGCATCAAAAACACACGAGGCCAAGCAGGCTTTGAAGGCAAACTGGAGATATTTGGGGCTTGCAATGAATGATTCCCTACCTGAGCAAAAATCCTCCACTGAACTCCCATTCCCAGCAGCGGGAATTAGAATTTAACTCCAGCAGGGCCAGGATTTTCTCCTCAGTGTCCCAGAAGTGCTGGAAATAGCCTGGGTCAGGAATCCGCTTGGGTTACCAGGGCTGGGAACTTCTTGTCCTGAGGAAAACTGTCAGCAGGCCAAGGACTGCCACATTCCGGGGGGGAGCGAAGGCAACCAAGCCAGGACAAGGAATCTGACTCCCTCCGCTCATTTGGAAGTTCATTTCCAAAAATATTTCACCAGCGATGCCTCACACGAGCGGCAACGCGCCATAAAAATGACCTGGGGTTTTGTTTTGCTCCGAGAGAATTCCCTGCGTTCCCCGTGCTGTTCATTAATCTAACAAATGACCTTGGGATATGTCATAAAACAAATCACATATTTCTTTTGCCTGAAATAAATGTCATTGATTAGGGCAAATGAAAATATCATTCGGCCCAATGATGACAAATTTTCTGGCTGTGCTCCTGCCAGGCCAAGAACTTGTTCCATTTAGGAACAAGAGCTGCTGGCAGGGGCTGGGAACTGCTTGCCAAAGGTCTCCATAGGAAATGAAATAATTGGGAATATTCACTGGCAGGAAAAAGAAAATAATGGCTCTCTTTGGTGCACAGACCCACAGCTCCTGGGGTTTCTGACGGGGGCGGCGGGAGCAGAAGGTTTGTTGGGATTTTTGGCCTTTGAGGAGGCTGGTGATGCTTCAGAGGAGGAGCACAGTCCTTGCCAATGCCAGGGAATGGCACTGGCAATGGAAACAGGGATTTCTGTCAGGGATTTCTCACCCAGACCCTGCTGGCATTAACCAATTCTGCTCTGGAGCTGTGCTGCCTTGGTCACACAGGAGGAGCTTCCTCCTGTCCCCAGAGGATCCCGCAACACTCAGGGACTGTTCTCCCCCACCACAAAAATAAAAGTTGCAGGAAGCATGGACATTAAAAATATTTCCTCTTGATTCCCTTGAAATGCTTTCAGGATTTGTGGAGTGGCTGTGCTGGGCTGGACTGGGGTGGGAGGGAATATCAGCACTTCCCAAATCCCTGCCTTATCCCAGCTCTGCCTCCAGGATCGTGGGTCTCATTCTCCACTGCAACTTTTGCTTTCAAAACTCAACTCCTCGTTCACTACAGTTCACTCAACACTCAAATTCACAGGATCAGCAGGTTTTACAATGGTCTGGAAAGTCTGAGTAATTCTTAACCCTGATTTAAGAATAATGAATGTGTTGATTTTATTTATTGACAACATTTCAAATAGTATTTAAATATTAATATTTCTTTATTAATAAATAGTAATTTTAAAGAGAGACACTGGCACCTCCTGGGTGCAGACTCTCTCAAGCACACTGTAAAACATTTTCTGAAATCAATTTATGTTGGTTTTCCCCATTTCTGCTGTGTCTGTTTGCTGCATTTTCTGCCAATGGATTTGAAATAATCCCCTAAAGAAACCAGAACACCCAAGGCTCTGTGAGCTCTCAAAGCCCTGATTTCATACTTAATTAGCAAAATTACACTAAAATTACCCAACTTTATTCTGTTCCTCTGGCTGCTTTCTGCCCACAATAATCACATTAAGCTCTTCATTTGGGTATGGCCACGATCTTCTCACTCCTTTAATTTCCTCCCTCATTCTTTCCGAATTCCCGGGAAGGAGCCAGGGATGGCACACGACTTCACAATTTGTTTTACTCATCATTAAAATGAAGTTGTTTGGAAAAGCCCTGCAGCCACCGAGGGATCTCCTCGGGAGGGGAGA
Organism: Acanthiza pusilla; assembly: GCA_036630365.1. Taxonomy (NCBI): domain Eukaryota; kingdom Metazoa; phylum Chordata; class Aves; order Passeriformes; family Acanthizidae; genus Acanthiza; species Acanthiza pusilla. The sequence goes on from JAXCHO010000025.1 coordinate 2,023,475, forward strand.
GGATCATTTGATGTGGTGGAAATGAGGGCAGAAAAAAAGGCCAAAAGTGCTCCAAGAAAAAAAATCTGGGTTCATTTGTCCCAAAAACCCCAAAACCAAGAAAACCAGGGGGCAGTAAATGGATCCTGCTCATCCCAGCTTGGATTTTAATGTTCACAGCCATTGTAGAAAGCAAATCTGAACATTTTCTGGCAGAGAAAACACAGAAATCTCCATCTGTTTGCTCACCCGGTCACAAGTGAAATGTTCATTTTCTCTGCTCCTCAGAGTTGTTGAGGAATTCAGTCCATGGCTTCCCAAACTCATCCATGGCCTGGAGGGAAAACACTGAGCCCTGAGTAACTCTGAGGCAGAGCAGCTCTGCCACCAGGCCCTAAAGGAAGCAGAGGCTGCTTGTCCTGGAGATCTTCTATTTTTAAACAACTCAAAGTTTCCATCTATGGGGTGTTCCCTGGCTTCCCAGGTAAATTCCAATTTTTCTACCCAGAAAAAAATCTCTCCTGGCAGGAACTGTTAAAAAGTCTCTCTTTGTCCAAGACTTTTGGATATTTAATGGCCAACAACTCCACATTTCCCACCAGCCTGGTGTGTTCCAGCAAATGCTGCTGACAAATCCACTGACAAAATGAACAGAAACACGGAGCAAATCCTACCTGGAAGGAGTCCCTGGGTTCTTATCCTGGACAGAGCCACGGCAGCAGCAGCCAGGGTGACCCAGCTGTCCCAGCCTGGCTCCAGAGCAGCTCTGTGCCTCCTCTGGAATCTCTCAGCAGCTCCAGCTCCTGCTGCAGTGTCCCCAGGGCTGGGGCAGCTCTCAGGTGAGCTCTCACCTGAGCGGGGCAGGATTCCCTCTCCTGCTGCCCACACTGGAGCTGGGGCAGGTGGACAAGGCTCCCCCAGGCCTCCTTCACCTCCTGGGCTGGGATTGCCCTCCCAGCTGCAGGAAGTTGGGAGCAGAGGCAGCTGAGCTCCATGAAAGGATATTTTTTCCATGGATTTGGTGTTTTGCCCATTCCCCAATGGCTCCACACACCCTCAGCAATCCCAAAGTGCTCCTTCCGTGGGAACCATCCCACGGAGCAGCACCTCTGCCTTGCACAGCTCCCATCACACCCTGAGGGGATTGGGAATTGTTGTTATCCTTCCTCCTGTTGGTGGCTGCTCCAAAATGTTATGGGATTTTTTGAAACCATGGAAATACCCATCGAACCCATTGGATTTCACAGATATTTCCTGGGATTTTTTCAAACCATGGAAATACCCACCAAACCCACTGGATTTTAGATATCACCTGGGATTTTTTTAAAGCATGGAAATGCCCACTGAACCCATTGGATTTCACAGATATCACCTGGGATTTTTTTAAACCATGGCAGTGCCCACCAAACCCATTGGATTTTGGATATCACCCCCAGACACATCAGATGCAGATCCTACTCCCAGCACCACTCCTGCTTTATAAACCCACATATTCTTTATAAATCCAACCGAGATTTCTGCTTTTAAATTCCTCAGAAGAGCATAAAAATAACCCAAATTCTCCCTACAGCTGGAGGTTGCAGCACTGGAGAACGTTCCTTTGTGCCTCAAGGTCAAAACTCATTTCCCAAGAGCTGCTGTTCCCTCTGCAGGAGCAGATGAACCGCAGGGTTTAGGGTAAAAATCAGCAAATCAAGGCCCAGAACCATTCCCAGAGATGCTGCACTGTTAAATGGGAAATAAAGGACACCACAGATGCTTCCAATAATTCCAGTTTCGAGCCCATTTTCCCTCCTTTGTCTTACAGAGCTTTTGATGTGCAGTCCCAATATTGTGTGTCTCTCTGTTTTTAATAATTTTCTATTACCTCAGCAATATAAAGTGCCCTGCAATGGGCTGAGCTTTAATCTGGGGGAGATCAAACGGCAGAAATACGATGGGCTGGAGAGTGACCAGCTCGGGGGCGATATTCGCTCTCCTCCTATGAAAAATAACCACAGCAAGATAGAAATTGCTGCTTGGATTCTGCAGATATCACATCTTGGAGAGGCTCCAGGCCCCTGGAAAGGGCATTTTCCTGGTTTTTCCTGCTTTTTTTTCCCATGGATGTTCTGCAGCAGAAGCAGCTGCTCATTCCACCCCCTGACCACATGAATTCATACAGAAACACTGGTTAAAATATTGGAACACACAGGAAAGATGCTGCCATTTTTTTCTGCAGATGAAAAACGTGACTTTTTTTTGTCTAGAGAAGTAGTTTTGGGGGGGGAAATTTGTAGTTTTTGTACAAAAATGTTCTTTAGAGCAACTGTGTTCAAATGTCTCTTTTTGCTGGCTCAGGACTCTGCTTTGTAACTCACTGCTCACCTCAGAACCACCTGGGAGCTTGGGCTGCACCATCAAATGCCTCAAATTAATGGGATTTTGGGAAGGAATTGCTGGAATTGGCCCTGGCACAGGTGCCCAGAGAAGCTGTGGCTGCCCCTGGATCCTGGCAGTGTCTGAGGGACATTGGGGTTGGAGCAGCCTGGGACAGCGGGAGGTGTCCCTGCCATGGGATGGGATGGGATGGGATCCATGGGATCCATGGGATGGGATGGGATCAATGGGATGGGATGGGATCAATGGGATGGGATGGGATCAATGGGATGGGGTGGGATCCATGGGATGGGATGGGATGGGATCAATGGGATGGGATGGGATCCATGGGATGGGATGGGATGGGATCAATGGGATGGGATGGGATGGGATGGGATGGGATGGGATGGGATGGGATGGGATGGGATGGGATGGGATGGGATGGGATCAATGGGATGGGATGGGATGGCATGGGATGGCATGGGATGGCATGGGATGGGATCAATGGGATGGGATGGGATCCATGGGATGGGATGGGATGGGATCAATGGGATGGGATGGGATGGGATGGGATGGGATGGGATGGGATGGGATGGGATGGGATGGGATGGGATGGGATGGGATGGGGTGGGATTTAAGGTCCCTCCCAACCCAACCCATCCCCTCCGGATGCTCAGTGCCCTTTGGGAGGAGGCACGGCCAAGGCTCAGAGCCCCGAGGAGGCCGAGTCCTGCCAAAAAGCCGAATTCCTGCCGATGAATGTGCGGAACGAGAGCCAAGGGAAGGTAAACACACTGCAGAGCTCTGGGCCTGGCCTGTGTTTGCGCTCGGAGCGCTCTCCTCCCGGCAGGACAGTCTGAGTTCCATGGATGTCTCGGAGCTCTCCTGGTGAGTGCAGCTCCCAGGACAAGGAAATGGAATCGAGTGTTTCCAAGCCTTCCTGAAATCCTTTTCCTGCACAGATTCCCCTCTGGCCATTCCTCACCTCTGAACCAACACCTGCTGTAAATGCTGAGCTTTCCTGCCTCCTTCAGCTCTGGCCTTCCCCTCTGGATCCAGGGAATCAGAATTCCAGCCTAATCACCCTCTGTGGGAGCGAGGGATCCAAATCCCCATTTCTGCGCCTGCACCGTGGTCTTTAAACAGCAAATGTTTATTCTCTTTCACAGCATCACCACCGACCTGGAGGGGATGAGATTGTGCAGATTGAAGGCTCAGCAAACAGTGTTTATCCAGAGTTTTATTCACAATCCTCCAGAGCTCCTCGGTCCAGCCAAGGCTGTTCATTTCCAAGAGCCTTGGCTGTGCTCTCTCCTCGCAGGAGGAAGGGATGATGACTGAGCAGCTGCAATGTTCCCTCTCCCTGTTTGCCACAAAATCAGCTTTTATCCTCTGTCTGCATTCCCACCTGAGCAGTGATTCCTCAATTTCTGGCAATATTTATTTTCCACATTATCTAATTTTTTTTTTTTGTTTTTAGATCTTCCCTCTCATTTCTCCCTGAGGAACTCCTGCGTTACCTCCCTGTGCATCAGGCGTGAGCCAGGCTGTGATTTCAGCCTCAGAATTCCCAAATTTTCCCTGCTGAGAGGGAGGGCAGGGCAGGGAGAGGCCTTCCCAAGGCTTTCCAGGTATGTTGTTCACATCTCAAAATACTTTAAGCTTGAGGAGACCCAGCTTTGAAATAAAGGAGAAAGCTCAAACTAAGCCGTGAGTGTTCGAACGTAAAACCGCAAAGAGCGCGAGGACTATTTTATGGTCCCACAGCTGCTCCTTAAGGATTGGGTTATTCCTAATTCCTGGTTTTTCTCCAAGGATAAAAACGCCCAGCTCGGCTTCCCTGGAATCTGAATCCCTTCCATGTCCTTCAGTCACTTCGAGACGGAGGAAATGCCGACGTGTTTATGGTAAAACAAGGTTTTAATAAACAGCAGCATAAAATAATCAGTGTTTAATATCACCTCTGGCATGTGAAATACAAAAATGCACATATCTCAATTATAAAATAGCCTTTGTTATTACATTTTCCATGCTCGCCTAATTGAAATGCCCGTAATTAATAACTCAATCATCAAGTAATACAGTGATTAAACGCATGCAGTGAAAACAAAGAAAGATATTTGTATAAGGTAGTGGCTGAGTATCACCATAATATATTTCAGGAACATCTACATCAGGGTACAAATCAAAAGAAACAGCCCAAGATATAAAATGCAGAGATGTATTTTCACTTCTGCTGTACAAAAAACATCATCACACTTTTGTGCAAAAAAGATAAAAATAAAGTCCTATTATACAACATTGTCAACTGAGCAAAAGATTGTTTTTGTGGACAATAAAAATATTATTCCGTACAAAAAAAAGAGTCTGTGGAAAAATGTACCGTACACAGCACGTGTGTAACTCGTTAAAGTGGTTTCAAATGAAGAATCTTGATTGGTTCTACCTGAATGGGGTTTTTAATGACACAAATGGTGCATTTCTAAGTGGAAAATCAGCACTAATTCACATTATTTGACACAATTGCTATCGATGGATTTGCTGCCTGGTGGAATGTGAGTCTCCCTTTTTCCAGGGTTACTGGAGTCAGAGTCACTGAAATGACACAATAAATATTCCTGGGAAAACTGATTGTCATCTATAAAATTGTGGTTTGGAGCTTTTCCATTACACAGTTGCATAGCAACAAAAGGATAGAAAATTCCTGCTTGAGCGACTCGACCACGAAAGGTTTTATCTTTGAAGAAGTTGATTCAGGTTCTGAAATTAAAGCCCTTTAATTTCATTTCCTTTAAGGCAATTCCTTTAAACTCCAGCTGTCCTCAGCAGCCAGCAGCAGATGAGGTTTGTAGACTGCAAGTTAATAACTCGAGCATTTGTGCTGTCACATAAATGACATTTTTTGGTCTGAATCTGAGCTCAGACTCTCGACTGAACCAAAGACCAAAATCCCACCTGAAGTAATTTATTCAGCTCTCAGATCACATATTGGAAACACAGTCCAAGACTGCGACATTTACAAACATTTTCCCTATTGGCACTGAAATTGCACACCCAGATCTCCGAATCTTTGCATCTCCCAAAAAAAGAGACAAATATTAAAAGATGGTTTTCAGTATCAAAAAAAGGCTCCTGTGATTTAAACCACGCCGGAGGTTTAAAAAGCTGTGAAAAAGTGTCTGATAAAATGTTTTTATTTTTTAAAAAAATCCCAAATTCCCTCTTCCCCTCTTTGAATTGTCGGTGGCACTTGGAGAACCGTGGCCAAGGCTGAGGATTGCCACCACGAGGATCTGTCTGGCTGCGCCTGCCCGCCCCGGCGAGCAGCGAAACTTCACAGAAGACACTTTGCTGCGACGTCTGTCCAACAACCAGAAGGACCTTTAATAAAATATTTGAATAGAAAAATCTTTTCCTACCACTTCCCGCTCCATGTTGCCAAGAGTTCTATTTACAAAGGCCTCGCGTATTTACAATTCCGCCGAAATCATGGAGTCGTTGGGTCCGTGGATGCTGGAGTCTCCCAACAGGGAGGACTGCTTGGAGTCAATTTTGTAGGGTTTTTGAGTTTTATTGCCGAACACCGCGATGCCCATTCCCGCCGGGTGGCTGGGGATGGCCATGTGGGACAGCAGGGGAATGTTTGCCTCCTGGTTGGAGCCCGACGACGGCAGGCTGGTGACGTGGCCCGTGCTGGTGGAGCCGCTGGCGCTGCTGGGGGAGCGGCTCTTGGGCGGGGGACAGTGCTGGATGACGCGGGGCGGGCCCTGGGGTGGGTAGTGGGGCGCGGGGAAGGCGGCGTAGCCCGGCGGGATGGGGTAGCCGTTGATGGGGATGTAGCGCTGGCCCTGCGCCAGGGGTGGCCCCATGAAGCCCGCGATCTGCCCCTGCGCCGGGAACATGTAGTTGGGGTACCGCGGGTTGCTGAGGTTGCTGACCGGGCTGGCGCTCAGCGACGTGGTCTGCGTGGTGGCGTTGCCGCCGGACGGCGTGGTGGAGCTGGTGTGGCTGGACAGGCCCTCCCACGAGCGCAGCCGCGCGTGGATCTCCTTGAAGCGCGGCCGGCGCGAGGGGAGGTCGTGCCAGCACTCCGTCATCAGGCCGTACATCCTGGGGGGACAGTCCTCGGAGCAGGGCAGCAGCTGCCGCTTGCGGATCATCTCGATCACCTCCTGGTTGCTGAAGCCGTAGTAGGGCTGCAGGCCAAAGCTGAATATCTCCCACAGCACCACCCCGAAGGACCAGATGTCGGAGTCGGAGGAGAACTTGCCGTACATGATGGCCTCGGGGGGCATCCAGCGGATGGGCAGCAGGGACTTGTTCTGCACGCGGTAATAATCGGCCGAGTAGATCTCCCGCGAGAGCCCCAGGTCGGAGATCTTCACGTGCAGCTGCTCCCCGATCAGGACGTTGCGGGCGGCCAGGTCCTTGTGCACGAAGAAGTGCCCGGCCAGGTACTCCATGCCGGCGGCGATCTGCACGGCGATGTGCAGGAAATCGCCGTGGTCCAGGCTGGACTTGACCGTGCCGTCCTCGTCGCTGCTGCAGCCCACGTCGGAGTGGGGCGAGCGCATGACCAGGAACTCGTGCAGGTCGCCCTGGTTGGTGAACTCGAACAGGAGGCACACGGGCTGCTCCTGCGTCACGGCGCCCAGCAGGCACACGATGTTGGGGTGCTGCAGCTCGGCCATCAGCGACGCTTCCTGCTGGAACTCGGCCCACTGCTGCGGGTTGTTGAAGTCCTTGAGGGTCTTGATGGCCACGAGCTGCGCGTGGTCCATGCCCGGGAGGTAGAGGTGGCCCTTGTAGATCTTGCCGAAGGCACACTCGCCCAGCTCCTCCATGAAGCGAACGGCGGAGAGGGGCAGCTCCTTGGCTTTACTCTGCGAGAGAAACAGCAAGGAGAGGTCAGGACTGCAAACAGCCTTTTGGAAGTGAAATATCTCTGCGGGAAGGGTGGGAGCCGAGGAGAACGATGATCCCATGGGCGCCGGGCACAGCCCGAGGGACACCGGGACCCCAAAGGGACAAAGTCCTCACCCGGCTGCACCACGCTCCAAAAAGTCACTTAGAATTACTTTTCATCCTCTCCACGAGGTCAGGCACAACAAGGATTGGATCCAAATATATGCAGGAACCATCAGCATTTTGGCATTTGGCCTTGGGCATTTCTGTACTCCAATTGAATGTGACTAATTTCAGGAATTGAGGCAATTCCCATGCTTTAAGAGGTCCAGGCTGAAGTGTTTTCTGGGCCAGGGCCTGGAGTTTTAGCAGGAAAAAAATTATTTTGTTTTAAAAACCATGTCCTTGTAGCCAATTCTCCGCTGACTTTGCTGTTAACCCTTCCAGCACAGCAGAGGCAGAAATGTTCTCACTCTCTGTTCCCTCCTGAAACTCAGAGAGCGACCAAAGCAGAAAGGCAAACCTTTAAAACATTTATTGCCCTTCGGTGTGCAGATATTCACTCCTGGGCCATAAAGAACCTGCATTATTCCCCACTTCCACTTGTGCCTCTAACACCCAAACCCACTCCTTCAGGGCCTCAGTAAAGCCACAGGTAGTAATTTAAGGTTAATGAGTTTGGGATCGAGGATCTGTAAATTAGTGTAAACATTGGCATTTGCATTCCTGAAATCATGGAAGGGCAGCTTTCCAGTGGCAATGTGGGAAAAGAACTGACATTTCAAATAATCATGGAAAAAAGCCGTTTTAGCATGAATTAATTCTAATTGCATTGATCGCTTATGACTTTTAGGCAAACACTGCATTAATAATCATAATAATGATAATGATAATAATAATAATAATAATAAAGCCATTTAAGCAGGCAGCCCAGTAGACTGCACAGTGATGGCAGGAAATTAGCTATATTGTTGAGGAACAGATGGTTTATATTACCCAAATCCTTTAGGCTAAAACTTGTTTAGGTCTGGCATATTGTAAATTATATTTTAGTAATGAAAGTGAAATGACCTCTGTCTGACCCGAGCCCGGGTCCGTCTGTTTGAACCAACAGAGTGGAAAACTGGGGGAGAAAATGAAGTCATAAAGTTTTGGCAGGAAGGGCTCATTTGGAGGGAAGCAGTTGTAAATCTGCTCAGCCTTTGTTTGACAAGTATTTGTCACACACGGGTGTCCAAAATGTAGGCAAGTGTAAAATACACGAGAGGCGGCAGGGCAGGGGAGAGAGAGGGAAACCAACCCCTCGCACTCTTCCTCAGCTCCAGGACAAGATGGCCTGAATTTATTAGAGTTTTGAAGGCAATTAAAATCCCTTAAACCTGGGAGAAATGCTAACATTGCTATTTATCCAAGCAAACAACTGCCTCAGTGGGAGCCTGGAGCTTGAGTGTGTTTTCATCCAGAGCTGACATCAGTGCTGGCTCCGTGATTTAAAAATAGGATTTCGCTTCCTTTCCTTGGAAATATTGTTTGAAAGGCAATCAAAACATCGGAGACAGTGGGAAAATCCAGAATTAGCATAAATAAAATGAAAATATTCTTGTAGCACTTGACTGTGAGAGAGAGAGAATGGTCAATATTTGCAAACATTTCCAGGCATTTCTGCTTTGCTGTGATGTGTGTGCCAGAGGAAAGGGAATTGGGATCTCAAAAGAAGGATGCTGACATTTCCTTTATCTTCAGTTTAGCCAGGACTGCACCCCAAATTGCCAACAGGGAGCAAGGACCAACCCCAAATTTAACAAAATATTCCAGGGGGTTGGGTGCAAGATGCAATTTGGACGCTGACTCTGTTAAATGTTTTTTGTACTGCTACCAACATTTTGATATAAAATATTTTATATATGATGATATCAATATATAATTGACATATTTTGATATAAAGCTACTCCAGGCTGCACATGAGAGCTGAAATTGGGAAGTTTTAAGGAAAATGAAGATGAATTCACCAGGCTGTTGTGTGTGGGATTGAGACACAGATTTTCACTCTGAGATGCTTCAAAAACCAAAGCCCACGGAGTTCCTGCAGAGCCATGAAATCCCCGAGCTGGCAGGGACCCACAAGGATCAGGAAACACAAGGAAATGTTTTTCCAGGGCATTCCTGTGCCTGTGGATGGCAGGAGGCACTCCCAGCCCTGCCCGGGGCTGCACATCCCACCAGGAAATCAGGAGCACGAGCTGATCACTTAAAACATCTAAATGATGTTTTTAAATTCTTCCTGGGCCTGAGGCCGAGCAGTGAAGCAGGAGCTGGGCTGGCCAGAGCTGCAGGCAGAGCTTTGGGGCTGTTTTGGTCATTTCTCCTTTTAACTGAAAGGAGAAAAAACGAGGAACAAATCTTTCCAAAAGTGATTTCAGCTGAGAGAAAGGTGACAGACGAACAGAGCAGAGCTGGGAAAAAACTCTCCTGAGGAAATGCTGAATCTCATCTTTACCTGCATGACTGTCTCCCTTAAAGGAGGTGTTTTAGAGGTGTTTCAGGAAGGGCTTTCTTGCTTTAACCCACAAAATCTCCATTATTTCTCCAAGGAATGGACACACAGGAATTACCTGTGAATTACCTGCCGAATTGGAGAAAAGCCCTCACAAAACCACACAAATCACAGCCTGGAAAGCACCCGAGCGTCTCAGAGCTGAGCTGTCGGGAGCATTTCCCTCCTGCCCGTGGGACAGCGAGCCTGGGAGCAGAAATGAGGATTACCTTTGGTTTGTAGGCGCTGAGCATGGACATCTCCACGTTCTGCCCCCGCACGTGCTTCGGCTGCCTCTGCGCCGGCGGCGACGACGATTTCTGGTTGTTGCGGCAGATGCAGATGAAGAAGAAGAGCAAGGCGATGGCCAGGGGGATGGTCACGCTCGGCACCAGGATGTACAGGATCTCCATTTTGTTCTTCTCCTTGGAATCCTTGTAATCTGGTTTGGGGAAAAAATCCTGAATTAACAGTGAATAAAGCGTGCCACGGAGTCAAACATGTCCCCGGGTCAGCTAGAAGTGTTAAAAGGAATAAAACATCTGGCTTGTCTTGCTGAAATCCACCCTGGATGCTGTTTTATTTAATTAATATTAAATAATACTAATAATTATAATTATATATAGTATATATAACATAACATAACATAACGTAACATAACATAATATTATATTGTATTGTATAATATCATATAATATCATATAATATCATATAATATCATATAATATCATATAATATCATATAATATCATATTATATTATATTATATTATATTATATTACATTATATTATATTATATTATATTATCTTTTAATTTGTTTTTATATATTTTTATATATTTTAATATATTTTAATATATATAAATAAATAAATATATAAAAATATATATAAAATAAATAAATAAATAAATAAATAAATAAATAAATAAATAAAATGTTGTGCAGTAACAGTTCTGTAAGGGCACAGGGGAGCTGTCCCTGCAAGGCCAAACCTACGGATGGTGGGGAATGCTGTGAGGTGGCCATTGCTGGGGCGGATGAAGTCGTGGCCTGACACAGACCCACAGAAAAGGGAATTTCTGACATGCCTTATGGAACAAGCTCGTGGGAGGTGCCCCTTTCAGTTGGAACTGAATGGTTTTTTAGGTCCCTTCCAACTGAGGCCATTCTGTGATTCCAAGGAAGGCTCTGGGGGGAATGAGGACTCCTTATTTTGTGTCTCGGTTTAAGGCAATTTCGAGGAGAACACTCAGAAATGAGCTGCTTCCCTTCCAAGGCTCAACCAAGCCTTTCCAGCAATAAGGAGCAGATAGAAGGAGATGGAAATGGGAAAAGAGCATTTTGCCCCAAGCAGAGCAGCAGGGGAGCAGTGTGAGGGGCCAGGAGAGCTGGGGCAGGGATGGAAGGAAGGGTCTGGAGAGGCCAATGTGACACAGTCCAACACTCCCTGCCACCTTCGCTCCCTCCCAGGGCTCTGCCCAGGGCTTCATTTGAGCAATTTTACCCTTCTGTGCCCAGGATATCAGCTCTGCCTTCCCAGGGCGTGCAGGAGAGGGGAGAGGCTTTGGGAGGAGCTCTGCAGCTCCTGCCGCGGTGACAAGGACAGATGTCCCACGCAGGGACACTGAGGCCTCCCCACTCTGCCATTTCCCGGGAGCATTCCCGGGACTTAGGGTGGAATTACTCTTGGATTAACACATCACTGCAGGGCAGCTCGGAGCATCCCTGAGCTCCCTGGCTGTGTCTGAGGGAATTGGGAGTGCCTGGGGCAGCCCTGGGGACTCTGGAGAATGGGGAATGTTTTATTTTCCCTCAGGGTCACTCTGGTTTGTTTGTCTGTGTTTTCCAGGCTGGATTTGTCCCGTGCTCAGCAGCCCACACAGATCTCTTTGATGCACTTCATTAAACACGAACTTGATCTGAAGCTCGGGCCTGACTCAGATTGTGACAGAGGCAGAGTTCAGATGGCTCTGGATGTCACTTTGCACAACCCCTCTCCTCTGCTCCCCTCTCGGGTCATTCCCTCCAGACTAAGCTGTGCCATCTGGGTTTGAACTGAGACGAGAGGAGCCCAAATATTCCTGCAGCCTTTGGGAACAGGAGAGGACTCAAGCGAGAGGAGCCCAAATATTCCTGCAGCCTCTGGGAACCAGGAGAGGACTCAAGCGAGAGGAGCCCAAATATTCCTGCAGCCTCTGGGGAACAGGAGAGAGCTCCAGCACCACCCCCGGGCTGCTCTCCCTGTGCCAGGGGCAGGGATTCACACACTGCCCTTCCCCTCTGCTCCGGGTCATTCCCTCCAGACTAAGCTGTGCCATCTGGTTCTGAATTGAGACAAGAGGAGCCCAAATATTCCTGCAGCCTTTGGGAACCAGGAGAGGACTCAAGTGAGAGGAGCCCAAATATTCCTGCAGCCTTTGGGAACCAGGAGAGGAGTCAAGTGAGAGGAGCCCAAATATTCCTGCAGCCTTTGGGGAACAGGGAGGGCTCAAGCAAGAGGAGCCCAAATATTCCTGCAGCCTTTGGGAACCAGGAGAGGACTCAAGCGAGAGGAGCCCAAATATTCCTGCAGCCTTTGGGGAACAGGGAGGACTCAAGCGAGAGGAGCTCAAGTATTCCTGGAGCCTCTAGGAATCAGCAGAGAGCTCCAGCAGCACCCCCGGGCTGCTCTCCCTGTGCCAGGGGCAGGGATTCACACACTGCCCTTCCCTCTCCTCCCACACCTCCTTAGGCTCAGCTTTGCTAAGCCTCGAATGACGCTGTGTTTCACATGTCCCCACAACAAGGGTGACAAACTCCCATGGAACAAACCTGTCCCAGCCTGTGAGGCGCAGCTGAAGAAAGGAAAAGAAAGCAGCAGCACGAGGCGCAGGGAGACCTGGGCACCAGTTCATCACCTGAGCTCTTCCAGTCAAAGGCAATTATTATTCTTATTAAGTAGCAGCCCCCGCCGAGCAGCCTCATTAGGTTAATGGGCTTCTTGGGAGCCACCCTAATTAAATCCATTTCCCATCTAGGCATGTCCTGGTGAGGCAGAATGCACAATACTGATTAAAACCAGCCTGAAATGGCTCTTTCAGCGGTGCAAAACCAGCAGAATGCCAGTCCCACACGGCATTCTGGTTTTAATATGCAGATTAGCACTTAACAATTCAATTAGGGCTCACCTGATCCAGCTCTGTTTGTATTTAGAATAATAAAGCCACAGAACAACGAGTGCCATTGAAGGCAGGGGGGAGAGGTTTTGGCAATTAAAACTTTTGTCAGGAGTTCCCCAGGCCAGGCAGCCTATCTCAGTTATTATCCAGCAAAGTTTAAATCAGCCAGAAGTGTCCTGGAATTCCAGAAGGACAGCCTGAGCCAGGCCTGGCATCTCAGAGCCCACCTGGAGGGGACTGGCACAAGAATCCTCAGAACAGCATTTTTTGTTATTTCTGTTGAAATAACAGCCGAGAGATACAGAACTCAAAAAGCCTGGGGAAAATCATGGAATTGTTGAGGTTGGAGAAGCCCTCAGAGATCAGCAAGTCCAAAGCCAAACCAGCACTGCCAGCACAGCTCAGGCCTTGGTTAAAAACAGAGGTGATTTTGCTCCTCTTAGCTGCGTTTGGAGTTTGCGCTTCCAGAACTGCCCTGGCTGCACTTTGGGTTTGCAGAAGGAACAAAAAGGGAGGTTCACCTCTCATTTCATTCTGCTTTTCAGAGACCTGGGGGGAGTGATTGGAGGACCTGAGCAAACGGCTAATTGTTTTATCTGCATGTAGAGATAACAGGCCAAGAAAAAATACAGCTATTTGCATGGACACGCCAGAAGTGCACCCAGAAATGTAATGGAAATTCAAATTTTCACACCAAATTTGATGTCGCCTACAAGCTGTCACAGTAACATTTACCTTTCCCCTCAGAAAGGAGATACCTTTGATGTTCCTGCTCTGTAGCCAGAACCAAATTAAATTTTTTCTGGTTATGGTTATGAACATTCCTGCAGTGAGACATGTTCTGAGTCTGCTCCAAAGTCTTTTTCAATTAATGGAAAGATGGGAATCGATGCCAAAAGGGGATCTAAATTATGTTCTTACTGAAAGGGTAGATGGGGGGAAGGCAGACAGTCTGGGCTCTATCTTGTGCATCTCAAACCCTCTCCCTGCTTTTGGGCCCCTCACAAGGAGAAAGCCATGGAGGGGCTGGAGTGTGTCCAGGGAAGGAACGGAGCTGGGAAGGGCTGAGCCCCAGGAGAGGCTGAGGGAGCTGGGAAAGGGCTCAGCCTGGAGAAAAGGGGATCAGGGGGACCTTGTGGCTCTGCACAGCTCCTGACAGGAGGGGACAGCCGGGGGGATCGGGCTGTGCTCCAAGGAACAGTGACAGGAGGAGAGGGAACGGCTTTAGGCTGGACCAGGGGAGGTTTGGATTGGATTTTAGGAAAAATTCCTTCCTGGAAAGGGCTGTCAGCCCTGGCACAGCTGCCCAGGCAGGGGTGAGTCCCCATCCCTGCAGGGATTTCAAAGCCGTGTGGATGTGGCACTTGGGGACACGGGGCAGGGGTGGCCTTGGCAGTGCTGGGGATGGTTGGACTCGATGACCTCAGAGGGCTTTTCCAACCTTAACAATTCCATGTTTCCATGATTCAGTTTGGCCTAAGGAGTTGTACTGACTGGAACAACAGCCTGGAAAGTCAGCAGCACTCGGGTTGGGCTATTCCTGTGGAAATTATTTTCAAGCCCCCACTCTGTCACCACAGGGGCACCAAGTGCCCCAAGGCCTCCTGGGAGCAGGGACAGCCAGCCCAAATGATTCCCAAAGGACACTTTGTGCACATTCCTCCCCAGATGTGACCAAACCCTTCCCCTCTGCTCCCAGCCCGAGCAGGGCAGTGCTCACCGCAGGCCGGGACGTCGCAGAGCTCCGACTTGAAGTTCTCGTCCAGGGTGAAGCACCAGGGCGCGTCCTTCTGGTTGCCGGGGTTCCTGCAGTACGAGTGGCCCCCGTTGAGCTCGGGGTAGCGCGCGGCCGTGAAGGTGTGCGTGTGGGGGTACTGCGAGTTCCAGGGCTGGCACTGGCGCCCCGAGCGCGTCACGCTCACCGTGCCGCGGTAATCCACGCCCGTGCTGTTGTAGCAGCGGTGATCTGCAACGACAGGCGGAACGCAGAGCCGGGTCAGCATCCGTGGGGATGAGTGTTGGCAGTGATGCCACAGTGATTTTTGCCCTTTTCCCATTTGCCTTTGCCTTTTTGCCCATTTTTAGTACTTTTCCCACCCTTTTCCCCAGCTGGAGAGGCCAAAGCCATTGCTGAGCTCCAAGGGCCCTCTCCTGCCTTGGTCCTTGCTGGGATCCAAGGCTGAGAACAAGCTCTTCAAAACACATTTCCATGAACAAGTGCAGCTAGTACCAAGAGGAGAGGGCTCCAGAGAAGGAATTCAACCTGGAGAAAATTGCATCACCACTTGTCCTCTGAATTGGTGCTTTTTATCAACTGTGCTAATTTCCTAAAACCTATAAAATTGTATTTACCCCTGTAGGGCTGGGCTTTTCTGGATATTCTTCCATAACTGCCCCTGGAGCTCCAAGAAAGATCAGCTTTTCTTTTACCTCCTATACTGAAATTATCTCGAGTTTCATTTCTAAGCTGAAAAAGGCCATGGTTATTCTGGCACGAAGGGACCTCTGGACCAGACCTGTTGTTCCTCCCAGTAAACCCCTGGGCAGCCCAGTTTGGGAGCGAGGGTTCCCAGTTTGGGAGTGAGGGTTCCCAGTTTGGGAGCGAGGGTTCCCAGTTTGGCAGTGAGGGTTCCCAGTTTGGGAGCGAGGGTTCCCAGTTTGGGAGCGAGGGCTCCCAGTTTGGGAGCGAGGGTTCCCAGTTTGGCAGCGAGGGTTCCCAGTTTGGCAGCGAGGGTTCCCAGTTTGGCAGCGAGGGTTCCCAGTTTGGCAGCGAGGGTTCCCAGTTTGGGAGTGAGGGTTCCCAGTTTGGCAGCGAGGGTTCCCAGTTTGGCAGCGAGGGTTCCCAGTTTGGCAGCGAGGGTTCCCAGTTTGGGAGTGAGGGTTCCCAGTTTGCTGTGGCCGCAAGGCTGGGCCTGCTCTGCATTCACATTCCTGGGGGGATTTAAAGCTTACGCTCCTGTAATGAAAACAGCTCATGCCAAGCGTTTTTAATATAAGATACACAAAAGAAGTCAAAACTACAGTGGGAAGCTGAACTGCAGCCACTATTTTCATGGGAAGGTGGGGAATTTGTGGGAGCCATGTTTTATATTTGACTGGTCAGAAGTGGAAGGGTTGTGAGCAGGCTGCAGCCCGGCCTGATCAAAGTGGGAGCTCAGCCAGAGCCTAAATTTAGGCTTGGCTTAGGGACAGCCACGGATCCAGCCCTAAAAATGTTCCTCCTGAGAGCCATCCCTGCCCTGCGCCCATGGGAGGAGGAAGGAGGCAGGGAGGATGAAGCCACCCCTATTCCTCAGCATCCAAATGCTTACACTCCATCATTTCCTACCCCGTATTAATTAGAAAAGACCTGAAAAAAATCCTTCAGAATTCCTCCCCCTGCTGGAGCTGGGAAATTCCCCTGGGAGCTCTCACAGCCCCGCACTGCTCCCACTGGGATGCACAAGCCCCTCCAGCCAATCTCTGCACAGCAGCACTTTTTCATGGAGAAACAGACGTTTTCCACTCACTTTTATTTATGGGGTCGGCCATGGGGATCCCGATGCGGATGCAGTTGACGGCCTCGGGGCTGTCGGGCTGCGGCAGATCCTCGCAGTTGGGCAGCTTCAGCCTCATCAGGATCATGGGGTTGGACCTGGCGAAGATGTACTCGGTCTGGCACAGCACGTTCTCCAGGATCTCGCACTCGTCGCGGCACAGGTCCCGCGGTTTTGGGGCCGAGGAGGTCTCGTCGCAGTAGGGGAAGGCGTAGTGGCACAGGGAGGGGATGGCGAACTGGGAGCACTTGTCTGACAAGTGGCTGGAGGTGCCGATCATGGTGAAGGCAGCTGGAAAACACAGCAGGGTTTGATCTGAGCTGCTGGGAATGAGATTGCTGTGCCTCCGCAGTCCCAGGAAAAGCCTCACAGCCCACTGCAGCTGGGCAGGTGATGAACAGAACGCACAGCACTAATTACACTGGAAGTCATTAACGATGCTGATTGCACTGACAAGGAAAACACGTCTGGTTTTCAACGTGGGATTGATGTCAAACTCAGCACCCTTATTCCTTTTTTTCCTCCCAGATAACTAATAATACTTTACAAAGTCATGTAATTTTTGGAAACCTTTTGCCCAATGGGTAAACTCCAAATTCCTTTCAAACTTAATTATTCCTTTTTTTCCTACCAAATAACTTCTAATACTTACAAATTCATGTAATTTTTGGAAACCTTTTGTCCAATGGGTAAACTCCAAATTCCTTTCAAACTTAATTATTCCTTTTTTTCCTCCCAAATAACTTATAATACTTACAAATTAATGTAATTTTTGGAAACCTTTTGCCCAACAGGTAAACCCCAAATTCCTGCAGGGTGACAGCACTGGTTCCTTTGTGGAAGATGACAATTTTCATACAACCCCAAATAACTTTTCAAACTAAAGGCTGGAAGATTATGAACTGGTGGCTGCACGTCGTCTTTCTTGGGGGCAATGAAGAAGTCATTTTTTTACAATTCTGACAGTTTTTGGAGACACAGGAAGAAGAGAAATTTGGGGTATTCTGACAGCAAGAAAAATATCTGAATATGGAGGTGATTACTGTAGCTAGGATCAGGCCAAGTTAATTTATATTAAAGAAAAAAGAGAATATAATGATATCTATGATAACTGAATTCAGAAAGCCTATCAGCACATGCCACAGAAATAACAACAGCTGGTTCTTCATGAAATCCAAAGGAACATCACTCCCTGCAGGATTATTTATGCAGCCTTTCCCAGCACCTAAATGATTCCAACCACGAAAAATCAACTAAGGCAGGTCCCCCTTTGCTTTCAGATTCAGCAGCACAAGGTGGCCTGGCTCTGGGTCCCCCAGAAGCTGTAAACACACAGCTCCTTCTTAGAAAATCATTTTTTCGGTGTTCTTGGGGGAGCTTTAGGTGGGAAGCTCATGGCAGGAGGGGATATGAGCAAAGAAAAGTCATTTATAAAAGTTATTGATTGCTGTTTATAAAACTCCAGCAGCTTTTTGGGAGAAGACAGCTCCGTGGGGCAGAAGCCAAGGTGTTTCACCCACCTGTGATCTGATTTTCTATCTCCCCCTGCATGTGCAAGGACTCCATGTAGATGGTCCTGTTGCCAATGAAGCGGGCGCAGGCGATGCCCCTGTAGGGCTGGCAGAACCCATCCTCCTCGTACTCATCCCTGAAATCAGCAGAAACACAAAAAGGTGACTGCAAAATATGCAAAACAAATAGGATTGTTCCCTTATATTCAGCAAGACCTTGAATATTTGGTTTTTTTAAAAAAACCCTTCACCTGCCTGGTAAGAATGGCATTTCAGCTCAGCCAAAATACACATGAATGTTGCACGAAATGAGTGCATTTAAATACACCCAGCCTTGGTTAGAAAAGAAATATAAACTGCCTGGAAAAATAAGATTTATGTTTATTTAAAGCAGCTAACGCATAGTTTTCTATTTCTGAACCAAACTTGCAGTTAATATTGATAAACACAGCAGGAAGAGTCATGCAAGCAGAATTTAAAGTGTGTATAGAAAACCCAACCTCTGCCAGCACTGATACGCTGGAAATAGGAAATGTTTGTTCAATGTGCAGTAACATTTAGTGCTAAAACACAACCAAACTGAGACAGGAGTTCAGCAGACACATTTCTTTCATTAGGTGCTTTGTTTTAGGCAATTCAGAAGACATTTAATAGAGAAATCCAGATGGGAAATTGTTTGCCTGTGCTCTTCAAACAAAGCAAAGAAAGGAAATTATTGGAGCTCTGAAGATCAGGGCAGACCTTGGGTGTTTTGAACAGATAATCAGCCCTGAACAGGGAGTTTTGGGGGGGCTAATACATGATCCCTGAAATCCCAGCTCAGCCCTTTCCATTCCTCCCTCTGAGGATCCAGTTGGAGATATGTTCCACTGAGATTTTTGGGATGGATTTTCTGGACACTCGGTGCTGCTGAGGTCCTGGCAAAAGGAGATGCTTAATGGAAATTTGCTGATATTTTCTTTGTTATTCCTGCCCAGCCCAGCCAGCTCCTCTATGGCTTTCAAATTCGGATAATGATATTGGAATATTGCACTGAGATTTTCAGGATGGATTTTCGGGATGGACACTCAGCTCTGCTGAGGTCCCGGCAAAAGGAGACGTTTAATGGAAATTTGCTGATATTTTTTTTTGTTATTCCTGCCCAGAAGACAGCTCCTCTATGGCTCTCAAATTTGGATAAATGATATTGGAATATTGCACTGAGATTTTCGGGATAGATTTTCGGGATGGATTTTCTGGATGGACACTCAGTGCTGCTGAGGTCCCGGCAAAAGGAAATGGAAATTCCCTGGTATTTTCTTTGTTATTCCTGCCTAGCCCAGGCAGCTCCTCTATGGCTCTCAAATTCGGATAAATGATATTGGAATATTGCACTGAGATTTTCGGGATAGATTTTCGGGATAGATTTTCGGGATGGATTTTCTGGACACTCGGTGCTGCTGAGGTCCCGGTAAAAGGAGGTGCTTAATGGAAATTCGCTGATATTTTCTTTGTTATTCCTGCCCAGAAGACAGCTCCTCTATGGCTCTCAAATTGGGATAAATGATATTGGAATATCCCTCGGGATGCTGGCAGCTGGGTAGGGAACAGGTTCCTCCCTTTGTGTGCAGAACTCTCCCTCCCCCGGATGCCGAAAGCCCAACAGTGGAATCACACTACGCCTTAATAAGGGAAAAATCAGAGCTTTTTTAATCAACTCTGCCATTAAGTTTAACAAAAGCCACTTTCATCCCCTCCTGAAGACCTCGGCTGTGAGCGCTTGCAAATGCAAATCCCGCGGGGCTCTTTGAAGTGCGCGCTCATTGTGCGCTGCTCCCGAGCCAGCGGCGCTCCCAGTGCCGCTAATGGGATTAGTGGGAAGGGCGCTGGGATGGCCTGCCAGGACACCCCGGACACCTCCCGGCACTGCCGCGGTGTCACAGCAGCGTCCCGGGGTTCCCGCAGAGCTGGCGGGGAGCAGCCAAACCCCGGGGATTAACCGCGGTAATTGATGAGTGTGAAGATGAGCGGGTGGGAAAGAGGGATGGGGAAAAGGAAATCTCCTCCGCGGACATCTCACCCCGGGAGATCGGCGGGAAGGGCTCCACGTTTCGCTGGGTGATGGTCCCGAGCACACTGAAAGCTGGGTTGCCAAAGCACGGCTTGAACTGCCAATTAAACTCCTCATTAACAGCCCCAGGGAAGGCTGAGGTGCCTCAGGTGTTCACCTGAGATGGAACCAGGGATGCTCAACCACATCCTTGTGTTCCCGCACAGAGTTATTCCTGCACGGAGTTATTCCTGCACGGAGTTATTCCTTCATGGAGTTATTCCCCATGGAGTTATTCCTGCATGCAGTTATTCCTGCATGGAGTTATTCCTGCATGCAGTTATTCCTGCATGCAGTTATTCCTGCATGGAGTTATTCCTGCATGCAGTTATTCCTGCATGCAGTTATTCCTGCATGGAGTTATTCCCCATGGAGTTATTCCTGCATGCAGTTATTCCTGCATGGAGTTATTCCTGCATGGAGTTATTCCCCATGGAGTTATTCCTGCATGCAGTTATTCCTGCATGGAGTTATTCCTGCATGCAGTTATTCCTGCATGCAGTTATTCCTGCATGGAGTTATTCCTGCATGCAGTTATTCCTGCATGCAGTTATTCCTGCATGGAGTTATTCCTGCATGCAGTTATTCCTGCATGCAGTTATTCCTGCACGGAGTTATTCCTGCATGGAGTTATCCCTTCATGGAGTTATCCCTTCATGGAGTTATTCCTGCATGGAGTTATTCCCCATGGAGTTATTCCTGCACGGAATTATTTCTGCACGGAATTATTCCTGCACGGAGTTATTCCTGCATGGAGTTATTCCTGCATGGAGTTATTCCTGCACGGAGTTATTCCTGCACCGAGTTATTCCTGCATGGAGTTATTCCTGCACGGAGTTATTCCTGCACCGAGTTATTCCTGCACGGAATTATTCCTGCATGGAGTTATTCCTGCACGGAATTATTCCTGCACGGAATTATTCCTGCACAGAATTATTCCTGCATGGAGTTATTCCTGCACGGAGTTATTCCTGCATGGAATTATTCCTGCATGGAGTTATTCCTGCGTGGAGTTATTCCTGCGTGGAGTTATTCCTGCATGGAGTTATTCCTGCATGGAGTTATTCCTGCATGGAGTTATTCCTGCATGGAGTTATTCCTGCATGGAGTTATTCCTGCATGGAGTTATTCCTGCATGGAATCAGCTCTGGTGGAAATATTTTTTTCTCTGTTGGCTCTTGAGGAGAAGAGCTGAAACCTGAGCTGAAAACTCTTATCATCAACTGCAGGCTCCAGGGTTCAGTTAATCTCATCACTAAATGCCCAGATAGGGTATCATTAATTAGTAATTTATTGTTTTTTATGGAATTATAGCACCGTAGAATCCTTCAGGTTGGAAAAGTCCTCTGAGACTGAGTCCCGCCATCCCCAGCACTGCCAAGGCCACCCCTGCCCCGTGTCCCCAAGTGCCACATGCCCAGGGCTCTGAAATCCCTGCAGGGATGGGGACTCAGCACTGTGCCGATGTCTGACCACCCTTCTTGTAAAGCAAATTTCCCAATATCCAACCTGAATCTCCCCTGGCACAGCCTGGGCCCTTTTCCTCTCCTCCTGCCCCTTGTCCCTGAGAGCAGAGCCCCCCTGGCTGCCCCCTCGTCTCAGGGAGCTGTGGAGGGAGGAAAGTTCCTCTGGGAAAAGTTCCTTTTCTCCAGGCTAAATTTATGATGGAATTTAACTCGGGGACCACACCAGGGCTCCCTGACCGAGCAGGGACAGCAGTTCAGCTGGCTGGAGGTGCCCTGAGGAGCAGCATTTTGCAGATAATCTCGGCAGGGGAAGGTTAAAGATGAAGGGGCAGGATGGCAGCAGCTCTGCCCTGGGGCTGCGTGCCAGGGGAATTCACGCCGGGAAAACAGGAGATTAGGAGCTCGAGAGGAGCAGGAACTGCTTAGGATTGTTTTGGAAATCAGCTCCATAATGGGGGAGAAGGGTGAAGCAAATGAAAGGAACGGGAGCATCGGGGGATGGCAGAAGGAGCCCCGAGACTCCGCGGTGCCCTGGGCTCTGCTCCCCACGACAGAGAGCTTTTGGGGAGACCCTTTCCCTCTGAACAGATGCTGCCGAGGGGAACACCTTCGATATTTCCAGACATTCCTTCCAAAGCCATCCAAATCCAGAGCCAGAGCCCACAAAGGCACGAGAGACTCCTACACCTTGAACACATTCCCCACCTCCTGCTGCTTGGGCTTCACACCGAGATCAGCCTTTGGCTTTAAACACACCCATCGGGTTTTGGTTTAAACACACCGATCGGGTTTTGGTTTAAACACACCGATCAGCCTTTGGCTTTAAACACACCGATCGGGTTTTGGTTTAAACACACCGATCGGGTTTTGGTTTAAACACACCGATCGGGTTTTGGTTTTAAACGCAGCTATTACCAGGTTTTGGTTTAAACACACCTATCGGGTTTTGGTTTAAACACAGCTATTGGGTTTTGGTTTAAATACACCTACCGGGTTTTGGTTTTAAACACAGCCATTATCAGTTTTTGGTTTTAAACACAGCTATTATCAGGTTTTGGTTTAAACACACCTATCGGGTTTTGGTTTAAACACAGCCATTATCGGGTTTTTTGTTTAAACACAGCTATTACCAGGTTTTGGTTTAAACACACCGATCGGGTTTTGGTTTTAAACACACCTATTATCAAGTTTTTGGTTTAAACACAGTTCTCCGTTTTTGGGATCAAACCTGAGCTCCACATTCCTTTCCCACAGCCCATGGCTCGCATCCCTCACCTGCTCTAAGGAATCGCCTCATCCCTTCTCGGATGTTATCTGCTCCACGGTCCCTCAGGATGTAAATTAGGCCTGATCCAGCAATTAACGTGTTAACATTTACAGACAAGCTAAAGTCCTAATGATTAAGTCCTAATGAAATGGAAGTCAGTCCAAGCCCGGAGGCGTTTCTGGTTGTGGATGGGCTCAATCACTTGTGCAAATTGTGGCTGAAGTGGAGAGGACAGCAGCCAGCAGGTGCAAAAGAGGAATGCCAGCCTGCAGGAACAATTCCAGAGCGCAGGATTTGGGGTCTGGAGCTGCCCCTCAGCTGATTCCTGCTCCTCCACTGCCTGCACCCCACCAAGCCCCGCTGAGGGTGGGCTGAAGGCTGCCCGGGACAAAGGGAAATGTGGATTTAATGACCAGCGGATGATACAGCACCGTGGGGCTTTAAGATTACTTCATTTCAGGTTTGGTTTCCACTGTTTCCTGTTTCACTCTGTCAGTACTTCCAGCCTGGATGTTTCTCTTGGAGCTTGGATTGCTCTTGGATCCCACTGCAGCTCCCCTGTGACAGTTCCCCCTGTGACAGTTCCCCCTGTGACAATTCCCCTGTGACAATACCTGTGCAGCTCCCCTGTGACAATACCTGTACAGTTCCCCTGTGACAATACCTGTGACAGTTCCCCTGTGACAATACCTGTGCAGCTCCCCTGTGACAATACCTGTACAGTTCCCCTGTGACAATACCTGTGACAGTTCCCCTGTGACAATACCTGTGCAGTTCCCCTGTGACAATACCTGTGACAGTTCCCCTGTGACAATACCTGTACAGTTCCCCTGTGACAATACCTGTGACAGTTCCCCTGTGACAATACCTGTGCAGTTCCCCTGTGACAATACCTGTGACAGTTCCCCTGTGACAATACCTGTACAGTTCCCCTGTGACAGTTCCCCTGTGACAATACCTGTACAGTTCCCCTGTGACAATACCTGTGCAGTTCCCCTGTGACAATACCTGTGACAGTTCCCCCTGTGACAGTTCCCCTGTGACAGTTCCCCTGTGACAATACCTGTGACAGTTCCCCCTGTGACAGTTCCCCTGTGACAGTTCCCCTGTGACAATACCTGTACAGTTCCCCTGTGACAATACCTGTGCAGCTCCCCTGTGACAGTTCCCCTGTGAC
Source organism: Acanthiza pusilla (assembly GCA_036630365.1). Lineage (NCBI taxonomy): Eukaryota > Metazoa > Chordata > Aves > Passeriformes > Acanthizidae > Acanthiza > Acanthiza pusilla. The sequence goes on from JAXCHO010000025.1 coordinate 2,047,452, forward strand.
AATACCTGTACAGTTCCCCCTGTGACAATACCTGTGCAGCTCCCCTGTGACAATACCTGTGACAGTTCCCCTGTGACAATACCTGTACAGTTCCCCTGTGACAATACCTCTGCAGTTCCCCTGTGACAATACCTGTGACAGTTCCCCTGTGACAATACCTGTGCAGTTCCCCTGTGACAGTTCCCCTGTGACAATACCTGTGCAGCTCCCCTGTGACAATACCTCTGGCTCGGTGCAATGACATGCCCCAGGATTCAATTTACACCATCCTCAGGTTTCTCTTGAGTCTGTGACTGCCCAAAGCTCACAGAAACTGAGGAAGAGCTTTGGAGGGCGCCCACAGCCAAACCTCTAAGCTCCTTCCACCCCACACCACTCCCTGATCCATCTCCTCATCCCATCTGCTCCTGGTGAGGCTCCAGAGAATCCAGAGGCTGATCTGCCTCCCAGGGTGGCTCCTTTCTGAAACCGGGCAGAATTTCTGGCTGCCTCTGAAGTTTTGGGGCACCCAGCCAGGCAGAGCAGAGAAACATTACCAATCAATTTGCAGTATTTGTTTTATTGGTTTACACCAAGCCTGGAGGGGCTTCACGGCCCCACCTCCTCCAACACCTCTCTGCAAATGGTTCCTAAATCCAAACCATCTCTGCAAGGCTCTCTGGCAAACTCCACTTCCCAACAGCCTGACTTCTCTTTGCCAGTATTTTTCTAAATTACAAGAAATTGCCCGAATTTAAACAACATTTCCAGCAAATGCCAACAACAAGTCCAGGAACTCAGTTCAGCAAAGGATTTGTAACCAGGCTTGAACATGAGTTCATTTAGAAGTATTTAATATATTAATAGAAAATCTGAACCTTGCGAGATCATGTTGTATTTATTTTTACAACCCAACATATTAAAAATGCATATTCCAGAGATGGTGTAATTGTGTGGTCATTTCTACCACACCCCATGGATTTCTTTCTTACTTTTCCTTCTTTCCTTTCTTTATCTCTTCCCCTTTTTGCTTTAAGAAGGATTTGAATGAGTACCCTGATAAATACAGGACTAATTTCTCTACCTGGAGTAAAAATAGCCAAAGGAAAGAACAGAACAAGGTGAGACAAAGTCTCTGTGGGATTCCTGTGGGATCCCTGTGGGATTCCCTGTGGGATTCCTGTGGGATTCCTGTGGGATTCCTGTGGGATTCCCTGTGGGATTCCCTGTTGGACTCCCTGTGGGATTCCTGTGGGATCCCTGTGGGATTCTTTGCTGGATTCCCTGTGGGATTCCCTGTGGGATTCCTGTGGGATTCCCTGTTGGATTCCCTGTGGGATTCCCTGTGGGATTCCTGCAGGATTCTCCGTGGGATTCCCTGTGGGATTCCTGTGGGATTCTTTGCTGGATTCACTGTTGGATTCCCTGTGGGATTCCTGTGGGATTCATTGCTGGATTCCCTGTGGGATTCCCTGTGGGATTCCCTGTGGGATTCCCTGTTGGACTCCCTGTGGGATCCCTGTGGGAATCCTGTGGGATTCTCTGTTGGATTCCCTGTGGGATTCCCTGTGGGATTCCTGTGGCATTCCCTGTGGGATTCCTGTGGGATTCCTGTGGGATTCCCTGTGGGATTCCCTGTGGGATTCCTGTGGGATTCATTGCTGGATTCCCTGTGGGATTCCTGTGGGATTCCTGTGGGATTCCCTGCAGGATTCTCCGTGGGATTCCCTGTGGGATTCCTGTGGGATTCCTGCAGGATTCCCTGCTGGATTTATGGGGTTTATTTTCCATGTAGGAATGGGACAACGACACATCCTTCTGCCTCTCCAGGTCTGCCAGGAGGATGGACTGCAGATAAATTCTGTCACCAAGGATGTGCTGGAGATTGGAGTCAGTCTCTAGTCAGGGAAAAATTCCCCCAAAATATGGAATTTTTCATTTTTTTAGTCAGGTACAGAGGTTGCTCAGATTTCATTGAGCAGTTAAATAAACTGTGGATGTCACTGGGCCTCTTCCCCACAGATTTCCCCCCCCTCACAATATCCAGAAAAGTGAACTTCTGGGATAGATTAAACTAATAAAATTATTTATAAATATGAAAGAGATGCAGTTGAGGTTGAGTCACCTTCCAAATGGCTCAGCCTGCACTTTAAGAGCTTTATCCCCAAATATTTTCCTCTGCTCCCAGCAGCACCGGTTTGAGAAACAGCACCACGAGGGTCCTTTGCACCCCAGGGGAAAGAGGGTGAGAATAATAACAAAGCTTTAAGGAACTTTTCTGTTTGCCTCATATTAAACCTCTCTTGCCAGGTGCCCTTTTTTTAAAGGGAAAATTAACATTTTAAATTTTGTAATGATTTTTGTCTCTCCCAAGTGTTTATTCATGGCTGAGATTGGGAATGCTCGAGGAAAAGAGAGTTCTGGAATTGCTGTGTGACACACTCCTGCCTTGGCAGCAGGACTGTCACCTCCTCTGGAATACAGAGGGAAAAACACACATTTCTAAAGGAGAACATCAAAAATGAAAACTTTTCGTCTGAAGAAAAAGGTGATTTTTAAATGGCACTAATACATCACATGGGAAATTATTTTCAAGCTATTTTTCCATCCTAAGCTATTTTTTTTCTTCTTTCTCTCCTATGGAAGAACACCCAAACTTGCCATTCTCCGGCAATTAAGGACCTGGTTTATTCCCTGATAAAACCATGGCAGATTTTCTTTTTCTGGGAGGGAGTTTTTCCAGAAAACAACTTCCCACTCCTTCCTGGGTGTCAGCAAATCCAGCTTCGAACTCTTCCAAGCTGATAGAAAAACGTGCAATATTGAACACCACAAAATGACTTTCAGAGCCCATTTTCTCTCTCCCTAACTCTTTCCTGCTTTCCCTCATTTTCTGGGGGCACAGCTTTATTTCTGCTCCTCCCTTCCCTCTCCTTCCTCCTAATATTTAATTTGTCTTATGTGCCTCAAATAGTTCTTTCTTCTGGTGACCTAATATTTTAACCTTGAGCGTGATGAGAAACAGACTTCACAAAGCTGACACTTGAATTAAAAGTGAAACACACGCCTCAGCACAAGATAATTAAAAATACTACCTATGCTAGCTTGTTCAAGTTATTATGTGACCAGAAACTTGCACCCATCAATAAATGGAGTCCACAATTGATGCAAAAATAACAGTGAGTTTGAACTTATAAAAAATGGGTGCTTTGCTTCTCTTTTTATTCCACAGATAAAAGATCTCCCTGACAGGAGGGGCAGCCAGGGGGGTCAGGCTCTGCTCCCAGGGAACAGGAGGAGAGGAAATGGCCTCAAGAGAGGTTTGGGTTGGATTTTAGGAAAATTTCTTTGTGGAAAGGGCGATCAGGCATTGGAAGTGGGGCAGTGATGGAATCCCCATCCCTGCAGGGATTTCAGATCCCCGTGGATGTGGGGACATGGATCAGCCTTGGCCATGCTGGGGATGGTTGGACTCCACCTCAGAGGGCTTTTCCAACCTAAACAATCCCATGGCTCTGTGAAATTCCAGATTCCTTCACAAAAACGTGGCAGCTTTCCCTCAAGAATCTTCCCAGGAGTTAGGCCCAGGTGGGAACACAGCACTTTTTGAATTCTGAGCTTTAGGAGCATCCCAAACTCGGGCTGGGGGTAAATCCAAACTCCCTAAATTCACAGGCCAAGTCTCACCACCTGGAAAACTTCAGAAATTCCCAGAATTTGGAGGTTTATCATAAATCCTGCTCCCCACCAGCCACACACAAATAGATTCCATCAGCTGGGAATTGGGATCCAGCTGGGAATGGCCTCTGGAAAAGATCCTTTTGGAGATAAGAAACTCCTTCTTAAAACAACAAACACCAGGAAAATACACTCCAGTGGAAATGAAGAGCTGTGCCTGCACTGGGAATTGGACAAGGAAATGGCCCTCGTGGGAATTGGGTAAGGAGAGGAGACAGAACTGTTTGTTTTCCATCCAAACATTTTCCCTCTCTCCAGGGATGGAGCTGAGTGAAGGAGCCATGCTCCAGGAACCACCCCGGGACCAAAGCACTCACATTTCCTAAGGCAGGGCTGGAATATTCACAATTTAGAGCCCAATTATTCACATTTGGGTTACCCTTGAGAACCATGCCCAGCCCTAAATGCTGAAAATCCTGCCTTGAGGAAAGAATTGTGTAAAAATGGCAGTTTTCTGCTCAGAAATGGGACAAGTCCTTCCCAAAACTTCAGTTTCTAGGAAAAAACCAGGCAGTCACTGCCTTTTCCTCCTGCTAGGAGTGAATATGTTACAACACACCTTTCTGCCTCTTTTCTGGCAGCAGCATTAAAAGAATTACTAAGTAAATTCTAACCTGCTTTTCTTTCTTTTTTTTTCTTTCTTTTTTTTTTTTTTTTTTTTTTTGGTTAGAAACATCTAATTTTTCAAGGCCAACCACTTTGAAACTCTGTAAATTGAAATTGTTTGTCTGAGCAACTCAAAGGAAAGCTCAGTTTGTTTGCAGTGAGGTGTTTGTAGAAAACATCTAAAGCACTGTCCCTTCACAGCCTTTTTGCAGCCAATAATTAGTATTCAGGGCAAAAAAAAATCCACTTTTCACCCCGCATGACAAATCACGGTATTTTTTAATTCATGTGGCAGAAAATGCACATATTTTCCTGGACCTAAGTTTTAGGATATTCAATTTATTGCTATTTCCCAACATATCATGATCCCAATGGCTTTATTTAGTTTTATTTTATCATTAATTGGTATTCAAGGTGAAAAAAATCCACTTTTCACCCCCCATAACAATCACCACATTTTTTAATTCATGTGGCAGAAAATGCACACATTTTCCTGGACCTGTGTACGGTTTAGGATATGCAATTTATTGCTATTTCCCAACATACTGAACGATCCTAATTGTTTTATTTAGTTTTATTTTATCATTAATTGGTATTCAAGGCGAAAAAAATCCACTTTTCACCTCCCATAACAATCACCGCATTTTTTAATTGATGTGGCAGAAAATGCACACATTTTCCTGGACCTAAGTTTTAGGATATGCAATTTATTTCCCAACATATCATGATCCCAATTGCTTTATTTCGTTTTATTTTATCATTATTTTACCATTCCAGTGGGTCAGCCATTGGGAACAGGAATCCCTTGGAGGTTTGCATTCGAAGTAATTATGTTAATGTGTTAATGAATGGATCACAGCTTTCGAAGGCATTTTTCCCCAGGGTTTGGGTGTTACGTTCGGGGAGTTGTTGACATCCAGTCTGCCTGACTTCCTCCCCGTGCCACCAACACTTCAGCTGCAAACCCAAAATTCACTGCTATTGATCAGCTCAAACGCACGATGTGTTTGATATTAATGCATTCCCCCACTAGGAAAATATTATTTAAGATAGCAGAGCTGTTTGTAGAACCTCATTTGAATAACATCTGTCCTGGCACACTTGAGGAGTTGCGCTGGATCAGATTTAAAAGTGAGTTTTATCTCGGGGTGGGTGAAATGCTGGCTCAGATCAATACTCACTCTTATCGTGGCCTTGCAATATAAAATATGTATTTTGCAACTGCGTGAAAAATTAAAGGATTAAGGCAAACAACGTTTAAAAGGCAGGCACAGCCCCCAATGGCAGCAGAGCCATTCAGAGTGGAAAATCAAAGGAAACTCTGATATTCCTACCCCACTGCTCCTTTGATCCAGCCTAGGAACTTTATTTTGGCAAGGCCCCGATTGCCTGTTTTGTCTGAAATGCCAAGGATGGAGTAACAATCTGTGTTATTCATGGAAAAATACAGAGCTGGAACTCATGGAGTTTATCCCCACCAGGCTGAGATTGGAGCCCGAAACATCCACAGCTCCTGATGCCCCAAACAGCCCCAGAGCAAAGCCAATGCTCCCCGGGTCCTTCCCTCACATTTCTCACTGCTGCAATGACATTTCCTCTCAATATTTCTTTCTCCTTCCCAGGCTGCAAAACACAGGACACTCCTGAAAGGACAAATCCTCACCTGACACTCGTGCCTGGGTTAATTTGTACCATTGAGGAGGAAAAATGACACCAAATTTAAATACGTGCTGAAAAATTACCATGAGGAGCCGAAATCAGACAAGGAGATTTCCAAAATTATCCCAAATTATCCCCAACAGTGCAGAAGAGACTCTATGATGCTTTCAAGTGCAAGATGAAAAGTTCCTGCCGTAATTCACATTTGTTTCTCACAAGATGGAAATGGTGGGGCTGCCCCCAACAAGGCAGAGTTAAAGGCATTTGTTTATCATTAAAATATAACAAAATCGTTTCTATTCCAAAAGTAGCTAAAGAAGACATTCGAGAGGAATTACTACAGCCAGATTTTTTAAGCGTAGGCAGGTTGAGCCAATTTCCATGGCAGAGCTGCAGCAGGAGCCTCTCCCTGATCCCTGCAGGACATCGAGCGCTGTCCATCCTCACACACCTCGGGGGAGCCCCAAGGGACCCCACGGCTGTGGCCCTACAGCATCCGTGACAAACCAGGGAATGGAGCCCAGACAGCCCAGGAGGTGAGGTGGTGACAGAGCTGGGGGAAATTCCCCGGAGTTTATGGAAAAGAGACCCCTCGGGGTCACCTGGGCAGAGGAAAGAGCTGGGTTGGAAAGGGAATGATGGTTGTGTGTGTAGGATCGAAAAGGGAACGGTGGCTGTGTGTTTAGGATGAGAAAAGGAACGGTGGTTGTGTGTTTAGAATCGGAAAAGGAACGGTGGTTGTGTGTTTAGAATCGGAAAAGGGAATGGTGGCTGTGTGTTTAGGATGGGAAAAGGAACGGTGGTTGTGGGTTTAGGATCGGAAAAGGAACGGTGGCTGTGGGTTTAGGATCGGAAAAGGAACGGTGGCTGTGGGTTTAGGATTGGAAAGGGAACGGTGGTTGTTTAGGATCGGAAAAGGGAATGGTGGCTGTGTGTTTAGGATGGGAAAAGGAACGGTGGTTGTGTGTCTAGGATCGGAAAAGGGAATGGTGGCTGTGTGTTTAGGATGGGAAAAGGGAATGGTGGTTGTGGGTTTAGGATCGGAAAGGGAACGGTGGCTGTGTGTTTAGGATTGGAAAGGGAACGGTGGTTGTTTAGGATCGAAAAGGAACGGTGGTTGTGTGTCTAGGATCGGAAAGGGAATGATGGTTGTTTAGGATCAGAAAGGGAATGATGGTTGTTTCGGATCGGAAAGGGAACGGTGCTTGTGTGCTTAGGATCCTAAAGGGTCTCCTGACTTGGCAGAACATGAGCATGTTCTGAAGTCAAAGACAGATCAAATCACCACGAGGCTTTTTGCCTTCCAAAGAGGTGCCCCTGCTCATTGGAAATCACAGAACGGAGCCATACCCAGAGAGAGGAGCTCCCCAGCAGTGAGGACTGCCATGGTCCCTTCCCTCCTCGAACCCCCCAAACGTCTAAAGCAGCTGTGAGCCTTGCAGGGTTCTTGCCTTGCAAAGTGTTCCTGGCGCTAATTGCTGTGGCAAAAGAATGTGCCCATTCATCTGCAGCAAAATCAGGACAGGGAGACAATTTATTTGTTTAAGGTAAATTCACCGACACAAGAGATTTGGCTGGGGAGCTGCGGCAGGGGAACATTTGTGATTCATTTGGAGGTGGCTGGCTCAGGCACCCAGAGCAGCATCCAAACGCAGCTCGGTCGATAAGTGCTTTCCTTCCTCACCCAGGTAACCACACATGTTTTGCTGTTAACAAGATCAATAAACTTGACACACTCAGAAATGGATGATTAACTCCTTTTACAGTATTTGAGGTGGCCCGGGGTTGTTGCTTTGAACAGGCAGAGCTGGAACGTCAGGAGTGGTTTTAATTCTCAGGGTAAATAATGTAACACCTTGTAATCTTCTCCCTTGCACTTGGGATGGAGTTCCACAGGCTGGGAGTGAGTAGGAACTGAGCAGTGATGTTATCCTTGTAGGAAAACTCATTCCCGAGGTTTTACACCCTGTTGGAGTAATGAAAGCACCTCGGGTCAATACAGATTTATTCCCATTTTTGGTGTTTTTACTGGGCTGAATAAACACTTGCCCCAACACTGGTTCTCCTAAAGGCTGCAGAGGCTCAGAGTAAAGTCTTGAGTTGAGTTTGGGATGGGTTGAAATTGAAAAAGGATAGCTTTAGATGGGATATTGGGAAGGAATTGTTCCCTGGAGGGTGGGGAGGGCTGGGATGGAATTCCCAGAGCAGCTGTGGCTGCCCCTGGATCCCTGGAGTGCCCAAGGCCAGGCTGGAGCAGCCTGGGACAGTGGGAGGTGTCCCTGCCATGGGATGAGCTCTAAGGTCCCTCCCAGCCCAACCCATTCCAGGATTGGGTGAGGGAAGGAAGCTCTGCAGCTCCCAGCTCCCATTTCCAGCTCCCAGCTCCCATTTCCAGCTCCCATTTCCAGCTCCCAGCTCCCATTTCCAGCTCCCAGTTCCCATTTCCAGCTCCCATTTCCAGCTCCCAGCTCCCATTTCCAGCTCCCAGCTCCCATTTCCAGCTCCCAGCTCCCAGCTCCCATCTCCCATTTCCAGCTCCCAGCTCCCAGCTCCCAGCTCCCCTTTCCAGGGCCAAGCCAAGGTCCAGCCCCAGCTCTGGATCCCAGCCCAGGATGTCTCACCAGGGCAAACTCAGCACCGAGTCTGTCTGAAGGGAGAGGAGAATCCCAAACTGCCCACGGAAAGGAAGGATTTACATGGAGAGAGAGCACCTTTCATGTGGCTGAAAGAACGCCGAGGACAGGAAACAAATCCATCCCACAGAGCCACAGCTGCTGCCTCTGCCCTGCCAGTGCCCCGTGCTTGCAAGGCTGTCATTATTATCATTATTATCATTATTATCATTATTATCATTATTATCATTATTATTATTAGTATTCCCAGTTTTTATTCTCCTGAATCATTCCTACCACAAGCAACCGGAGCTTTCATTACTGCAATATTTGAAATGTTTCATCTCAATTAATTTTCCAGCCCGCTGGATAGCAAGGCCAGCAGAAAAACCCAAAAGCTGCTGGAAGCTGTGCCCAGAGCTGAGCTTTGGGGCTGATGAAGCTCCAGCAGATCCCTCAGCACTCCTTTCTGTGCTTCCCCCTCCAGACAAAGGGAAAAGAGCAGGAGAGGATTTGTGTAAGGGACATCAGCCACAGCTGGGCACTAAAGCAAAAGTGCAAAATGAGACAGAGATTGCGATTTGCCCACTGAGGTTTTATTGCTGAGAGATTTTACTGTGACCACAGAAACTTTATAAGCCTTTAAACAGGATTTCCCTCATAATTAAAGGCCTCATGGCATAGGGGAGCCTCGTGCACCTTGGAGATGACCTCAGATGTTATAAGTGGGTTCTGAAATATGTGAGTGGTTCTTTATTCGAGCCTTACACCTCACAGCCCAGGAAAGCTCTGGAGCAGCACTCAACCCCCAGACACTGCAGAGTTTGGAATAAAACAAGACTTTGAAACACACTTGTTCCACGTGAGAGATGTTCCATTTTCCCTCTCAGAAAATCGTAATGAAGCCACAATTCCGTTTGTCAGTTTTCTGACTCAGTTACATGGAACTCATGACAGCCAGAGCTCATTTCATACCATGAGCACACAGGTTATGGAATTATTTCCCTTCTTCCCTCCTCCATCTGCAGCCCTTGCCCTTCCCCAGGAGGAAAGCATTGGGAATTAGAAGCTGTGGGACCAGAGGAACTCCAGCCATGAGTTCTCCTTGCAGGGACTGTGATCCCCAGAGGCTGCTGGGGAGGGAAATCGAGGGCCTTGCTTTCCAATCCTTTCACTCTTTGTTGTGGTTTGGTTTTGAACTGCTTAAGGTGGACCTGCAAAGCCCCAAAACAGAACAGAAAGCTCCAAAGCCTGCGGCTGAGGTCTATTTACCTTTGGAAAATACAGTCCTGGTCCCCAAAATAACAGCACCCACCTGAGGGGAATTTTCTCCTGGAAAATACAATCCTGCTCCCCAAAAGAACAGCACCACCTGAGGTGTATTTTGCATTGTAAAACACAATCCTTCTCCCCAAAAGAACAGCACCACCTGAGGTGTATTTTGCATTGTAAAACACAATCCTTCTCCCCAAAAGAACAGCACCACCTCAGGTGTATTTTCCTTTGGAAAACACAATTCTGCTCCCCAGAATAGCAGCACCACCGGAGGTGTATTTTCTGCTGGAAAATACAGTCCTGGTCCCCAAAAGAACAGCACCCACCTGAGGTGTATTTTCTACTGGAAAATACAATCCTTGTCCCCAAAGTAACAACACCCACTTGAGGTGTATTTTCTATTGTAAAACACAGTCCTGCTCCCCAAAATAAAAGCACCACCTCAGGTGTATTTTCCTTTGGAAAACACAGTCCTGGTCCCCAAAGTAAGAGCATCACCTGAGGTGTATTTTGCATTGTAAAACACAATCCTGCTCCCCAAAAGAACAGCACCACCTGAGGTGAATTTTCCATTGTAAAAGACAATCCTGGTCCCCAAAAGAACAGCACCACCTCTGTTTTAGCAACTCCTAGTGGAGGGCCGCTGAAGGAGGAGCTGGGGTGGATTTACACACAAATAAAACAAGAGATCAGTAATTTTCACATCCTGTGTTGTCTCGAGCATGACAAAAATCAGGTCTAATCCAACATGAACTAGAGATGCTCTAAACCATAATTTTTTGTCCTCTTTGAGGACAGCACACACACTCAGGCCAAGTCCTTCCAAAGCACAAAGCCAGGGCTGAAACCTGACCCAGGCCAGGGCTGAAATCCATTGTTACTGCAACATTGTCAGATCTTTCCTCACAGCCTTCAGGCTCAAAGAAATCCCACTAAGCCACTTAAAATGTCCTCCTGATTAGAACTAAATGAGAATTTTTTGATTAAAAGTGTCTTAAAGAGCAAGCACAGCCTCCTGAGCACTGGAATTTTTCACAGAAACACAGTGGCTTGGCCCAGAGTGCTGCTGCAGGCTTTTAGCAGCTCCACGAGGGATTTTGGGGCTGGCTTCAAAATAGCTGTTACCTGGGATGACCACATGAAATATGGGAAAAGCAGATTATGGCTCTGCTCTGAAGCACAGCCAGCGTTGTCCTCCTCTCAGTGAGCGTGGCTGGCTCGGGGGCTGAGCGATTTTTATTTTCTGACACAAATGCCTGATGGCCTCAGCCTCATTCCAGCAGGGAATAAAGGCAGATTTTGGAAGCTCGGGGTGTTTAATCAAATCCATGGCTTTTGTTCCCAAGCAGGCTCAGCTGGAAGCTCAATGCTGAGCTCAGGGACACAGGTCCCCTGTCCTGGGGGATGAGCTCCTGCCCAGACAGCCTCTGCAGGGAGAGCAGAGGGAAAAAGGCCTCTGGGTGACATTGGGGCATCCAGGGAACAATACTCGGCATGTTTGACTCTTTGGTTTAACTCACAAGGCTCGGTTTATTATTAGTCAGAGCCGGGCTGCCAACTGGGCTTAATGGTATTTATTATTTTTTACAGCAGTTGAAGAATATCTCCACAAACACAACGGCCTGGAGGAAGTGATCAGCAGAAGAAATGCAACTTTCCAGCCTTTCCTGATTTATTTTTTGCCTTTCTGTTGTCAAAATCTTCAAAATGGTCCTCGCTTCGCTCCTTTTTAAATAAATCAGGAAAACAGGCACAGAGTCTGTAACTCACAGTCAAATCACAGGATTTCTTTAGTGTTGTGGAAACACTGAAAACTCAAATATTCAATTAGAGAAAGGAAAAGTTGTCCTGTATCCATATTTACTTATCAGTCCCCTTGGAATCATAGAATTGGGAAAGATCAGTGAGTCCAAGGAATAAGCAGGAGCCCTGTGTGGGATTTGGGAATTTCCTAGATCCAGTGTTAAAAAAGGCAGTAAGGTTTGATAGATATAAATATGAACATAAATGAAGATATCATGGCAATATAAATGCAAAGTCCTCACTTTGCTCCTCGTTAAATAAATCAGGAAAGCAGGCACAGAGTCTGTAACTCACAGTCAAATCACAGGATTTCTTTAGTGTTGTGGAAACACTGATAACTCCAATATTCAATTAGAGAAAGGAAAAGTTATCCTGTATCCATATTTACTTATCAGTCCCCTTGGAATCATAGAATTGGGAAAGATCAGTGAGTCCAGGGAATAAGCAGGAGCCCTGTGTAGGATTTGGGAATTTCCTAGATCCAATGTTAAAAAAGGCAATAAACTTTGGATGGATACAAATACGAACATAAATAAAGATATCATGGCAATGTAAATGCCTCTTTCAGGGCTCTCCTCAGCTCTCACCTCCAGCCCAAACATTTACTCCCATCCGTGGTTGCTGTGGCTCCTGCACGAAGGCAAACCAAGGCAGCTCTTCCACAGCTCATTGTCCTTTCTTTGTGCTGCAGAAATGGAGGAGTCAGGGAGCTCCAGCTCCATCCTAATGCACTTCACTCCCTTCTCCCTCCCTGCTTAACAAAATATTGGCACCCCAGTCATGAATTTGTTTTCAGATAATTCACTCTGTGTCTGCACTGTGCTGGGCCTTTCCCCACGTGCAGACAGAAAGGGTTTCTGTTTGCTCTGCCCAAAGATAAGGAACACTTCAGCTGAAATCTGCAAGAATATTTATCAGACATCCTTTGAAAGGCCAAAAGCACGTTCTAAGGTCAATCTTTCACCAAACTCCAGGCTAGTTTCTTTCCTGACTCGCCACAGCTGAACAAAATACAATTTAAGGCACTTCATGGTGAGGAGCTTGGCTGTTTGCATCTCTGCTCTCATGAAAACCAGAGAGCGATGCAGGGCACAGCAGGCAGGAACAGTTGGGTGTTGGGAAGGAATTCCTGCCTGGGAGGGTGGGCAGGGCTGGGATGGAATTCCCAGAGCAGCTGTGGCTGCCCCTGGATCCCTGGCAGTGTCCCAGGCCAGGCTGGACAGGGCTGGGAGCAGCCTGGGACAGTGGGAGGTGTCCCTGCCATGGCAGGGTGGCACTGGATGAGCTTTAAGGTCCTTTCCCCCCCTGTGATCCATTCCCTGTTTCCCTCCTGCAGCAGTTTGGGCTGATCCTCCCAGCAGCAGCCCAGGGCCCTTCGGCTGCACAGCTCCACCTGAGCCCCTCAGTCACACCTGAAACCTGCCTTGGCCTCAGCTGCGCTCCTGTCTGCAGACAAGGGCAGGCAGAGAGCAAAGGGCCTGGGATCCCCAGATAAAGTGTATATTTAGCTACCTGAGTGCCCTGAGGGAGATAAACCACTCTGGAACGGGGTCTGCAGCCAGCTCATTCCCACAGGAACCAACCCTGCCTTCCTAATTCTGCATTACATTCGCCCAGAGCTTTGCAGTCCTTGTCGCTCGCTCAGAAAGATCCAAGAGCTCGACTCCCAAAATCTGCACACCCATGTCCCTCAGCAGCCACCTCCTTGTCCCCAGGGCCAGAGCAGAGCAGGGAAGGTGACACAGTGGATAAGAGATAAGAGTGCAGCAGATCAAAGCCCAGCAGAGAGGACAAGGCCAGCTCTCCCTGGAAACATTCCCATCCCAGCCTGGCACGCTCCCAGCAGATAACCTGAGCGAGCCCTGGCAGACTGAGCCAGGATTATTTCCCTAGGATGAAGTCATGCAGCAGGACGTACCATGGTTTGTGTCAGCAGCAGCCACTCAGGCTCCAGCCTGGCCCCACGTGGGGCTTTTCCCCAAAATATATTTACGTTGGCCTCTGGATGGAATATCCCACCTCGGGCTCGTGTCTCAGATCCACATGCCCTGGGTATGGTGGGACTGTAAAAATCCCACTCCAAAACGCCTGGGAATGGTGTCCAGCCCTCGTTCAGAATTTCCACCATCGCTGCAGGGCAGGAGGGACTTTCTGGGACAGCCACAAAACACAGGACAGGCTGGAATGCCAAAATTCCAGAGTCCAGCCTGGCACCCGGAGCACAGGGCCATCCCTGCCAATCTGTTCTTGCCTCTTTCTTGGCATTTTTTCCCTCATAAATTTTACCTTCTGTGGCCAAAAGAGGAAAAGTCTCTGTTCCTCTCTGAAATCCACAATCACACGCAGCTGGCCAAGCCTCACCTGGATGCTGGCCAGGGGTTACACATTTTCTTGTTGAAGGAACCATGCTGGCACACAGAGCCACTGTATAAAAGATCTGTTTTACTAAAAAAAACAGATGTGTTTAGCTGACAGTAAAAAATAAAAAAAAAAAAATCTCAATCACTGACAAAGAGGATGGGAGAATCCGGGGGGGTTGTGGTTTCACGAGCTATTTCTGGGAATCACAAACCTCATTTCGTTTTATGAATCAGATGTCCCTAAAAATGACAGCCCTCCCGTCTCCTCCTTCCCCCTCTCCTCGCTCCCAGCGGCCAAATAAAGGACACAACAATGCCATATTTAGGCTCTGTATTTATAGAAAGGCTCCCTCAGGAACAAAAGGACTGTTCCAGAGGAATATTGGCGCCAGGACTGTACATTCCACTTGGGAAGTGCCAGTCCCTGCCGTGCACATCCAGGTGAAACCTCTTCAGATCCAACACAAGAATTCTCTGTGGATTTCTGATATTTCTGAATATTTTCCCCAACTCTTCCCACTGGTTTGCACTCCAGCAGGGTTTTCCCAGCTCATTTCCAACCAGCCCATGTCAATTGGCATTTTCCTTTGCTCTCTCACTGCAGCTCTTGTGGGAGTTCTTTCTCCTCTAATTCCAGGGAATGTGCTGAGGATTTCTCCTGCACAAACACAAAGCCAAGGCTCCAGGTAATGGAAACAACGCAGAATGAGACAAAAAGAACAATTGTAATGGAAAAGATTGAGCACAGAACCATTTCCCAGGCCAAAGTATCTCTATTGTTACATGAAATTCTCTCATCTCCAGGAATCTGCTGGGCTCTGACCTTGTTCTGTTCTCATTCTGATCTCTGTAGCCAGAGCTGCGGTGCAGACACACATTTCTGTGTCCTTGAAGGACCAAACCTTGCCATGGATGGATAAAAAGTGAGTTTCAAAGGCATGTGAAGCACAAGAACATCAAAATCAATGTCAAAAATCTGTTTTTTCAGGAGATTTTGAGAAGCAATGGCTACAGTGCAAGTTCCTGGTCTAGTGGAAGGTGCCCATGGCAGGGGCTGGAATTAGGTGATTTTTGAGATCCCTTCCAGCCCAAACCCTTCTGGGGTTCTGTGATACATTTCTGTGCACCACACACAGAGCAATGCACAATTCCACTCTGCCACATCATTAACCACCAAACGCTTCTTTGATCTCCCAAAATGATCCAACCCACCCAATCTGCGTTTGCATTCGGAAATGCCGTGGATTACAGAAGGGAATCCATCAGCTGAGGGTGCCCTGCTCCACCCAGAGCCTTTCCCACCCTCCCTGCCCCCCAGGCTGCTGCGGTGGAGGTGCCCTTGACACCATCCCCGATATGGAAACCATTCCAGCAGCTGGAGAGCCTGGCGAGGCCTCCTGGGGACACGTCCACATGAGGACATCGGTCGGCGCTCATGCTCTCCCCACGTTCCCTGAGCTGCCTGGGGCTGCACCCGCAGCACCCAGAGATAAAATAGAGATTTATTTATAAAGCACCAGTGGAGTGTTGGTTTTTCCCAAACCGAAGAAACTTCTGCAGCTAAGTCAGAGCAGGTTAAGGGAAGGCATCCCAAGGGTTTTCCAGCTCACCCTGCTGCAGCCCAGCAGAGCAGGTTGAGGGAATGCATCCCCAGGGTTTTCCAGCTGACCCTGCTGCAGCCCAGCAGAGCAGGTTGAGGGAATGCATCCCCAGGGATTTCCAGCTCACCCTGCTGCAGCTAACTCAGAGCAGGTTAAGGGAATGCATCCCCAGGGTTTTCCAGGTGACCCTGCTGCAGCTAACTCAGAGCAGGTTGAGGGAATGCATCCCCAGGGATTTCCAGCTGACCCTGCTGCAGCCCAGCAGAGCTCAGGGAAGGATGGTCAGGGCTCCCCACCCCAGCAGTGCCTTGGGCTCCTGCCGTCCTTGGGAACAGCGCTGCTGCCTTTGCTTTCCTCTGCTTCATACTGATTTTCAAATCAGAATTCTGCTCTGAGAGAGCTCAGGGACAGCACAAACAATAACACACATGAATTATTGTGTTATCTATCCCTGCCTGTCTCCTCTTCCAGAAATCACCATTTAACCTTCCCAGTTGCACTTGGCCCATCTGTTTTGCTGCCATCACATCAGGGCAGAGCTCTGCACCCGTAAATTGTGGAAGGAACAGTGCTGAGTGTGGAGATTTTTAAAAACACGATCCTTAAGTGAAATCTGTAAATGAACAGAAACTTCCACTCGTGGCTGACTGATAACGACATGGGAAAAGCAGGCCCAGGGCTGCTGCTTGCCTGCAGTTTTGTTCTGAATTTTCTGACCCAGCTTCCAGATTATTCCCAAAGAAAGCAATTCCCCAGAGGGAGGATGATGAGGGAGGTCAGCCACTTACTTCATCTCTCACCCACATGAAAACTGGCACAGATGGGCTTGGTTTTGCACAAAAAAAGTAGAAAAAGGAATTTCATAACTACAAATTCATTTTCCAGCTTGTACAGGGAGAAAGCCACACGTGAGTCACACAGTTCTATCCCCAGGATATTCTTTGCATGGAAGGAGCAGCAAACACAAAGGAGCAGATTTTGAGGTAATTTCCCTCCTGCATTTCACAACATGCAACTGAAGTGTGATTAAATACCTTTTATGGTTAGAAAATTATAAGGCACATCTATAAAATCAACTATTAAAGAGGACATCTCACTTTCCTTCTTTTCACCTTTTCACATCCTTTGTGTTGGTATTTTAGCAGGTTCAGTTATGGTCTTCTTTTTTGGAAGATGGGCCAAAAAAACCCCACCAAAGCCATGCTAGAATGAAAAAATGGGAAAAAAGGTTCCCAAATGTATTTTGTTTTAAAAACTGAGGCAATCTTGAGTGGCCCAGACAGCGAAATTCCAGCCCAGCTCTGCTTTCTGTGCTCACACTGCTCTCAGTGGGTTCTGACCACCGAGGATTCACTGCTGAACCCCACAAATCTCAGAAACCCCAAACCGGGTGGGAGCAGCACAAAATCCTCATCTCCTCACCTCCTGCATCAAATCTCCAAACTGCTGAAGAGCCCAAGAGCCCCCAAATCCCACAGCAGCAGAAACTTCCCTCCCCAGAGCACCACAGCCACCAAACGGAGCTGAAATCCCAAAAAGAGCTCCCCTTCCAAAACAAACCCCAGGATTCCATGTCAGGCACCTTCACACGGGAAGAGAAAACCACATTTTGTGCTGTTCCATTAGAGGGCATCCTACAACATCCTTTTGTGGCCAGATGCTTCTCCTGATTTATATCCTCTGCAAAACTTTGTGAATGATCTTCCATAAGGAGCCAGGAACATTCACAGGCCCAGGTTTTTGCTTCCCCTGTAATTGCATTAATTGCATTAATAAGCTAATTTTCTGGTTTAGTTGGTTCTGTGTTTCTCTCCTACCAGGAGAGGTGGATTTTCAGTGTTTCTCTCCCCTCTCTCCCACCAGGAGAGGTGGATTTTCAATGTTTTCCACCATGTGGGATGTGAATAAATTGGGCACACCACCACAGAACTGATTTCAAACCTCAGGACAGCTGGAGATCACACTCGAAATGAATTAGGGACTGCAAGAGGTGAGCACGTTTGGTCATGCAGCTTGAAATTAGAGATAAAATATATTCCCAAAAACTGCCCAAGATGGGAGTTCACTGCCAAAACACAGCGAGGGCAGAGCTCAGAGGCAGCAGCAGGAAACAGCTGAGCTCAGCACACAGGGAGCTGTGTGAGCTGCTCCCACCCACATCCTCAGCCCTCCAAACCTCAGCTCTCAGACAGTCACTAACACAGGTACAGAGAGAGGCAGATCCCGTTTACGACCCTTAAAATCAGTGAGAAGCCCCTGGGTAGTAAAATCTGCTTGTAGTGATAAATATTTTCCAGATTGGGCTGTGACATGTATGGAGTACCTGTAGGAGCACTGAAATCACAGACTGAAGGATCTAAAGGTAATAATGTTGGAAATTAAGAAGTCTGGGATAAGAAACAGGAGTTGACACGATAACATGAAAATACAACTCCGAGACAGATAACTGAGCTCTAATAAATTACCATCCCATCTGACTGAAAGCAGAATGTAAAAGTGCTCCTGTCACCCCAAATGACAAATGAACTTGTGACTGCTGAAATGCAAGATTAATGAATGCACAGAAGAGACATGAAAGGACTTACGAGGATCCCGGGCTCGCTGTTGGCGGGGGACCTGGAAAAGTGACAGAAGAAAAACAGCAGGATGAGTTACGGCGAGGTAGCAAGCAGGAAGGCTTTGAAAAGCTTTTAAAAGATAAAAGCACCAGTCTGTCATGTTGGCTGTGGTTTATGGAGCTGAGCAGGAGTGGCAGCTCCACAGCACCGATCCTGGATCGGCTGCAGAGCACGGCACGAGGACAATAAACAGGTGAGGAGCTCACCCTCCTCTTGAAACTGCCTCAGGAGAACATCTGATGATTGATTTCTCATCAGAAATCAGAAAACAGGGGAGATTCATGAAAAAATACTGTGAAACTCATCACATCTATCATACATTGTGTGTTATTTGTCCAGGTCCAAGGAGGATTAACCAGGACTGTGTGCAAATATCTTCACCTCAGTGAATTATTTCCCCTGAGCGTGGAGGAGGAGGAGAAGACACACAAAAGCTGTTTCTGGTTTGGAATCTCCTGAGCAGTAAGATCAGCTTTGAAGGAGTTATCTCAACATAAACCTGGAGGAAGGAGTGCTTATTTTCCCTGGCAGGTAGATGTGTGTCTCACCCCAGCCCCTCGGTCTGCAGTGCAGATGAAATCTCTCACTCACCGCACGCAGAGGTCACTCAGGCACTCCAGACTGAAGGGTTTTTTCTCCTCTGCTCTGAATCTACCCAGGCACCACATTAATGGGGCTCAGCCTGGAGGAAAGGGGATCAGGGGGACCTTGTGGCTCTGCACAGCTCCCGACAGGAGGGGACAGCCACGGGGGTCGGGCTGTGCTCCCAGGGACAAAGGAAACAGCCTCAAGCTTTGCCAGGGGAGCTTTGGATTGGATATTGGGAAAATTTCTCCTCCGAAAGTGGGGGAACAGTCTGCCCAAAGGCAGTGGTGGAGTCACCATCCCAAGTGCTCAAAACCACGGATGTGACAGCTGGGACATGGTGAGTTTGGAGATGGCTGATGGTTGGACTTGATGACCTTAAAGGTCTTTTCCAACCTGAACGTTCCTGAACGTTCCATGATTCCATGGAAATGCAGCTGTTCCTACACTCCCATGGATCTGATTATTTAGGAAATCTGTGGATGAGGTTAAAAGGGCAGATGCCAGCCCTATAGGACAGACAGCAGGGTCTGATGTTCCTTCCAGGGGTGTCCGATGGCTCCCCAGGACATTTCTCCAAGCTCCATCCCCGGGAATGTCTCTGCCCTGCCATCTGAACCCTCCCTGGGATGCAGAGTTTCAGTCAGCACAGATCCCTGGGCTCTCTGCATGATCTGGATTTGGTAAGCTTAATAAATTCAGCTTTTCCAACCTGAACAATTCCACGGTACCGCTCCGATTTTCCCTGGATAAACACTTCCTCCAGCACTACAAACAAGAGTTTGAACAGTTCAAGAGCAGCAAACTCACCGAATTTCACAAAGAGCACGCCGGTGGTGGACACAGTCCTCCTGCCGTTGGTGGCCACGCACTGGAAGTAGCCGGTGTCGGTGGTGTCCAGGTTGCGGATGCGCAGGCGGGAGCCGTAGGGCGTGGCTCGGAAGGAGATCCTGCGCGGCTCCTGCACCACGGGAGCGTCGTTCTTCAGCCAGCGCACGGTGGGAGGAGGGTTCCCCGACACCTTGCAGTGCAGCTCTGCCGTCTGGCCCAGCGTGGTGGTGATGTTGTTCATGGGTTCGTCCAGCGTCAGGAAATAATCTGCGGCGGGAGAGGGAAGAAGGGAATGAGGAACACCGGAGCAGGAATGTTGCCTAAAAGACAGGCTACCTGAAACAGAGGCCAAGACAAATTAGGAGTACAAAAAGCAGACAATTTATTTAAGGCCTGCAGAGGCCTTAAAGGTACATTCAGGCAAACGAAGCCCCCCGTCGGGGACGACACCCAAAATGGACACTGAGTCACGAGCCCTTCACCTTTTATAAGTTCTGTTTCATTAGCATATTGGCCCTTAATTCTCCAATCACACCCTCAGGTGATGATGTTAACCACCCCAGGCCTGCTCCCCCCATCTCACAGTTGTTTACATATTTTCAAGCCCTAAGGCAATGAATATGTCCTTGAATGTGTACTCAGAGAGCCTTGTTTGGCTAAAGGTGCTGGGAACAGGGGATTTTAGCACTTTGTAAGAAGCACAGAACTACAGCAAGTTACAGCTACATGAAGAGTAAAAAACTAGAAATACCTGAAGGCATCAGGAATGGTGTGGTTCTACAACAGTAGTTGCACTGTTTTAAAAATCTTTCTCTTCTTTCTCATGGAGAATAGAGATAAGTTGCATTTTTGTGCTTTTCTAATCTCTGTGTTTTGGTACTGGATGCTGTAGGGTTGTAACCAATCATTTTAGGGGGTGGAAAATTGCCGACCAATAGTTGCTAGATTATTAATGTATATATAATGAAAGTTTAGTAAATAAAGTTTGCTCTTTCGCCATTTTGTGGTGCTCCTGCCTGACTTCCCTGCGAGCTTCCTCGAATCTCCACGAATATCAGAAAATCAGAGCCAACAGAGAAAGTTCCTGCGTGTCTTTGAAAGCACCACAAAGGAAGTGCATGTCAGATTTCCCACAGGTTCCCTCTACTTTACCAACATTGTCCTATTTGGTTTCATTCAACACTGCTTCTCTTTTTTTTTTCCTCTTCCTAACCAATAAACATGAAAACCATCTCAGAATTCTAGCTGTTCATTTCGATGCTGATCTGCCTTTGTTCATGCTAGAAACAACAACATACACGAATATATGAATTTAATCATTCAGAAGTGAAAATCCTGGTGCCCAGAGCAGCTTGGCTGTCCCATTCCTGTCAGTGTCCAAGGCCAGGTTGGAGCAGCCTGGGACATTGGAAGGTATCCCTGCCATGGCAGGGGTGGATGAGATGAGCTTTAAGGTCCCTTCCAACCCAAACCACTGCAGGATTCTGTGATCCTGACTCCAAGCCATTTTTAGCACTCACAGAGCAGAGCAGGCAGTGTGTTATCCATGATTTTGTAAGCACCAGCTGCAGAGATGAGGAGTAAGGATCATATCTGGGAAAAGGAGATTTTGTTATCATTCAGAATTTCCATCCCTAAGAGTATTGAAGGTTGCCTTCAATCTGAAATAAGTCTCGTGATTGAAAAATCAAATTAAATTAAAATTACGAAGATGAATCTCTCCTAATCCATTCCTGAGCATCGCCTTCCGTCAAGGGCTATTTCACTCAGCATCCTTCAGCAAGAGGCCCATTCCTCGTTAACTGTATTCACCATTTAATTAAACCCTTTCAAGGCAGGGAGGGAGATGGATTGGGATGGGGAATGGAATCCCCAGGCTTTGATCTCCATGTCCGAGGTTCAGATCTCGCGGTGGTCATTAATGCCCAGAGCCATCCTCAGCTGCTGGCTGTCCCCGCAGGGTGGCTGAGGAGTGAGAGATCCCCACTGGATCCAGCTCCTGAGCCCTCAGAGCCAAGCCAGGAGGCCAAGGAGAGCCAGAATTCCTAAGTGAGCTGAGAATTTGGGTTGGAAGGGACCTTGAAGCTCATCCCATCCCATAGCAGGGACACCTCCCACTGTCCCAGGCTGCTCCAAGCACTGTCCACCTGGCCTGGGACACTCCCAGGGATGGGCAACCCATAAACTGGGGCTGTGCTGCTCATGCCCCACCACTCCAGGTCCAATGTTGGCAACCCCAGCAAGGAGCCCTCCTAAAATGTGAAAAACGCCTCCAGCATGTCCCAAACCAGCCCAGCCACCCCAGCTGCCTAAGTCAGCCACTTCCCTAATTACTGAGAGCAATCTCTGCTCCCCCAGCTCCTCCCTTCATTATGGTTTGTGTGGAACAGCATCTCCTGCCTTTGTTTTGAATATTTAGCACTCAGCTTACCCTGGATTTGCACAGCGCTTTGAACAAAGCGTCCCTGTCCTCGCCTGGGCCCAGCAGCCATTTCGGACAAACATTTGGCACAGGGGCCCTGCCCACAGATATTTTTTTTCCACAGATATTTTTTCCACGTGTGTTTTTTCAATTAGGCTTTTCATGTGCAGGTGTGACACTGCGCTTCTCTCAGGGAGCAAGGGACGTGGTGAGAGGGAACGGCCTCGAGCTGCACCAGGGGAGGTTTGGATTGGCTATCGGGGAAAAAGGTTTCATGGAAAGAGTTGTAAAGCATTGGGACAGGCTGTCCAGGGCATGGTGGAGTCACCATCCCTGGAAGTGCTCAAAAAAGTGTGCAAGTGGCACCTGGGGACGTGGTTTAGTGGTGAACATGGTGGCGGTTAGACTTGATGATCTTAAAGGTCTTTCCAACCTGAACGTTCCATGATTCCATGGAAATGCAGCTGTTCCTACGCTCCCATGGATCTGATTATTTAGGAAATCTGTGGGTGGGGTTAAGAGGGCAGAGATGCCAGCCCTGCAGGACAGACAGCAGGGTCTGATGTCCCTTCCAGGGGTGTCCTGTCAGTTCCCAGGACATTTCTCCGAGCTCCATCCCCAGGAATGTCTCTGCCCTGCCATGGGAAGCAGAGTTCAGTCAGTGCAGATCCCTGGGCTCTCTGCACAATCTGGGTTTAATAAAGCCCTGCTAATGGCCTGGGACTGCGGAACCGCAGTTAATTACTGCTTTCTGCAGGTTTCTGCACCGCAGCCGATTACAGAACTCCTGATAATGTTCCCAAAGCTGCTTCAGACATCTCCAGCCTAACGGGGACAACACCAGCCCTGGGATGTGCACAGAAGGTTTTAAAGGTCCTGAGAAACACGGGAGAGGGAAATCAAGGAGTTAGGATGTCAGGCAGGGTTCCAAATGCTGGATTTTAAAGCAGAAATCCTAAGTTGGTGACAAAGGGTGGTTTTGGTACCAACACAAGTGGCCTCAGCCTCAGGAGCTGCTGACTCCTCTAATTGTTCTCCACCTTCCTCCATGAGTTACTGTAAAAATGCTGAAACAAAATCTTCTGCTAAATTCACTTTAGCTTAGGCCTCAAATCCATAACTTTAGCATCCAAATCATCAACCAGATCAAGCAGCTCACCTGAGATGAGATTTCAACAGGGCAGGTTTGGAGCCATTGGGAGCTTTGTGAGATGCTTCTCACAGATAGAGCAGTTCTGGAATTGAAAATGAGCTACCCAAAAACCCTTGGATTGCTACTGAGATGTGGAAAATGATGAGCATTCCTTCCCTGGCATGCACAAAACTCATCCAGAGCTGCCCTTGCCCGGCGTGGAGGGGCTGGAGAGAAGCTCAGTTGTATTTTTATTGTGTCCTCACCTTCCAAAGGCCATCAGAGGATGGAATTGTTTCCTGGGAGAGTGAAGAGGCCCTGGGATGGAATTCCCAGAGAAGCTGTGGCTGCCCCTGGATCCCTGGCAGCGTCCAAGGCCAGGCTGGAGCAGCCTGGGATGGTGGGAGGTGTCCCTGCCATGGCTGGCGTGGGATGGGATGGGATCCATGGGATGGGATGGGATGGGATGGGATGGGGTGGGATGGGATGGGATGGGATGGGATGGGATGGGA
Organism: Acanthiza pusilla; assembly: GCA_036630365.1. Lineage (NCBI taxonomy): Eukaryota > Metazoa > Chordata > Aves > Passeriformes > Acanthizidae > Acanthiza > Acanthiza pusilla. Next base: position 2,071,185 of record JAXCHO010000025.1, read on the forward strand.
TGGGATGGGATGGGATGGGATGGGATGGGATCCATGGGATGGGATTGGATTTAAGGTCCCTCCCAACCCATTTCACCATTTCCCATCTGAAAATCTCCCTGCCATGCAGGAGCTCTGCAGATGGAGTTGCCTCCCTGTGACCTAAAGAAGAATTTCTCAGCAAAAGGACGGTTCCTCTGTGCTGGGAATGAACCAGTCTGGTGGCACCAGCCCTCGGAAAGTCTGAGTTGAATCCTGGCTCGGATAGGCTCGGGTGAATCAGCTCAGTTGTGATTTTTAGAAGAGCCAAAGGGAAGTAGACACCCAAAGCCAATCAAAGCTCACATGGGATTTGTGCAACTAAGGCCTTTTAAAAACAGCCCTAAACCTTTTGGCTCGATGTCTGCAGCCATAAAGTGAGGATAATAATCCCTCTTACATCATGGGGAGGCTGCTATGTACATTAATGAGATAATGCTCATAAAGCACTTTGAAGGTGAAAAGTGCTATGCTGGGATAAGAGCTGTTACTGCATTTTGAGTTAAATCTCAGGGTTTCGAGCACATAACAAAAGCCTGTCCATATTTTAGAGTAGCACTCTATAAAAACATTGGGGAAACGTTTTAATTTCCAGAAGTATGGGAGAATAGCCTGAAAGAGTTCTAAATAAAATTTAGCCCACCTATAATTTAATAATAGTCAAACTGATTTTTTTTTAATTTGTAAAAACAATTTACTGCTGGGCCTAGACCCCGAATGCCAAGTTTCAGCCCACAGAGAGTTTTTTTTTTAATGGCTGAGTTATAAACCCTTGAAAAATGCTGACAGCCCCTTTACTAGAGCAGCACTAGCGGGTGCCCTATAATGAACTTTTAAATGACTTGAGATAATATCTGGAAAGCCAAGCCTGAAATATATTTCTGGGTTTGAGCCGTTGCCAAGGCAAACACAACACATCATAAGTCATCCTCATGATTCTGAGCGCATAAATTGGAGACACTGCACATAAACCCCAAATCTTAGGTATCCTTCATGGCCAAACTCTGCGCTGGTTTGATGTTACAGAGCAGCAACAGCTGTGCAAGGACGAAATGTAGAGCACTGCACGTCTCCAAAGGAGAAAAGTGTCTGTGTTTCCACAGCTCTGCCTTGACATTGTTAAATAGGAGCCTGCCCGGTCCTAATAAATCCTCCACCATTCTACTACTTTTAAGTGGAACCCAGGTGGCTTTCAAAATAAGAGCTCGTCCTGGCCGGCCGAGGAATGTTAATCTCCTCTGTGACCACATGGTCGCTCTATCTTAAATTACCAAAGGCACATCTCGGAGCAGGAATGCCCTCTTGGCTTGCAGGAGGATTTTCCTGGCCACAGCGAGACCTTTCCCCCCAGCACCACGTGTGCTGCACGGTTCTGATTTCACAAGGTGTTTAAAGCACGATGGGGATGCAGGATTAGACCCTGAAAGGGTCATTTTATGAGAAGAGTTGTTGTTTCATTGATCCTTCCCTTTCTGCCCTTCTGATCTTTGGGAATATTCAAAGAAAAGCTCAAACTGAAGTCTCAGCTCAAGCCCAAAGCAGCTTTAGTCCAGGTGCACCAGGGAGGCTGGAGAGCTGAGTTCCTTCCATCCAAGTTCCTTCCATCCACAGCTCTCGGCAAAGGAACATCTCCAGACCTTTCCTCCAGCACACCTACAGCCGTGGGACAGCTTTCCCAGCTGCTGGCCTGGAGAAGCTGTTGGATTCTGGATTTAAGATTCAAAGAGAGCAGCTGTCCCACGTGGCTGGGGTGAGATATTCCAAACTGCTGATTGCACCTAGGGAACCCTGTAATGGTTTGGGCTGGGAGGGACCTCCATGATCAGCTCATTCCAAAGGGACCCTGCCACTATCCCAGCTTTCTCCAAGCCCTGTCCAGCCTGCCCTTGAACTGTCTTTGAAAGGTTTGGCAGCTCCCTGGTTCTTTGTCACTGCACTTTGTCCACTTTGTCACTGGAAAAATGCCCCAAAGGGTCTTAGGGAAAGCTGCATTTTCATCCATTCAGAGCCTTGGATTATCCACCAGAGCCACACCGGGATGTGCTCCATGCTCACAGCCACCACTGAGCTCAGGCCACTGGGAACTTTCTACATGGAGAGTAGAAAATATCTTTGGAGAAGGTGAACAACGCAGCCTGAGGAGGCTGGAGAGACTTTCTGGCTGCTCTGTGGAGAAGAAGGAGCCAGAAGGATTTCTGATGGGAGCGTGGCCATGCACAGGGCACCGATTTTTCCCTTGGAAAAAGGATTAACCATGGATTGCTGGATCTGTCTGTAACTCACAAAGGAAGACAGCTCCCTGTGGGTCTGATCACCAGATCCTCTCAGCTAAAAGGGGTAAAAGAAGAACTTCCCCTTGGAATTTCACTTATTTTAAATGAGTCCAAGCAGAGGAATAACGGCGGGAGGAAAGAGGTGCCACACTCAGCCCATGATTTGGCAACTCATGAAGAATATCAGAGTTAAAGAAGCCCAGATAATGGCGTGGAAATATCCAATATCAACGGTCTCAGGACAAAAGGACACTCCTGCTGCCTCTGCTTGCCCAGCTTCGTTCCCAGTGGGTTTCCTCAGGCCTGTGCACGTGCAGGAGTCACTTTGGGATGCACATGGAAGTTCTGTGCTGGACTTTCCCTTCCCAGACCCACCCAGGAGCCTCAGTGTGACCCACCCAGGACAGCTCATTGAGCTCAGCCAGAGGATTCTCACAATTAATTGTTCTATTCTGATAATTGGCAGCTTAGAGACAGTGCTGGGCTTCTGGAGAGAAACCGAATTTCAAAAAAATTATCTGGAACCTGAATCCACTGCTTTGGGATGGGAACTGGACAACTCCATGAGCTCCTGGGATGCATTTGAGAGTCACTTCTGCCCCTCCTTCCAGGAGTCAGCTCTGAGGTTTAAGGACAAATATCTCAGCGGTCACTTTGAGGGGAAATGAAGCTTTTCTTTACTCGGTTTTATAGCCCGAGTAGGAAACCTCTAAATTTTATCACCAAAAAAAAAGAAAAAAGTGATTTGGAATAGGTAAACAAATGTCCACATGCAGCTATAAAGCCAACTACTGAAAACCATCAAGGGATTTTGTTGTCACTTTAGAAGCTGCTCTGCAGTAAAGAGCCACAAAGAAAAACTCAAGCATTAAAGGGAGGCTGTATGGAAAGGTATGTGCCTCAAGATTAATGCCGTGGAGTCAAAGAAAAGCTGTTATTTCTGACATTTTGACATAGCATCACTTTAGGATCTGGTTCTTATTAGCCCTTTTTGTGCCTTTTAAAGGTCTATTTTTTTTTCAACCAAAAATGTCAGGAAATTTGGAACAGAAACGTACAATAAAACACGTCCCTTGACCCTCTGATCTATCAATCTTTCAAATAAACAAAGATAGCTGGATGAGCCAGGAAAAGGTTATTATATATCGTTACCTTATGTATAATGATCAATATTCACTGCACACACTCTGATTATATAAAAAATCTGACATGAGTGAAGTTTTTTGTGAGAGATTTTTGCCATGAAAGCCCAAAGTTACTCAGGGTGGTTTCATTTTCAGGCCACGTTCTGTGACCTTCGAATTTCACACCCTGTATTATTTATAAATGAGACATTCAAGAAACACAAATTCTCAAATAGAAACGTGCACGCCGTCGGTGGAAAAGCAAACAGAAGGAGCTAATGTACTGTGGCTAAAAAAATGTTCAAACAAAGTAGCAGTAATTTACTGCCCTGCTACTAACGGGACCCCACAAATCGAATCAGAACCCTGAGCCCCATCAGGGGAGCTTGATTTACCCCATATCCCCCAGATAATAAAGGAAAATAAAAAGGTAAATTGTGCATGAATGTGAAAGCTGTAATTCTTCCCCTTTCAGCACACGTATCGAGTTCGCATCCAGTGATTTCAAAGGAGAATCTGGAATCTCTGAAGGACTGGGGCCAAAGGCAGGAGGCCTCGATCCACCAGGTTTTCCCCACGTTTGGTTGTGTTTATGTTGTTTGGGATGTAGTTTGCCTTAGAATCGAATTCTCCCTGGGAGGTCATGGAGATTTTCCTGCTAGGAACTCCCAGCCAGGTCATTCCCTGCCGGGGAGAAGTGAAAGGTGGCAGCTCCAACCTGGATTTGTCAGCGAGGGTGGCACAGCTTCCCTGGGGCTTCCCCAGAGCCAGAGGGTCCATGGGTTCCACATCTTGCACCCCAGGATGTCCTGCAGAGCTTCCAGCCCTTCCAGGGAAGGCTCTGCCCACACCCTAGGGCTTCCCCAGAGCCAGAGGGTCCATGGGTTCCACATCTTGCACCCCAGGATGTCCTGCAGAGCTTCCTGCCCTTCCAGGGAAGGCTCTGCCCACACCAGGATCTCTGGACACAGTCCCAAATTCTGCACTCTCCCATCCCTTGTTTTGACCCTCCACAGTCATTTTCTGCTGTGGATCCCCAGCCTGTCCCAGGGGAGGGATGCTGGAGGTGATCCTTGATAGCCCCAGAATGTTCAGGATAGATCCCAGCTGAGCCTTGAGCTGTAAAATGATGATTCTGGTGCCAAGCTGTCCAGGGAATGTTTTCTCCAGGGAGCTCCATGGGGCTGGGAAGTGCTGCCTCACAAAGGCTGTGCCCCACAGAGGCGTGGGGAGCTCACAGCCTGGCCTTGGGATCGTGGACATCTGGAAATGGAAATGGTTCCCAAGCTCTGACCCTTTCCAAGGCTTTATATTTGTTTGCCGTGAAAGGAAAAGGAAATCAGGCAGAACCTCACAGCAATGGCTTTCTTTGGAAGCTGGAGGAGCGAGGGAAGGGCTCCTGAGAGGAGGAGGAGGAATCAGGGGGAGCTGCAGCCATCGTTCCCTTATCAGCCCTGCGGAATGAACGCTCACCGAGATGAATCCCACTCACAGTAAAGGAAAATAACATTTCAAAGCCGTCTCTTTCCTGGCAAGGACTCCAATATTGTCTTTGCCTAAGGATGAAGGGCTCCCAAACAATTCCTTCAGTGTAGCAGATGGAAATAGTCTCTCATTCCAACCCAGGCCTATTTCTTTGTAAATAAACTGACGTGGGATGGAAGGGAAACCCTCTCCTTCCACAATCCCAATTGTGGGAGATGAGCAGCTGAAGGAAGGGCTCTGCACCTTTGTAAAGACGGAAAAGAAGATGGGAAATTGGGAGCTTTCCCCATGAAGAGCTGGAGCAGGAGCTTGTCCCGTGGTGTGAGGGGAGAGAAGGGGAAGCAAGGCACGGGGAAGGAGAAAGCCAAGGAGAAACTCCTGTGCTGTGGGGCTGTGTAGGAGCACAGGAGGATGAGGATTTTCCAAACCCAATGGAACAACAAACCCCAGTCCCATGGGAGATCTCCACCTGCGGCTGTGCAGGAACACACACGGATGAGGATTTTTCCAGCCCCATGAGGCAATGAACCCCAGTCCTGTGGGAGATCTCCACCTGGAGCTGTGTAAGAGCAGATGAGGCTTTTCCAAATGCCTTGGAGCAGTGAGCCCCAGTCCCATGGGAGATCTTCACCTGGGGCTGCATAGGAGCACACACAGATGAGGATTTTCCAAACCCCACGGAGCAATGAACCCCAGTCCCGGGGGAGATCTCCCACCTGGGGCTGCGTAGGAGCACAGGTGGATGAGGATTTTCCAAACCCCATGGAGCAATGAGCCCCAGTCCCATGGGAGATCTTCACCTGGGGCTGCGTAGGAGCACAGGTGGATGAGGATTTTCCAAACCCCATGGAGCAATGAGCCCCAGCCCCTATAGGTGATCTCCCACCCAGGGCTGTGTAGGAGCACATGTGGAGGAGGATTTTCCAGCCCCATGAGGCAACGAACCCCAGTCCCTATAGGAGATCTCCACCTGGGGCTGTGCAGGAGCACACACAGATGAGGATTTTTCCAGCCCCAAGAGGCAATGAACCCCAGTCCCTATAGGAGATCTCCCACCTGGGGCTGTGCAGGAGCACAGGCAGATGAGGATTTTTCCAGCCCCATGAGGCAATGAACCCCAGTCCCATGGGAGATCTCCATGCGAGGCTGTGTAGGAGCACACGCGGATGAGGATTTTCCAAACCCTTGGAGCAATGAACCCCAGTCCCATCGGAGATCTCCATCTGTGTAGGGGCTGTGTAGGAACACACACGGATGAGGCATTTCCAAACCCTTGGAGCAATGAACCCCAGTCCCTATAGGAGATCTCCCATCCAGGGCTGTGTAGGGACACACGCGGATGAGGATTTTCCAAACCCTTGGAGCAATGAACCCCAGTCCCTATAGGAGATCTCCCATCCAGGGCTGTGTAGGGACACACGCGGATGAGGATTTTCCAAACTCTTGGAGCAATGAGCCCCAGTCCCTATAGGAGATCTCCCATCCAGAGCTGTGTAGGGACACACGCGGATGAGGATTTTTCCAGCCCCAAGAGGCAATGAACCCCAGTCCCTATAGGAGATCTCCCACCTGGGGCTGTGCAGGAGCACACACAGATGAGGATTTTTCCAGCCCCAAGAGGCAATGAACCCCAGTCCCCATGGGAGATCTCCATCCGGGGCTGTGTAGGGACACACGTGGATGAGGATTTTCCAAACCCTTGGAGCAATGAACCCCAGTCCCTATAGGAGATCTCCTATCCAGAGCTGTGTAGGAGTGGATGAGGATTTTTCCAGCCCCATGAGGCAATGACCCCCAGTCCCATGGGAGATCTCTCACCTGGGGCTGCTCCAGTCCAAAGGGATCTCAGCTGGAAACTTGGCAGTAAAAACCTTCACATCGTTCCAGTAGCCCTCTGAAATGAGGCTTTTCCTACCACCTTCCCCCCCCCCAATTTCACTTATTTTTCCTTACAGAATTAAACATTTACTGGATCATATTTTTATTTCTCTTTCTCCCTCACGGCATTCCCTCTGCACGCCATGGTTTGCCAGTAGGGAAAGAGAGAGAAATGCTCATAGCTAAATTTCCCCCATTTTAAAAGTGATTATTTTTTATTTTTTATGCGCAGTTTGTTTGTTTTTTTAAGGTTTTGGTGAGAAACCACCTCCTCCCTCCCATCAATCGTTGCTTTCAACAGCTCTTCACGGGTGGCTGCGTCTCTTTTAAATTCATTTCCTGCTAAAAAGAATAAACAGGCAACTGTTTAATGCTGTCGATTTAGCTTATTTAATAGAAATTGAAACCTGAATGGGGCTCAGTTGTGAGATAATCACCACAGAACTCACCCAGCGAGGGAAAGCACCAGATTAAGTCATTATTTCAAAATGCAGAATATGATTATCAAGCTGTTCCTCCCGAGGACACACTGGAGGAGGAGATGCTCATTTCCAAAAGGCAGCAGGTAGAGCTGGAGCCACTGCGAGCGGGCAGGGATTTAATTGGGAAATCTGGCTGGAAACCACTTTCATGTGGCGAGCTTAATAGGCTTTAAAATGAGTTTTACTGTGACCTCGCGGCTGAGAGCGGCGCAGACGAGTGGATGTGACTCCTTGAGACGCTTGTTTGCAAAAGGAATGGAAACCGAGCGCACGCCTCGCTCTCTCCTCGGAGCTTCCGCCCCCGGCTCGGCGTGCGCTCGATCCAAGACCCAAGCGGAGTTTCCGAGGCTTTGAGGAGAAGCAGCAGCTCCCACATGAAAGCCCCACTGGGGTGTGGGACAAGACAAAACCCGCGTGTCTCTGGCAGCAGGAGCTCGGCCAGAAGCCGCCCTGTGACTGAGCTTTTCGGCACGGCCGCCTGCGGATCCCGCCTGGAAATCTGTGTTTGGTGTGGGAGCTGCCAGGCTCCCAGCGCTGACAGAGGGGCAGTAACCCCCAGGAACTGGGGATCTAATTGCCACATTTCGGGTGGATTAGGAGCTGGAACTGTGTTTTACCTGTTCCTGACAATATCTGCGGCTCAGGAGCAGGTGCCACAGAAGGAAATGGGAAATGGTTCCATCACCAAGAGCAGAAACCTCAGCTCTGCTGAGACTCTCCAAAGTTTTGCCTTTCTCTGGCATTTCCAAGCTTTTGAGTGGATTTGAGGCCTTTAATTTCATTTCATAGGCCACTGAGTTATTTTTCACTTTTTGGAAAAGCAAAGCAAGCTGCCAAACAGGGAAAGAATCATGGAAAGGGAGCAGGTTTGGATGAGATATATGGAAAAATGTCTCCCCTGGGAGGGTTTGAGGCCCTGGCACAGGTGCCCAGAGCAGCTGTGGCTGCCCCTGGATCCCTGGCAGTGTCCAGGGCCAGGCTGGAGCAGCCTGGGATGGTGGGAGGTGTCCCTGGGGTGGGACTGGATGGGCTCGGGGGTCCCTCTCAGCCCAACCCATGCTGTGATTCCACGATCCTGTCTGGGGGAACCCTCACTGCTCCCTGAGCACAGCCCAGACCTGCCACAGGAATCCCTCCAGGGGATAAGAAATCCATTCTGTCAACACCTCCCTTCAGCACTCTGCTGGGATTTAGGGATTCCCTGATCAATGACCACAAGACTTTCTCCCTTTCCCACCAGCAAGCACCAACCCTTTGACTTTCATCCTCCCCACTGTGCCCTGGATCACCAGAAAGTCCTGCTCCTTCCCTGCTGGGAAGGCAGATGAATCAACCTAAATCTCTCAGAATGACCTATTCCCCTCATGTTTAAGCACAGAAAACATATTTATGCATAAACATCAAACATTATGAACACATGTTTAAAAAAAAAAAAAAATTAACAAAACACAGACAAAAACAGTTGGAAAAACCATCTGGGTCAGAATTCTGCCATGAGAAATTTCCATCTAAATAGTAAATGGTTGGCAAATGAGAAGAGTGGCTGAGAAATTGCAGTGAGGGTGGCTGGGAGCATCCTCCGGTGCAGTGGCACAGCAGAAGAATTTCAAAGCCCAGTTTGACTCAGGAGCTGCAGCCACTGCCTTGTAATGAGGGAATCTCAGCAATTTCCTTTAAATTAGCAGTGCTTAATTTACAAAATGAAGGGGAATGAGAAATATCTCTCTTTTTTTTTTTTTTTTTTTTTTTTTACAGTGCGTGCCTCCGAATCACACATAATTGCCACCTGCAAATGTATTTTGTATTATTAAAGCCTCAGAATTTCATAATAGAACACACCGGGGCAAACTGAGTGCCTGATGCTTGCGGTCTTTGAGTTAAAATCCTAAAATCCACCAGAAAAAACAGAACATCTTGAGATATTTTTGCCACATGGAACGTTTTCCTGGTACAAGAAATGGACATCTCCAGAAATCACGGAACCACATGGAATTAAATGGCAAAGGATCCTGAGGCAAATTATGTTTTTCTTAAACAACCCCTGACCCCCTTTGTTTGCTGATTTGGCCAAGTCAACAAAAATTGAGATTTTTATATCTGACTTGGGGTGGTTTTGGTTTTTTCGGCCTGCTTACCTTTATCTAATTCACTTGAGATGTTCCATGACGACGTGGGCATGAAATCAGCAACAACGGAGGAATTTGCTCCTGGAAGGGAAAAAGAGAAAAAGCAAGGGATGCTGTTAACGTATGGATTCTATACCATCAGAAATCAAGCTGCTGTCGTAGGAATAAAGTGATTTGGTGCTGAGACATCTGGGCAGCAGCAGCAGCCAAGGGGGAAAGGCAGCAGGCCAGGGCCGGAGCTGATTTTGTAATGCTGTTCACCGGAAGGCCTCGTGCTAATTAATTAATTAAGCAGCCAATCTTTGGGATGGACTAAAATCTCTGTGTGGGTTTTACTGAGGCAGAGTGACTGAGGAGCACACGGTGCTGAGAGGCTCATGAAGGTGCTCTCTGTCAACATTTACAGGACATTTGAGTCCTGGAACCCACGAGCACCAAAAGGGATGTGGTTTGTGCACAAAAAGGGACACAGTTTGGGCACAGAAGGGACATGGTTTGGGCACAAAAAGGGACACGGTTTGGGCACAAAAACGGACATGGTTTGGGCACCAAAAGGGACATGGTTTGGGCACCAAAAGGGACATGGTTTGGGCACCAAAAGGGACACGGTTTGGGCACAGAAAGGGACACGGTTTGGGCACCAAAAGGGACACGGTTTGGGCACCAAAAGGGACACGATTTGTGCACAAAAAGGGACACGGTTTGGGCACAGAAGGGACACGGTTTGGGCACAGAAGGGACACGGTTTGTGCACAAAAGGGACACGGTTTGGGCACAAAAGGGACAGTTTGCCAGCAGTGCCACCTCTTTGCACCAGCTGAGATTTTGGCCCACTGGGTCCATCCCTCCTCATTCTTTGCTTTTAATTAACAGCTGAGCTTATCTAACCCAAAATTTTGGAGCCACGTGGCTTAAACCTGCAGGGCTCGATGAAAACTGAGTGCCAATATCACCTGCTATGGGGGAGGTGACAACTAACCAGTGGCCGAACGCTGGCCAGGACCTGCTTGGTTCCCCAGGCCTCCACACCCTTCCAGCTGTCCCAGCCCAAAAATGGGACAACTTCTGTGGCAAAACCCCTCCAGAGCAGAGACCTGAGGTGCTGCTGCTCCTGCTGGGACCAACTGGCTCATCCCTATTTGGTTAGGGCACAGCTCAAACCACAGCCAATGGTTCCCTCAGTCACACATTCACATTTGGCACTCCACGACAGATTTTCTGCAGCTACTTCAGCTCACCTGGAAATATTTTAGTATGAAGAGCCCACAAAACAATTGTATTCTGCCAACAGGTAACACACATTAACCAAAATGAAACAAAAAGTACTGACAGCACTATGACCACATGCAGTATTTGTTATTTAAAACTCCAGAACTAACAACGCTATGACCACACGCAGTATTTGTTACTAAAAACTCCAGAACTAACAGCACTATGGCCACATGCAGTATTTGTTATTTAAAACTCCAGAACTAACAGCACGATGGCCACATGCAGTATTTGTTATTTACAACTCTGGAGTATTCATGAGGTTTTCTCAAGCAGGATTTAGAACATGACCGTGAATCTCACAGAGCACACTCCCATCATCTCATCTGTGGAGGAAACCACATGAGAAGGCCAAATTTGTCTATTTGAATGGTGATTTTCTGATATTCCTCAATTAAAGCCCCAAAAAGAGCGAAGGATCACTGTGCCCTTATTAAACACTTTATTTGATTGCAAGGAAATCACAGAGCAGCTCCACCACATAGGAATGAAGGAAAATAAAACACCCCAGAGAGAGGTGCAGGAGACATCTCCAAATTCCATTTCTGCCTGCGATGACTCAGGATTGTTGGGCATGAAAGTGAGAGTGGTGACACCTCCCCTGGGGAAAGCTCCCTGCCGATTCCAGGGCAGGGTGGGTGGAAGGTGAGTGCCCAGGCAGCCCTGGAAGGGCTGGGTGAGTCAGGGATTTATTGCACACAGCGTTTGGGGCGCTGGAACAGACCTGCCCGTCTGCTGTCACTGCTTCAGAGTAGGGAAAAATCTGCTTAGTGTCAGATTACAGAATGGCAGGATCACTGGGGTTGGAAAAGCCCTCTGAGATCATCGAGTCCAAGCTGTGCCCAATGCCCATCTTGTCCCCAGCCCAGAGCTCTGAGTGCCAATCCAGGAATTCCTTGGACACCTGCAGGGATGGGCACTGCAAACCTCCCTGGGCAGCCCTGCCAATCCTGCCCACCCTTTCCATGGGGAAATTCCTGCTGATGTCCAACCCGAGCCTCCCCTGGCACAGCCTGAGGCTGTTTCCTCTTGTCCTGTCAATATTTCAACTGAATTTTGAATGTGGATTAAAAAAATTAATTCTCAAAAATTCCCTCATGCCCAGCTTTAACTCGAGCGATTCGATTTGTTTGGAAGCAGAGTCAGCCTGAGAAATGTGATCAGCAGGCAGAGCCATTATCCCTTCACGGTTGCATTTATCCATGGAACCATTCCAGGTGAATGATGACTCTTCTTAGCACTGGCAAGATAATTATCTGTTCCAACCTATTAAGAAACGTTGGGTTTGAGGTAAGGAGGAGTCACAACAGGCTGTGAAAAGCCAAGCAAAGTGTATTCAAACACACTCCCCACGGAGAAGTCGGCCAAGGTCTGATTTTATCATCGTATTGCACAAGTGCCGAGTGAATTTCACACGTCAGGCCTTGTAAAGCCTTTGTGATTAAATAAACTTCAGTGGGGTTTACAAAAAGCTGTACCTGCGTTTAGGAGATGAAACAGAGTCTGTAAGTTAAAAAAGGATGAAAGATAACTGAGATGACATCAAGCCCAGAAATAACTGAAGATTTTAATGGGGAATAAATCTGTTGTAGAGAAAGAAGGAGAGAGCAAAATGAGGCCTGGAATGAGGATGTCCTGTTTGCCTGAGGGATGGGTGGGTGGGTGATGGATGATGGATGGAGGGATGATGGATGGATGGATGGATGGATGGATGGATGGATGGATGGAGGATGGATGGATGATGGATGGATGGATGGATGGATAGATGGATGGATGGATGGACAGGGATGGATGGATGGATGGATGATGGATGGATGGATGGATGGATGGATGGATGGATGGATGGATGGATGGACAGGGATGGATGGATGGATGGATGATGGATGGATGGATGGATGATGGATGGATGGATAATGGATGGATGGATGGATGGATGGATGGATGGATGGATGGATGATGGATGATGGATGGATGGATGGATAGATAGATAGATGGATGGATGGATGGATGGATGGATGGATGGATGATGGATGGATGGATAATGGATGGATGGATGGAGGGATGGATGGATGGATGGATGGATGGATGGATGGATGATGGATGGATGGATAGATGGATGGATGGATGGATGGATGGATGGATGGAGGATGGATGGATGGATGGATGGATGGATGATGGATGGATGGATAGATGGATGGATGGATGGATGGATGGATGGATGGATGGAGGATGGATGGATGGATGGATGGAGGGATGATGGATGGATGATGGATGATGGATGGATGATGGATGGAGGATGGATGGATGATGGATGGATGATGGATGGATGGATGGATGGATGGATGGATGGATGGATGGGTGGATGGATGGAGGATGGATGAACGTATGGATGCTGAGTGGAGGAATGGACACACCCAGTGGAAGTGGGGCCTGGGATGGACCTTCTTTATGGCACTGAGATGAAAATCTCACCCTTTTAAAGGCAGAAGATAAGCCCAGTTAAAACATGCAAACAAAAAATTCCAAGTGTCTTCTGAATGGGCATCCTTTGTATCACGCTCTGTACCCCAATTCTATACCCTAATTACAGAACTATTTCCATAATCAGGAATAATCTATTTTTTCTGATAGAACAATAAATGTGATTGCAATTCACATCTCACTGCAGCAAAAAGAGCAAGGAGGTGTTTCAAGAAGGAGACAAAAGTCTGAAAAATAAGATCAGCTATTCAGAATTAATGTTTAAACTGCACCAAAAAAAGTTTTCCATTTGCAAACCTCTTTCTGAATCTGAGCAAAAGCCTTCCCCAAGTGAGCTTTGTTATCCCGTGAAGGAATTTGCCTAAGGAAGTGATAAAAGCCCAATTTCCCGAGACATTAAAAACAAGATTGGGCAAGACACGACTGCAGACACCGAGGGAGTTATCCCACGCTGGCAGCAGGGTCAGGGCAGGACAGGCTCTCAGGGCATTCGGGCACAGCTCCTTTTGGCCACATCACCCATGAACGTTTTAGAGCTGCAGATCCACCAGAAACATAATAAAATATAAAATAATAAAATCCCCAGCAAACACACTGCTCAGCTATCCCACTTGGATAGAACTTCAGGAGAACAGGAAAGGCAGATAAAGTTATACAGACTTAGAGAAAAGCTAATTATCCTAAGTGCTCAGTATTTTTCGCTTTTCTGCACATTCCAGACCAACACTTCATCTTTGCCTCTGTCTGGTTCCTACCTGGCTGATCCCTGCCAGGATCTCCCCACAGATCTGCCTCCTGGCTGTTTTTCCTCTCAGCCCTATCTCCCTCATCTTCCTTTTCTGCCTTCTGCATTCTCTGTTCCACCGATCCTTTGTGAGTTCCCCGCACGTTTCCATCTGATCTCCCCACATATTCCATTTTGCAATCAGCGCTTTCCAGCCTCTCCACAGCCCACCCCGGAGCTGCTGACGGAAATCTAGACAGGCTCTGATGGATAAGACCTATTATTTACTAATTTTCTTGTCTCTTCAAGAGCTGGCACCATCCTGAAATTTCTATCATATATCTCAAATTCTGCTTATGCCTTTAATGTGTGAAAGGATTTTCATGACATCAGGATCTCTCTGTGCATTAGAATTCTCCTTTTTCCACAGGAGGTGGGAATTGTGAACATTTCAATCAGTTGAATGAGGTGAGTGCAAGAAGATGGGGAATTGTTGAGCATTTCTGCTCTTTGAGTAAAGAAAGTATCTCTCAAGGAGAATTTACTGCCTTTAATAGTTCGTAAAACCAAAGGTTAAAACCTATGGATACTACACCTCATCCCACAGGACAAGCCTCCCATGGATTGTTTAAAAAACCAGTCCATGTCAAAAATATATTCCTGAAAAGAGCCTCCACCTGCCATGCTCAGGTGAGGCTGTTATACCGAATGTTTTGGAAGAGAAGAGCCTACAAATGATTGATGCACAATAAAATCTGCCCCAGAACAGACTTACGAAGGTGTCCCTGGTGAGGAGAGTGAAATGCTGCACATTTCTCCCTCACAGGCCCTGCTTAGCTGTGCTCCACCTGCTCATTTCAGGGCCGGAAAGGCAAAGGGGAAGCTGCTTCTGCCAAAAGCTCCTCGGGCAGATCCAGGAGATAAGAGTTCACCAGATGACAGAGCCACCGAGGTTCGAAAGGGCTTGGAAAATCATGGAGTGCCCAATGCCCACCTTGTCCCCAGCCCAGAGCACTCAGTGCCACACCCAGGCCTTCCCTGGACACCTCCAGGGTGGGGACTCCTCCTGGGCAGCCCCTGCCGATCCTGACCACCCTTTCCATAAAAAAATCCTTCCCAATATCCAACTTCAACCTCCCCTGGCCCAGCCTGAGGCCGCTCCCTCTCCTCCTGTCCCTGTTCCCTGGGAGCACAGCCCGACCCCCCCGGCTGTCCCCTCCTGTGCAGAGCCACAAGGTCCCCCTGGTCCCCTTTTCTCCAGCCTGAGCCCTTTCCCAGCTCCCTCAGCTGCTCCTCACAGGACTTCAGTGATTCCTTCAGAGTTCAAAACTGTCATCACCATTTCCAAAATGCATTTTCTGCTGGCAAAGACCCTCTGGAGCTCTCCGGCTGGGGCAGGGATGAGTTGTGGGGTGGAAATAACCTTCAAATGGTTAATTTTGTTCAAGCTCTTGGAACATCAAACTCCCCTGCACATCTCCCTGTTCTTATCTGCAGCATTATCATTATTGATAGCCCTGGGCAGGTTAATAATTGGCTTTAGATAGGGAAATTTTCAACACCAGTGAACAGTTCAGGCTCTGTGGATTTCAAACACGCGAGACATTAATTTCCAGCTTCAAAAGGGAGACGTGCAGCAGGATGATTTCATTTAGCGCAGGACTGGAAATTGTTAGGAGCTTCATTTCTATCCCATCTCTTCCATCTATCAGAGCACCTCATCACTGCTACCAGCACTTTCAGCAGCAGCACCTCTCTGCCTGGGAGCCTTCCTACACCTTCAGTCTCCCGAGGGCTGGAGATAGAGGTGAGGATTAACCCATTTAGGATGCAGAATCCCAGGGCCCTTGGAGTTGCACTGTTTTAAAAATCTCTCTCTTCTTTCTCATGGAGAACAGAGATAAGTTGCTTTCTTGTGCTTTCTAATCTCTTTGTTTTGGTGCTGGATGCTCTAGAGTTGTGACCAATCATTATAGGGAGTGGAAAAACTATCGGCCAATAATTATTAGATTATTAATGGATATATAAAGAAGTTCTTGCAAATAAAGTTTTTCTTTTTGCCATCTTGGCGCTGCCTGCCTGACTTCCCTGCAAGCTCCCTCGAATCTCCACGAATATCAGAAAATCAGAGCAACAGGCCCCAATTCTGGTTTCAGGGCAGGGAGCCAAAGGTGCTCCGTGCACCTGACACCTCTGCCGTCCCTTCTGCTGCGGATCTGCTCTCTCCCATGGGGATCCACCAGCCCTTGGCTCAGAGGGGAGCAGCCCCTGGGGGATCCCATAACACCCACCCTAAAAGGCCACCGGGGAGGTTAAAACTCCTTCTCCAAAACATCGCTCTTCAGGTTTGTTCTTGGATATCCATTGTAGTTGCACTACACTGTAGTTTCTGTTCTTTCTTACAGAGAATACAGATAAGCTGCATTCTTTTACTTTCTTAATCTCTGTGTTTGGTATTAGGTGTTATTTGGCTGTGACCAATGGTTTTAGGAGGTGGATTCCCTGCTGACCAATAGTTGCTAGGTTATTAATGGATATATAAAGAGGTTTCTTGTAAATAAAGCTCTCCTTTTCACCATCTTGGTTCGTCTGCCTGAATTCTCTCAGCCAGCTTCTGCAACCCTGGAGGACTCTAAAGCCACAATCCGTGTCATCAGAAAAGGATGCGATTGCTACACAGGAGTGCCTGCAAACTCTGAAAATAGCTTTGGATGTTTTGGCAGCCGCCCGGTGACTTCCACAAGTCTGTATTTTTAGTAACTTGGTCTTTGGCTAAGGTCATATCAGTTAAAATTTGTTTTCTTCGGCGGGATCGGAGCCACCTCTGGGAAGAAGAAGTTTTTAAGAGGCCCATTTTGTATGCTAATACCTTAATCCTAAATTTCTAATTACCACGCTACAATTCCTTTTGATTGCAGCTATTAATTACAGATTACCACGAATGTTGGATGGATTTAGAAGTCACCGTGGAATCCGGGCGCGCTTTACATGACTCTAAATTGGGTCGTTAACAGTTCCACTTAGGAAGAGCAAAACACTGCGCCCTGGAGCAAGGCAAGGCTCTAATGACAGCGAAGGAAGAAAAGGAAAGGCCACTTGGCCGAGGGCCAGCATTTCCCAGCTCACACGCGAGCCTTTGTGCCGCTGAGCTGCAGAAATGTGGCCACGGTGGCACTGCAGGGCACTTCAGCCACACTGGGAGCGCCACGTTCCTGGGATGGCACCGCTCAGGTGGACCCCGATGATCCTGCACTGCGCAGATTCACAGAATCTCCAGGTTTTTCTAGGAATAATTGTTTGTAGAAGATTCTGGAATTTTTCCACCACTCTGGCTAAAAAGAAGTGCATGCTCACACTGTTTTGATTTCTTCTTAAATATGTTTTCACAGAGTTGTAACTAACATCTCTAATTGGCCCAGGTTTGGCCAGCAGCATGTCCATCATCTTCAGAGCCTTCAGAGATTGGCTCTGCTGGACATGGTGGAAAAATTCCAGAATCTTTACTCAGGACATGCAGGAGCCATCTTTGTACCCCACCCTACTCACTGCAAAAACTGGGCCAGGCAAAACCACATCTGCTCAATCTGAAACGCAAGGGGTGTGGAAGGAAGATACTGGAGGAATATAGTGTTTTCTTGCCAAAAAGTCAGGTTTTTTTGGACACGGATCCAGAGCCTTGTTGATCCTTTCTAGTTGAAACACTGGAAGAGGGCACAGCAGAGCTGCTCGTCAGGCAGACTTGCAAAAGCTGGGAATTTGCACAATAAATCCAAATTTCCCATCTCTCCAAACCTACCTGGGTTTCTTACTATGCCCTGAGCTCTTCTGGGCATCTCGGACTGGCAGAAAGAAGGAAGGGAAAGTCAAGTGGGAAGCACCCAAAGGAAACTGGCTGACCGCAAGAGAAGGATGCGAAAAGCTGACCAAAGCAGGAGGATATTCCTGGATGGGGCTCCTCCAGAAGTGGATGTGACAGAAACAGAGGAGCCATGAAAACCCTTTGGAATATCACAAGGGCATGGAGAAGGGAAGGATGTCCTGGGACACCATCAAGTGAAGATGCTGCAGTGCCAGGGATGGGTGCAGGAAGCGATGGAAGGAGCGCTGGGAGGCATCGCTGTGGCACAGTGACACTGGGGTTGTCTGAGGTGGAGCTTTCCCTCCCAAAAATCTCAGAGTCTGAAAAGGGCTGAGATGCCTCCAGAGCCTCCCTCACAGTGGCTCCAAGTGATCCACAGCCCACATTTACCCATGGATTTGCTTTTCTGAAGGCACTGATGCCATGCACAGCATTTTGGGTCCTGCCCCTCTCCTGCCACAGGTTCCCATTATTCCCCTCCCCTCGGCAGAACAGGCAGCGCATGGTCGGCACAGACTGTTTGGAGACATTTACCCATGGATTTGCTTTCCTGAGGGCACCAATGCCATGCACATTTTGGGGGCCCCTCTCCTGCCACAGGTTCCCATTATTTCCCTCCCCTCAGAATGGGCAGCACGCAGTTGGCACAGACAGTTTGGAGACATTTACCCATGGATTTGCTTTCCTGAACGCACCAATGCCACGCACATTTTGGGTCCTGCCACTCTCCTGCCACAGGTTCCCGTTTAGGTCCCTCCCCTCAGAACAGGCAGTGTGAGGTCGGCACAGACGGTTTGGAGACATTTACCCATGGATTTGCTTTCCTGAAGACACCAATGCCACGCACATTTTGGGTCCTGCCCCTCTCTTGCCACAGGTTCCTGTTTACGTCCCTCCCCACAGAACGGGCAGCACGTGGCCGGCACAGACTGTTTGGGACGAAGGATGGAATGATGGCCAGGGCTTCGCCTTGCACCTGCTCCTTGTCCCTGGCTTCCATCAGTGCCACCGCACTAAATCCACCCGCGGAGGCTCGAGAGGAGGCAAAGGCAGCCAAGCCCAGGGAGGGCAAACAAGAAATCATTTACGTCCCCCATAAATCGCGGCACGCCGTAACTCCTCGCACCTCAGCGCTCGGGGGCCGCGGCTGACTGCGGAGGATAAGGAGAGCAGCAAGCCACAATCAAACCCTTATAACTCGCCAAGAAAACCCCAGCAGAAGGCTGCCATGTGCAAACCCACGACTATTTTCTCGAGCTCGATAATTATTTTTGTTGCGGCGACGAAAAACGCGCCCGTGTCAGCTGACGAATTAATGGGAGGGCCTGAAACAATTACTCCTTAAACGCACAGAAGGCTCCCCAGGGTAAATGCACTCCGTTTTCTCCCAGATCCTCGCGGTGCGGGGCAGACGTTGGCCATGACTTATTGGCTGCCCATGACGGAGCAGTAAATGCTGCAGCCCCGTGCCGTGGGCTCCACGTGATTAATGCACAGACTGCCGACTGCAGCAGGGGCTGGAACACAAGGCCACACTGTGAAACCTATGCTAATAGAGCACAATTTATATAAAAACGGGGGAATGTAAATATTTAACTGATGCCAGAGCTGGATGCTTTGGCCAAGCTGGGACTGAGCTACATTGATTGTTCGGGAGGAGCTTTCACCCTGATCTCAGACAGGCTCAGGAGGTGGATTTCAAACTTCATTTCTTCTGCTAAAAGGCTGTTTTCTTAAATTTTGCTTCAAGTAGAGCAGATGACACTTGTGAGAGCTGCTCCGTGTGTGTGCGGAGAGCTGGGCTTGGCTCAGGTTGGGTACCAGAGCCAGCAGTGACACAACACGAGCTGTCCTTGTCCTGCCCCTTGTCCTGTCCTTGTCCTGTCCTTGTCCTGTCCTTGTCCTGCCCCTTGTCCTGTCCTTCTCCTGCCCCTTGTCCTGTCCTTGTCCTGTCCTTCTCCTGCCCCTTGTCCTGCCCCTTGTCCTGTCCTTGTCCTGCCCCTCGTCCTGCCCCTTGTCCTGTCCTTGTCCTGTCCTTGTCCTGTCCTTGTCCTGCCCCTTGTCCTGTCCTTGTCCTGTCCCTTGTCCTGTCCTTGTCCTGTCCTTGTCCTGTCCTTGTCCTGTCCTTGTCCTGTCCTTGTCCTGTCCTAGTCCTGTCCTTGTCCTGCCCCTGTCCTGCCCCTTGTCCTGCCCCTTGTCCTGTCCTTATCCTGTCCTTGTCCTGTCCTTGTCCTGTCCTTGTCCTGCCCCTTGTCCTGTCCTTGTCCTGTCCTTATCCTGTCCTTGTCCTGTCCTTGTCCTGTCCTTGTCCTGTCCTTATCCTGTCCTTGTCCTGTCCTTGTCCTGTCCTTGTCCTGTCCTTATCCTGTCCTTGTCCTGTCCTTGTCCTCTCCCTTGTCCTGTCCTTCTCCTGCCCCTTGTCCTGTCCCTTGTCCTGTCCTTGTCCTGTCCTTGTCCTGCCCCTTGTCCTGTCCTTATCCTGCCCCTTGTCCTTTCCTTGTCCTGTCCTTGTCCTGTCCTTGTCCTGCCCCTTGTCCTTTCCTTGTCCTGTCCTTGTCCTGCCCTTGTCCTGCCCTCTGGCACTCCTGATCCAGGCTGTCCTCATTGCAGCCAACAAAGGCAATTATGCAGGTAATTAGTCTGCACAAAAGGTTTACATCAACACTTCAGAGGTTTCTTTTTAATCCCTTCATTGATGGAAGGAGTTAATTGCCTTAGCTACAGTTACAGCTTACTTACTGTAACAAAGTTACTGAAACCCAAGGTTCACCAGGATCTTCTGGGCACAGACACTCACTAACACGGAGAAAAATTAAATCCAAATTTAACCTAATTTATTCCCAGAGCTGCTTTTGGGGAGATCTTAAGATCCACCTCTGGTTTAAGCATGGTCCTGCACCATATTCCCCACGATTTCTAAGGATGTTCCCGGGAATCGTGTCCCATCCCATTGATCCCATCCCATGGATCCCATCCCATCCCATGGATCCCATCCCATGGATCCCATCCCATCCCATCCCATCCCATCCCATCCCATCCCATCCCATCCCATCCCATCCCATCCCATCCCATCCCATCCCATCCCATCCCATCCTATCTCCCATCCCGTCCCGTCCCGTCCCGTCCCGTCCCGTCCCGTCCCGTCCCGTCCCGTCCCGTCCCGTCCCATCCCATCCCATCCCATCCCATCCCATCCCATCCCATCCCATCCCATCCCATCCCATCTCCCATCCCATCCCATCCCATCCCATCCCAATCCCCATTCCCATCCCATCCCATCCCATCCCATCCCATCCCATCTCCCATCCCATCCCATCCCATCCCATCCCATCCCATCCCATCCCATCCCATCCCATCCCATCCCATCCCATCCCATCCCATCCCATCTCCCATCCCATCCCATCCCATCCCATCCCATCTCCCATCCCATCCCATCCCATCCCAGCCCATCCCATCCCAGGCACGCAGAGCTCGGCACTGCAAGCCCCGTGCAGACCCCAAATCCAAAGATGTGACAAAATCCCAAATCCTTACATCACGCAGCAATCCTTCCGCCCTTCCCAAAGCACAGCCAGAGCTGTTTTGGTCACTGCAAAAGAGCCACTTCTAAACAGCACAATTAAGACGTGGCGAGCCTTCACCTTAATTGCCCCCAGCAGCACAAACTGTGGGCTCCGTGACCCCGAAATGGCCTGGCCACAAAACCCAGCCCAGTCTCTAAAAGTTAACAGCCTGCACAATGGGAAATGGCACAGCTGGCTCCTTCAGCCCTGAGTGCTTTAGCAGCCGCGGAAGCCTCACGGAAGGACAAACCACTGATGATTTTTTTATTAGCTCGACAAACAAGGAGCTCCGCGTTCGGTGCGGCGCTGCTGCAGAGCCGCAGGGATTAGGTTTCAAAGCAGTGGCAACTGCCGTGCTTTAAGGAACTCGTTAGGCTGGAAATGGATATGGGCTCCCTCTGGAAGGCAAGGCAGTCCAAATAAACACTGAGCACGGCGGCACGGCCAGATGAGGGTCCCGGGGACCCCCTGCTCTCTCTGCCGGGAGTTGCCAGGGGTTTATGGAGCTGTCCCAACCCCTGCTGCCCGGGCCACAGCAGCGCAGCGACACCGAGCTCAGCAGGGGACAGGAGCCAGGGGCTGCCAAAGCGAGCCCAGCGATGGGGCCGAGCTCAGATCCTCGCTGCCTTCAGATTCTCACTGAGTTCAGGTCCTCACTGAGCTCAGATCCTCACTGAGCTCAGATCCTCACTGAGCGCAGATCCTCACTGCGTTCGGATTCTCACTGTGTTCAGATCCTCATTGAGCTCAGATTCTCACTGAATTCAGATTCTCACTGAGTTCAGATTCTCGCTGAGCTCAGATTCTCACTGTGTTCAGATCCTCATTGAGCTCAGATTCTCACTGTGTTCAGATCCTCATTGAGCTCAGATTCTCACTGGGTTCAGATTCTCGCTGAATTCAGATTCTCACTGGGTTCAGATTCTCGCTGAGTTCAGATTCTCACTGAGTTCAGATTCTCACTGAGTTCAGATTCTCACTGGGTTCAGATTCTCGCTGAATTCAGATTCTCACTGAGTTAAGATTCTCACTCAGTTCAGATTCTCACTGAGTTCAGATTCTTGCTGAGCAGAGATTCAGAGTTCAGATTCTCACTGAATTCAGATTCTCGCTGAGCTCAGATTCTGAGTTTAGATTCTCACTCAGTTCAGATTCTCACCGAGTTCAGATTCTTGCTGAGCACAGATTCTGAGTTCAGATTCTCACTGAATTCAGATTCTCGCTCAGTTCAGATTCTCACTGTGTTTCAGATTCTCACTGAGCTCAGATTCTCACTCACTCAGAGCAGGGCTCCATTCCACTGGTGTTTCTGATGCCTGGACAGGCTCACCGAAATCAGAGGCTACCCAAAGTCAGGAGGATAAAAGCAGTTCAATTTATTGAAGGGCCTGCAGGTGCATTTAGGGCAGGCACAGCGCACCCAGGGGCTACACCCAAAATGGACGATGGGTCACAGGTTTTTCATACTTTGTAAGTTTTGTCCATATTGGGGTTAATCCTCCAATTACAGCTGCAGGTGATGAAGTTGATTACTCCAGTAACTTAGCACCCTGCATGGAGCCCAGAGTCATACATTAAAGAATTACAGGATTACCAATACGTGAAAAATATAGAAACTAAAATGCTAAGGCATCACTTCATTCCCGTCACTCAGCCCTGGGATCATCCAGGAGGATTTGGCACGGACTATTCACAGGGCAAGGAAAACAGAGCTCCTCCCGGAGAGCTCCGGAGCAAACACGACACCGGGAAATGGAATGGCAGAATGTCCCGGAGAGCTCTCCCCCATTCACAGTGGATATTTACACACTGCTCCTCCAGCTTCTCTCCACTCATCTGTCACGAGTTCCCAAACCACTCCTTGTGCTCAAGCTGAATTTTTGTGCTGTTAACTTTTCAAGTTGCCCAAAGCTCATTCCCAGGTCCTGTCCCCACGCTGCCTCTGCTTTGCCCCACTCACCGTTGTGTGCAGGACCCCATTACCAAAACAGAGAAAATCCTGATGGATGAAGGATGGAGAGAAACCATTCCCAAGGGCAATTCTGACCTTTTGAGGGATGATTTTTGGGAGGAGGATTCCTGCCTGAGAGATACAGAGCACTGATTGCACAAAGTCTAAACACTCTAGCAGTGATAGGAGAAATATGGTGGAAATACTCATTTTTTATTCTGGCAATTCCCTAATCATTTTCATGATTCTGATCAAATATCACAATCTAACACCTGTTTAATTTAAATTAAAATGCTGAAGTAACTAAACACCTTCCCCTGTAGCATTAAAAGACTAAAATCTTTCCACTGTTTAACACACGGGTGTTCAAGGAATAGTTGAACCTAATCCAGATTTTACTGAGATACTCAGAAAATCCAGCATCAATTCATGATTTTGGATGCTGTTTCAGGTTTGTGCATGTCTTTAATCCTCCTGAAGCCCAGCACTGCCAAGCTGTGTATTTTCTCACCCAAATTCCCAAATTAATTGACTCTGAGTTTGTGTGCTGCTCTTATCCGTAGTGTTGATATGAGACCAGGGACAGCAGATTAGAGCATTACAATAATCTTAAAAAAAATTAGCTATTAAAGCATCAGGAGGCGCATAAGAGAAGAGATTTAAACTGAAAGAGAGCAGGTTTAGATTAGAGATTAGGGAGAAATTCTTTACTCAGAGGGAGGGCAGGCCCTGGCAGAGGTGCCCAGAGCAGCTGTGGCTGCCCCTGGATCCCTGGCAGTGTCCCAGGCCAGGCTGGACAGGGCTTGGAGCAGCCTGGGACAGTGGGAGGTGTCCCTGCCATGGCAGGGGTGGCACTAGATGACCTTTAGGGTCCCTTCCAGCCCAAACCAGGAATGGGAAGTCCACAACCTGTCATAAATATTCTCAATTTATGCCAAAGGCAGGGTAAAAAGCACCTGCAGCAGAAAGCAAATTCACAAAAAAGTGTGAATAATCCAGGACTGGATTCCACAGAGAGGAATCTCCTGGGTGAAGGGATCAAATGATTCCTGTCACATCCATGGCCCAAAGCACATCCCAGTGCAAATTCAGACAAACTGCAAATGTAAATCATGTAAAACTGTCTTTTCCCAGCACATTTCTCAGCAAATTGGCTCTTGTTTGGAAGGCCTGGGCTGGGCATGCCCAAGGTGGGAATTCTCCAGGGATGTGGTTTCCTCCAGACCGCGGAGCCACTCGTGCCCTGTGATTTTGGTTTCCTGGCACTCGATCCCTAACAAACACTCACACAGACACAGCCGAGCAGAGCCACGTTTGGGGTTGGGATTCGGAACCTGGGGTGCTGTCACACCCCAAACATCACCGCCAGGATAATTCCCAGTGCTGCTCTGACTGCTGATAAAGTGCATTTTAATTGTGTGACTGACACAGTGTGGACATTTTTACTCATCACTGCTTTGCTGCTGCTCCCTCAAGCTCAAATTGACGAAAACAAGGACTTTTTGCACCAAACTTCTACCTGAGCCCTCCAAAAAGTGTCAGCCTGGAGTTTGCCACCTGCAGTGTCACATCCAAAGCAATAAATGCAATTATTATTTATTATTTATTATTAGTGATGTATTATTTAGTATTATTTATTGTTAGTGATGAGCAGAACATCTGTTATAGCCTTCCAGGATGGAATTAATTATTAAACACATTTGGGCAGTTTTGTACTAACACAAAGCTGAGCTCAGGGATGTAAATGAGGAGTGGTTTTTGCAGTGGGGTGAATGAATCCAAGAGCCCAGTGTGGAAGGAAGTGACAAAGTGGAAGGTGACAAAGCTCCTCTGAGCCAGCCAAACCAATCTCCTGAGACCCCTGGGCATTGCCCTTCCCATTTGACCTTACGAGAAAGGACTCAAACTCCTCTGAACGTCTCACTGTGTTTAAACATAGCAAACTTGGAGAAATGGAATCAGACAGGAGCCTGACACCCTTTTATGTTGCACACTTTGTATCAGGCCAGAAATTCGCTCTTACCTCCCAAGAAGGGGAAGAGATGGAAGTGGGGACTGGGATGAGCACCTGTACATTTTCCAGCCTCCATCCACTCCTTGCAGGAGCTCTCCCTGTGTATCTAAAGCTCTTGAAGAGCGACAGAGGAAAAGAAAAGCTCTCTACTCATTGCATTTCACACAAAAGCAGCACCTTAAAGACCCTGCTGGCTCCTCAGCCCAAGAAGCTGATTCCTTTTCCTGGCCGAGCTCCAGCCAAGAGCAGAGCTGAGCTCTGGGGCCAGGGCCCCTCAGCAGCTCGGGGTGCAGTGCTCCTGCCCCAATCCACAGGTGCCTCGCTGCTCTGGGAGTGTTCCCACTGTGCCTGAGGGAGTTCTGACCAACAGGCTCAGCTCCAGGGGTGCCCAAGCTTTGGGATTTGGCTCCCTGAGTGTCATTATCCCCCATCTCTGCTCCGATGGGGAAACACTGAGCTGCAGACACAGCAGTCCTGGCGACCTCGGAAAGCAGTGCAGGTGCGTTTACATTGCAAAGAAATAAACACAAAAATACTTTAAAACCCTTGAAGGCAGCAGAGAGCAGCGTGGTGGGATAAGATTCTCATGTGTTGGGTCGAGAAGAAAGTCCCAGTGGTACTGAGTGTCACAGGGATGGGAAAGAGCCAGGCTGGAGCCAGGCCAGGAGATTCCCTGCCCTGAGTGATTCAACTTGGAGCAGAAACAACACACAGTGAGAGAAAAGAGGAATTTTCCCAGGGACGTGTTTGGTTTGAGTAGGGATTTCTCCGTAGCAATCGACTCTGAGCAACAAATGAATATTTGTGTGAGTCCCACCCCAACTGCAGCCCAAGGAAAGGAGTGTCGGTGGCTCTGGGATCAAACAGACATCGAGGAATGTGCTGGAACTGTGACTGTTCCAATTGTCACTTATGATGCTGCTGGTTTATCCCGTGAGGAGTCAAACAGAAAACTCCAGTGTGGCTTTTCAAGAGGCACTTGGGCTGGCTGCTGCTCCCATTGAAGCCTCCAGAAAAGCTGCCATTGAATTAGGAAACGCTGAGCACTTCTGAGAGCTGCACAAGTGGAGCAGAAGTGCCTTACAAAGCTATTAGCTCACGGCTGCTCCACGAGCGACAAGCAAGGAAAATAAAGCCAGCAAAGTAAAAGCAAAGAAAGGCGCAGAAATGTTTGAAAGCCCTTCCAAACCATCAGAGGCTGACAGGCTGCAGCCCCTTTCATCTGCTGCGGGCCACTTCAGCAGGCTCCAGGATTTAATTAAACGGAATGTTTATTTACACAGCTTGGGAGAGCAGCTCTGCAGCCACCAGAGCCACCTCGCCGAGGTTTATGGACTGCAAGAGTTGGGAGTTTGGCAGACTGGGGCACGAAATAAGGCCAGGATTGATGGAATTCAGAGAGAGCTGGGCTGGTGGCGAGGACAGGAACCACGACTCGGACTCTTGGTTGGGAGTTTTCTGGCACGGGAAGTATGGCTTTAGATTTCCCGAGGATTGCAGGAGCTGGCAGAGAATTCAGGCAGATGAACTAAGATGGCGAAAGGAGAGCTTTATTTACAAGAAGCCTCTTTATATATCCATTAATAACCTAGCAACTATTGGTCAGCAGGGAATCCACCTCCTAAAACCATTGGTCACAGCCAAATAACACCTAATGCCAAACACAGAGATTAAGAAAGTAAAAGAATGCAGCTTATCTATGTTCTCCCTGAGAAAGAACAGAAAGATTTCTAAAACAGTGCAACTACAGGGAAGAACCTCCTGCTCTGACCTGAGAGACACAAGAACCATGAGAGCAAAACCCAGCAGCACACACTGACCCAGGGCACGAGGCAGGGGTGCTGATCCCACTCCGGAGGCTGTGGGGCATGAGATGGAATGAAATGAGATGGAATGAGATGAAATGAAATGGAATTAAATGAAATGGAATTAAATGGAATGGAATGAAATGAAACGGAATGAAATGCAATGGAACGCAGTGCAATCCAAGGCCAGGCAGTGTGCTGGTGGCACCTGGACAGACTGCAGGCCCTGCAGAGACGCTGAGCTCCTGCAGGCAGCTCGGCCCCGCCGAACGCTCTGCCTTGCGCCAGCACCGAGCCGAAGGATTGCTCAACCCCAGGATTTGCTTTGGCACGGGCCGAGGACACCGTGGCACCGCTCGTGTGTACTCAGCAATTTTAGAATGCCAGGATTCCTCCTGGAGATCTAATGAGAGCGCTCGGTGCAGTTTCTGGCTGGGTACAAAGCAGACAAATGAGGGAAATGAAGAGTTTTGTTTTCCCTGGGCTGTCAGTTCCCATTTAGCAGCAGGGCTCGGGTTCCCTTTCTCCATCGTGGTTATTATGTGAAAAATGGCACAAGGTGATGGTGTTTGAGCAGGAACTCAGCCCCTCACGACCTTTATCCAAAAATTTGTATTCCTCAAAAGGTGATGGTGGAAGGATGGGAAGGAGGGAACTCTCCCTTCAGACAGCTCGACTGCAGCTGCCAGAGCACACCAGTGCTGGCAGAGCTCCTCACCACCCGAGCAGCACACAAATTCATTTATCCCTTTGGAGATTCGATCTGAGGGATTTCATTCCCTCATGCTGAGGGAGCTGTGATCCCGAGGGCTGTTCCTCACCAAGCCTGGCTTTAAGGTGCAGCCTGAGGTCATACCCAGGCGAAGGTTGGTCCAAAAGGAGCAGAATTGGTGCTTTACTCCATCACTGAAGGGCTCCTTCACTCAGCTCTGGCAGGACAAATATCTGGCATTGCTGCAGAAAATCTGGCATTTGTTGCCGTCCAGAGCACAGAGAAGAAGGATGGATTTAAGGAAATCGTTTCAAACCCAAGGAGTTGCTGTACAAGAACAATTATTGTCATACGAGAGCAATTATTGGCTATTTCCTCATTCTCATCTTCACCCTGAACTAGAAAATTCCTTAACTAAAAGCAGGCACTGGACCAAGGGTTTTATGTCTTTTCCATGCACTGCTGGAGAGGAAGGATCCCTATCAAAGAACTCATCAAGGCGCATGGTGCAGGCTCTGAAAAACCCTACATAGGCATTTTTTGTTGAAAAAGGACAGGGGAGGGAAAAAAAAACCCAGAAAGCTAATCTTTAAAAAATAATCTTCCAAATAAACAGATCAGCCTATGGAGAAAGGGTATCTTAAAATATCCCCACAGTCCTTTGACTATGTGGTTGTGCAACCACTTAGCAGCACAAGCTGTTGGGAATATGTATTTTAAATTTTAGTATTTCCAACTTGTTTTCCTAGTGCCCATTTCTACACATTCAGAAAAACAGTGAGTGATACAAAAATCAGCATAAAAATGGGAATTGCAAGTAAGTCACACAAGGAGAGGGCAAAAAACCAACAGACACAGGTCCAAAATTTGAGTGATAACTGCAAAGCTAAACAAAGATTTAGCTGAAGATGAGAAGAGAAAAAACACCCGACCTGCAAACCAGATTATTCAATTTTGTGCCAAACGCCTCATTTTGGAATGAAATCAGCACCGACTGCTGAAAACCCCGCGGAGCCCAAGGCCCTGTGAGCTGCAGAGAGATCTGGCACCCCGATCCCGCAGCGAGGATGATTTATAAATCATATAAATCACATAAATCAATCCCTGCTCTGGAATCGCCCCTTGGAGCAGGGCCATACTGAACCCCTTCCTAACGAGCTGATCCGGGGCTGGAATCCTCCTAACGCTGGCTGGCAAAAGCTGGAAGTGAAAAATCTTTAGAAGTGTTCAATTTTTCGAAGATTTAGTGGGAACATAATGGCAAATATGGTTGGAATCAGGAGCCAAAGGGTTTTTTTTTTTTTTTTTTTCCAGCCTGGAGAGAGCAAGTAGTCTGTTGTTCCTTACATCTGGAACAGTAGTAATCTATTCCTTAAGCCCGAGCAATCAAATTACTCTAATTTTCTGTTGTCTTGGCTTGAATAAATATTTTCAAGACAAGTTATGTTAAAAATATGCACAGGCTGAGCGTGCAGTGAAATGTGCTCAACATCTGTGCTGCAGTTTAGAGTGGCAAGATGGAAAGGTATCCCAATGGAAAGGGACAGCAGAAAAATCCCTCCCTTCCCACCGGAATTAATGACCTGCTGAGGAGTAACTGCCGTACAAAATCGGGGAATTTAGATTAATGATAGAGAAATAGATACAGAAATAGAATATTTAGAATTAGGGAGAGAAAATATATATATAAATAGTGGGGGAATTAGGGAGAAATTGGACTAAAAGGGAGGCTGGAATTCCTGCGGCAGCTGCACAGGAATAAACCTCAAAGGGATGGTAGGCTGCAAATAAACTTTTCATCATTTCATGGGATCCAGCTCTGGTTGGGCTGAGTGGGAAATTGGGGGAAGAAAAGAAGTGATTAAAATTTTAGAGGTTTTCTGTCTCTGGGATCCCCTCACAGCACTTGCAGGTCTCACTTACACGTGAGAAAGTGATTTGGTTTGTTAGGAAAAAAATGGAAAATTGGGACTTTCTCATTTCACTACCAAGAAGTGAGAACTTCTGAGACGCTGAGTGAAAAAACAAGGGGCAATAATTACAATTCTTACTCAGAGATAATTAATTCTGGCCAAAAGCAGCAGAGAAATGCCCCCACTCTTCCAGCAGATGGGAAAGCGCAGCCTGCAAGGCTCCTGCCTGCGGAGCGACCCCGAGCACCTCCAGGGGCAGGGGATGAGGGAAAACCGTGTCCAATTTCGGATCAAAGCCCCATGTGCTTCTCATTTTCCCCCTCTGCATCAGGGACAGGCTGACAAGCGTTCCTCAAACTGCAGCAGCACTTCCAGTCTGGAGCAGGTCACTAAAAGAGAAGTTATTTTTCATTTCCCAGGCCCCGCTTACATTCCAGCGGAAGGAAGAAAATGCAGGCACTTAACTCTTTTTCACTGCGGCAGTTTTTCCCTTCCATTACCTTTTTCTGCAGTGTTAGGACACGGGGAATAGGTCTGGGATGAAGATCTTTTTCAAAGAACCGTCTTCTGCCATTTTTCATTTGAAGAAGTCAAGGCCTGGCACGGTTTTCCCCTAATGGGCAGCGCCGGGTGCAGTGGGAAGCCCTGGGCTGCAATGCAGATGTGCACATCTGGAGGTATTTATTCCTGCTGGGCAGGTTTGAGAAGATAAAACTTGCGATTTCAACTTGAAACCTTAACACTGATTTAAAATTGTGGCATTTTGAGAGCTCTGCCTGCTCCTGGTCTCCCAGTCAGATGTTTGAGCTTCCACCAAAGCCCCAAGCTCCTTCCTACAAACACAAACGTGGGGTTGCTGTCACCTCCTGGACCTGCATTCCAGAAAAACATCGGGAACCCCAAAATAACCATGGAGTAGGGGCCCTTCTCATTGATATCTTTGTTCAGATCCACATTCCCGGTGCTGCCGAGCGGAGCAGAGGGAGGGGAGGGGAAGGGGAAAGCCAAGAGCTGCAGAGTTTTCTCTCTGCTTTGAAGAGAGAATTATGCCTGTTGAGATAGAGAGTAATTGATGTTGAAAATGCACCAATAAATTAATATCACAGCAAAGCCCAATCCCAGGATTTATGGGAATGCAATCCAGGCCGTTTGGTAAACAGATCTGAAGTGCAGACGATCGGGGAGGATAAGGAATACAGAAGCTTGGTTTGCTTCCAACTGAGCAGATTAATGTCAATATTTAAGAAAGCCCCAGAGAAAAGGGAAAAAAAAAATTCAGCCATCTGAAACAAAATATTGGATTGTCCCGGTGCTGGAGGATTACCCAAACATGGCAAAATTTCACCCTGCTGCTCCTGATGTGTTTGAATCCATCAGATGATGTGGAAGTGCCACTCTTTGGGAAAAGTGAGACTGGAAGGGCTGGAGAA
This sequence comes from Acanthiza pusilla, assembly GCA_036630365.1. NCBI lineage: Eukaryota > Metazoa > Chordata > Aves > Passeriformes > Acanthizidae > Acanthiza > Acanthiza pusilla. The sequence continues at coordinate 2,102,292 of JAXCHO010000025.1, forward strand.
GCTCGTTCTTATTTTTTGGACACAGGACAGTTCTGTGCCCTGGAGTGCCCAGAGACCCCAACTCCCCGAGAGAGCCACGGGAAGGGTTTGATAACGATAGAAAATGCTCCATTTCCCACAGAAATCCCAGGGGGAGTAGAGATCATGGAGTCATGGAATGATTTGGGTCGGGAGGGACCCTAAAGCTCATTTTGTCCCACCCCATCATGGGCAGGGACACTCCCCACTGTCCCAGGCTGCTCCAAGCTCCGTCCAGCCCGGCCTTGGACATTTCCAGGATGGAATAACTTCCCTGAGGTACAGATGAAGCACAAGGTTTTCCAGACCTCTCCTTTCCCTCCTCCACCATAAAGAACCTCCCCAGCGCCTTTTTTCCATCACCAAAATCCTTCTGGGTGCTCTTTCTCCCCAAAAGCAAACTCCGAGGAACCCTCGGATTGATAAAATACATTTCAACTCCAAACGGTTTAAGCGTATCCATCCTTGGAAACTCCTTAGAAATGCCCTGGAGGGTCAAAGGTTGGGAGCCAGTCCTTTGAAGAACCCCACACCGCTGAACTTTTCAGGGAATCTTAGCAGGAATGTTAATTACGCGGAGCCGCGCACGGAACACAATTAATGTGTCGCGTTCCTGGTAAAACTTTAACAAAACGCCTCAAATCCATTTTTCCTGAGCGTATTCCAGGGCCTAGCTCAGCAGAGATTTTAAGCAACTTCAGTAAAGTTAAGTTTAGTTGAGCTGAGTTAGTTAAATACTCTGCCGTAAGAGGGTCTGTATAAAAAGGGACCAGAACCACAAAAATCCAGCCCAAAAAGCCAAGGACACCAGGTGACCCTGAGTCCCTGAGCCTGAAGAGAAGTTATTGTGAATTCCTGTCCATATTTATCTGTTTTATGAGCACCTCACAGTGTATTTGTTACGGAAATGGACCACGTTAATTGAAAATCCATGGATCTTCTCCGCTGTGACGCACACTGCTCATGCCTCTCTTCCGAAATGCTTCATATTTCTAAATAAAAGTTATTTCTAGGTTCTTGTTTATGTAAAAAAATATTGATTATAGAAGAACCTCCGACAGTTTGTCCCAGAAGTTCCTGTTTAAATTCCTTTTCCATTAGCAACACAAATACTTCTTTTTCCTTTTTTTTTTCCTTGGGATGAATAACGAAGGAAGGTTTTCACCGTGTCATTAATACATCACCACCTCGAGAAGGCTCAAACGTTCCTCAAGGTGCATCAGCGAAAGCAGACAAAACATCCTGGAGTTATTTTTCCAGAGGACGGTGGGGAACGGGCGCTGCAGTAAATCCCAAATGCCAGTGCAGCCGTGCTTATCCTCCTTTTCAAGCGAAGCCAGCTCGGAAACTCGGGAAGACCTTTGGCTAGACAACCCTTGCTCCTCCCCAGGCTGGGAGGGAGGGATTGATGCCGGTGATTTTTGTATTTTCTTTTTATACCCTTTTTATATATTTTTATATTCTTTCCCTTCCCTGTTACCCTCTATACACATTCCTTGTACCCTGCACAAACACTCCTTGTACTTTAGCCCCACATGTTCACAACCCTTGCACTCTGATATTTAGCTTAGTTTGGGGTCCTGCACGGCGAGGAAGACCAAACATTCATATTTTCTCAGAACTAGAGGCTCCAACCTGTTCTCTCTTGGAATGTGTTTTTGTAAACTAGGCTGTAGTCTCATTTGGGGGGGGGGGGTTCATTAGAATAGGGGGCAATTACTTCATTTATTAAGTTTCTTATTGGGGGATTTAGAGTAGATATGCTAATTTTGTGAAATCCATAAAAATCCGGTACGCGTTGTACGGGGGGTCCTGGCTCGTCGTTCGCTCCATGGTGTGTTTTCCACCTTTGATGAGTCTGGGCACCTCAGATCCTATTAAACCGAGGTAAATTCCCTTTTCCCTTTACTACTGTGTCTGCTTCATATTTTTACCAGCCTGTTTAAGGCATCAGGATCATCAGAACACGTCCAGGGAATTAGGGGAATGATGGCACCGGCAAAAACCTTCAGAAATATTCTGAAAAATAACCTGGAAAACGGAAGGGAAGCGGCCACACGCGGTGAGATCTCCCCCTGGGAAAGCCTCGGGGTGGCTGTGCTGTCTGGAGGCTGCGGATGAGATTCCCGCGTGGTTCCAGAGCTTTGGGGTGCAAATGCTGCAGGTTTTGGTGTTGGCTCCCAGGGAATGTGGAAAAGTTGGATTTCCTCCAGGGTGCAGAGCGGGAGCCCCATCTGGGGCTCGGAGTGGGGCAGATCCAGAAACCTTCCTTGGACTGAAAAAAGGTTCTCAATAAAGCCACAACTCTTACAATGGGGAAAAGTGGGAGATGTTTGATGTGGGGCCCCTCACAGTATTGCTTTGGCTCATCCTTGGTAATTCTCCACAGGCCCTCTGGGGTTTATTCCACAAACTCTGCAATTCTCTTATTTTCCCTTTCATATCCCTTCATCAAGATGTTAAAATTCACAGGCCCATCAATTCTCCAATATGATTCCATCAGTTCTATTTCTGCCACCCCAGCAAACAATCACTGAAGTCCTTGGAATTGCATCGTCAAATTTAAGATTAGAAATATTTTAATTGCTGTCTCTCATGGAGAGAAAGATAACCTATCTCTCTTCAAAATAAACAAATCCAAATGGAAAGAATTCATTCATAATTAAATCATTCTCTCCAGAAAACCTACTAGCGAGATGGATGATACGAGGGAGAGATAAGAGGATTAGAAATATAATTTTAAAATTGTCTTTAGGGGGAAATTTTACACCCGCAGAAGTTAAATGATACCCAGATCAGTTACAGAGAATTAGCTCAGCTCAGCCCCAATTAAACAAAGATATTAGTAAAATAAAACTAGAAAAATAAAATTAATAGGTGGCATTCCAAAGTGCAGAAAGGCTTAAGAAAGGAGAAGTTAAATATTTAAGAAGTCCTGAAGGCTTTAAAGTGAAGTTTAAATATTGTACAAATCGGTTCATGTAGAATTTTTTTAATCCTTTACACACTTTGTGGAACAGGGTTTTAAATTGCAGACTAAAATAAAATATTCCAGGTTGAAAAGATGAGGACAATCTGCAGCATTGGGAATTGAAGGAACCAGGGAGCATTGGATTCTCCCACCCAGAGACATCCTCTTCCTTTTCAAGAGACAACTTATCCACGCAGAATCATGAGGAACCTTCTCCTTTCCCCACTGCCAAAAAGCAGCATCAGAAAAACCCAAATTAAAGAAATAAACACATGGACAGGCCCTGCTGCTGTCAGCTCCGAGATGTCACATTTTCCTTGCGGAATGTGCTGTGTGACACATTTCCCAGCAGCAGCAGCTGCTCTGCCTGGGGTACACACAGAGTGGGATGGTTCCATCCTCTGCCACCCTTCCTGCCAGGATGCTGTTGGCACCTCGGGCCAGGCTGGGCCCTCTCGGAGCCACCCTTCCCTCTGGGTCTCACCTCCTCTGGAAAGCTTCCTGTCCCTGGTGACTGCGGTGACTTCAGCAGAGCCAGGACATGAATTACATTTATTAAATGTCCTGCTGGAGGGCTCGGGCACTGAGGCACAGCTTTAAGATGTCAGAGTTTTGGTGGGAAGGCCTCAAAACCGAAGTGTGTTTTCCTTGGCCGAAGCAGCTCCATTAGGTGCAGTTCCTCCTGCCATTTTCAGAATTGCTTTCTGGCTGTTTCCATGGAGGTCGAGGAGGAAATGAGCATTGCAGGAACGCTTCGCTAGCACCCCCAGCAGCACAAAGGGCTGAGTTATGGAGCTAAACTCCAGCCAGGCTGAGGGTGTGATGATTAACAAGTTGTGCTGCCACCAGGGCCCGAGCTGGGAGTGCTGCTGGGAATAGCCTTCCAGAGCCAGCGCTGAGCTCCAGGGATTGATCCAGCGTCCTCCACTTCATACATTTCCCTCCATGCCCAATTACCAAATGTTCTTCCTCTACATTTCATCGGTCACAATTATTATTTGCATTGTTTCCCTACCGACTGCCAGACGTCCAAGAGATCAAACGAGGAACCGCCCCCACTTTTTTTATTTTATTTTAAGGAAAGTGACCCTGCTTAAGGCTTCCCTAAGAATGGGGATTGTAAATTTATTACCTTCACTTGCTCTGAGGAAGCTGTTAAAGGCATCAGGAAGCAGCCAGATAACCAAGGCCATAAAATACTTTAGAAATTAATGAATGAAAGATGGGCTGAAGCCACAAAGTGTGGCTCTGGTTCTGGTTTTTGAACTTGTGCAGAGTTCACAGATGCTCACGGGCAGGGCTTTTATTCCAGAGAGTAAAGCACCAGTGCTCAAGCTGAGAGCAGAATCCAACTTTTTCCAAAGCTCAGAGTTATCACAAATCCTTGGGTTTTGTTCTGATCCATGGCTGAAACGATTCAGAAACGCTGTGAGCTGGGAAGGGCTGCAGCTGCCTTTTGTCAAGCATTTCCTGAGACGAGGCTGGAGAAAATATCACTGCTGCTGCTGCCACCAGGAGCTGCCTGCCTGAGAAAGAATGGGATCCATCCCTGCTTGAAAGGGTCCAGGAGCTAATGGATGAGTCCCAGGACAGGGAATGGATGAAGCAAAAGGATGGACCGAAAACAGTGCCCTCCCCATTGCCCTCCGGAGCTGAGCACAGAGAAAAGCTCAGCACTTGCCTCCCTCAAGAACAGGAGAGAATTTGGAGTCTTACCCAAGTTCTGCTGAAATCAGAGCATTCTCTATTGATTTCATAGAGTTAGGGAATCCCGGGCTGGTTTGGGTTGGAAGGGCAATCACAAGGCAGGGCTAGAAATCGTCCTTGCTGTGGGATCAGATAGCTTGGACACTCGCAGGGATGGGGCAGCCACAGCTTCTCTGGACAGCACTTTAAATCGATTCCTTGGAATTGAAATCCTTCTTTTCCAAGGAATAAAGTGCCTCTACTGACACCTTTTGTTTAGGTGGTGAGAAATAAAAGTCTTTGTGACTCTCCCTTATCACTCAAAAAGAGAAATATCCCAGAAAGGATATGGATATGATACGGATATTGGACAATGTGTCCAATCCATCACACCTTCCATACATCCCCACCTCCTCAAGGTGCATTCTCTCCTAAAAAATGAAAATTACCTTTTCAGAACATAACCCTTTTTCCCTTCTTTTCCACCCAATGCCTGAGACATCCACCTCAGCACAAGGAGACTCTCTATCCATTTTTCTTGCTCAGTTCCTGCATCTCTAAGCTGTCGTGGCTAACTGGGACAGGATCCACCCAGAACCTCCCTGTTTCTCTAAACACAGCCCAAGGTATCAGCAGACACGGCCACGGACCACCCACAGCCCAACAGGGCAACCAAAGCATTTCTGACATACGAGAAACAACATTACAGAAGGATTTGATGTATTTTTAGCCTCTTTTAAGGCACTTCAGCAGCTGGAAACAAGGTGGGAAGGCAGAGCCGTGGGCCAAGGTCCAAAAGCCATTGAAGGCACAGGAGATTTTCCATGGACTGACTTTGCTCCCATGCACAGCTCAGTTTTTGGGATTATAGTCACGGTTTCCTTCACATTTCGTACGTGAGCTTTAAAGAATTACACCCAACAAGCATTCTAGGGAATGAAGATTTATGGGGGGAAAAACCTGGGTAATAATAAATCCTATCCTTAAATGTGCAGAGCAGAGGATGGAGATGAGAATTATTTTACACTTTCTAGTGCTTTGAGCTATAATTTTATTTAGAGCATCAATTTGAACTGAGATTGTCTCAGACAGGGAAAAGGACAGCTCAGCTCCAGCTTTAGAAAACCCAACCCAAACCAGTCTGGGGTTTTCAAAGAGCTCATAAAGTGTGTTCTGGGCTTTCTGTAATTATTCAGATTTGTTGGTTGAATTGCCATACTGATGCAAGGCATCCATAGGGGAATTCCACTCTCATTATTCCAAGTGCGTCCCTAATTTGCACAGCCAGAACAGAGTCCCAACATTAATCCCAGCCATGTGCAAAACTTCCAGAAAAAAGGGTATTGCCATTTTCTTAATAGTCACTTAAAGAATCACTAAAATTCATGAGGCCATTCATTCCCATCCTAAAAGATTTCCAGGATGGCCACACCAGTGGCTCAATAATACATATTTAGGAAAAAAATTCTCCTTAACTAAGGAGGATGCTTCTTTTTCCATCTGAAAAAAAAAAAAAAATGCTGTGATACCTGAATCAAGTGGTCAAATGATTTAGGAAAAGTTATTCAAAGAAATTACCTCCTTGAGCTAATTCCTTTCTGTGACAGAAGCCATTCTAGCACTCCAACAACGAGCTTTTTGGCAGCACACACACTGGAAATGAGTGGCCATTCTCCTGACAGCCTTCTTCCTGGATTTTTTCCCTTAAATCGCACGAATGAAGGATTACCAGGATTTATGTGGCTATTTAATACCTCCAGGAAAGAAAAAGCACACAGTACAGGAAGAGAAACAACAGGTATGGAATGGATCGATCATAATTTAAGTTAAACTCGCCAATAAATTTCTCCTGACATTGACTGATAAATATTGAGACTATTTGAACTTGTTTCCTGGATTGGGAGAATTATCGAGGCTGCTCCAAAATGCAGGATTTTAGGGAGCATGGATACACTGCTGAGGGGGCAAAGCAACAAGAAGGACAAGTCAGAACAAGTGATAACATTTCATCTCTTTTTCATCACGAAGTTTGGATTTGGGTTTGGAGAAGTCTGGATTCAATGCCACTTGTGTTGCTGGCGGTTCATACTCCATCCAAATGGCATGGCCTGGATAGCTTTTTAATATCATTTTTATATCATATTTTATATCACTTTAAAAGGTAATTCTTTGAATAATTTGTTGATTCAACCAATTAAAAGTTAATTCTTCCAATTTCTTGTTGAGTCAACCAGAACTGATAAAATTCAGCTGTTTCACACCAAGACTTCAGGACTGGATCCACTTCCTTAAGAAGTGTCCCAAACCCAGAATACTCCTTTTTCACCTGCCTTAAATGCCCTTTTTACCCAGATTTATGGGATCCATCCCACTCATCCACAGGACCACTCTCCCTTCTCCTCCCTGCCCAGCAAGAGCACCCCAGGGTGTGCTGATCCACCTCGGCCTTATCAACTTGGGGCTGGGGTAGAGCAGCTCCAGTCCTCTGCCAGAGGAATTAGGGACCCTGTGGGAACAGTGGGATCAGTGACCAGCCCGGGGCTCAGCGCCCTCCCACCCCACCGATAATGAGGCTGGGTCTGTCGGGAAGGGGAGGGGAAAGGGAAAGGGAAAGGGAAAGGGAAGGGAAAGGGAAAGGGAAAGGGAAAGGGAAAGGGAAAGGGAAAGGGAAAGGGAAAGGGAAAGGGAAAGGGAAAGGGAAAGGGAAAGGGAAAGGGAAAGGGAAAGGGAAAAGGAAAGGGAAAGGGAAAGGGAAAGGGAAAAGGAAAGGGAAAGGGAAAGGGAAGGGAAAGGAGCTCATTGTCTTGGGTGCAGTCGAGGAAAGCACATGGAGAGGATGGAGCTGGGCAAAGCGAGGCTGAACAATTTATTTTTGCCACACTGCAGCATCCCAAGCCTATTTAACCCCTTCTGGGCTGGCTCTGGGCTGGCTCTGTACTCCCCAAGGAGCAGAAGGGCTTTCTGAGGAAATTCCTGCCCGCTGATATAAATGGGTGGATAAAGGAGAGAAATGCTCCATGTCCTGTGACGGAACTGTGAGCTCAGCCCTGACAACCACCCCAGAGCCTCCACAGAGGCAAAAAGTGCTGTTTAAGTGCTCCAGATGTGAAAAGGCCTTTCCATAAGGAATAGATCCCATGGGAAGCAGGCTTCCCTCACTCCTGGCTCACACTGGGCTGGATTTCACACTGCTCACACTGTAAAATTCCTGGGCCAGGAACAGTTCTGCCTGGGCAGAGCTGCCAGGGAAGAGTGCTGAGCTCCAGCCATTCCCTCAGCCCAACAAGGGACAGAAAGCCACCCAGCCCTGGTGTCCTTGTCACTGACACCTGCTGGTGCCAAGGCTTCCTGGAGAGCAGGAGCACAGCAGGGACTGGGGGAAGGTTGGGCTATTTTTTTGTTCCTCCAAATCCCATAAATTCCAGTGCTGTCTGTCAGCCTGTAAGGATAAGGAGCAAGCACAAACCTACACATGACAACTCCTCTGTCCCCATAATGATGGATTTTCACAGACCATAGATGCTCAAACACCCGTCCTGTCTAACAGCAAGGAGAGGAATTCTGGGAAATGTCCCTCAGGGTGGGGAATGTGCCTGGAATGACGGGAGATGTGCGACAATCAAACACTGGGATCAAAGCACGGGGAAATGGATGCTGGTTGCACTTCCCCACAATGGACTGGCTGCTCCAGAGAGCACTGGGGCAGGGATGGAGCATGAGCCACAATCCCTGCAGGAATGACTTTAGTGTCCCATGGGGCAGGGATGGAGCATGAGCCACATCCCCTGCAGGTGAATGACTTTAGTGTCCCATGGGGCAGGGATGGAGCTCGAGCCACATCCCTGCAGGAATGACTTTAGTGTCCCATGGGGCAGGGATGGAGCTCGAGCCACAATCCCTGCAGGAATGACTTTAGTGTCCCATGGGGCTGGGATGGAGCACAGGACAAGGATGGAGCATGAGCCACATCCCTTGCAGGAATGACTTTAGTGTCCCATGGGGCAGGGATGGAGCACAGGACAGGGATGGAGCTCGAGCCACACCCCTGCAGGTGAATGACTTTAGTGTCCCATGGGGCAGGGATGGAGCTCAATCCACATTCCCTGCAGGAATGACTTTAGTGTCCCATGGGGCAGGGATGGAGCACAGGACAGGGATGGAGCTCGAGCCACATCCCTGCAGGTGAATGACTTTAGTGTCCCAACAGGGCTCGGAGCAAGGGTTCAAACAGCCTTTGACCTGCAGGGCCCTCTCTCCACTCTGCAGCCCTCACTGCACACGGTTTGGATGCTCCACGGGTCTCTGATGGCTGGTTTTTGCTGGCCAAAGAGCTCCTCTGCTTTTGAATGAATTCTGGCTGAGGCCACTCCACTTCAGGTGACCATGTGTGGCTCTGAGCCTAAACCCAACAGATCAGCTGCCCTGGCACAGACATTGTGCTGATCCTTCACTGCTGGGCAGTAAGAGGTTAAACCTCTCTCCATTTTGACTAAATCCAACTCTCCTATTTAACATTAAAAAAAGGAACGGGCATGCTGTGCTCTAATAATTTTTTCCTTGGCTCCTTCTCTTTGAATGCTGGGGAGGGGGAAGAGAGAGACAGATTAACTCTTTGGGCTAGGCTGAGTGTCCTTTAAATTGTCCAAAAGCTTCCAAAACCTGTGAGCTCGCTGTCCTGGCAGTCCCAGTCCCTCGGGGTCCCTGAGGCTCAGATCAGCCCATCTGCACATCAGAGGATGTCAAAATCTCACCCAACACCTTATAAAAGCCCCAAAACGGTGACATGGCCAGACCTGGCCAGAAGAATGTTTTTTGGTTTGTTTAATCAACAATGGCTGGTTAACCTGGCAACAAGCACGGAGTGAAATCATGGTGAGACTTCAGTGAACCCTTCTGAGTGTCTCACTTTCCCCTCTCCATTTGGGAAATCACAGCAACGTTTCCATCTACTCCTGCCTCTTCCCTCTACAAAATTATTCCCTCCTGCACTCTGAAAAGATTATTTCATGTTCCTGCAGCTGACTCAAGCACAGAGTTCCCACCACTTTGACAGTTAATCCTGCAATGAGGATTTGGTTCCTGACGCTCACTCTGTATTTTCCATTTCTCAGTTTCACCCAGCGTTCCCTCAGACTGCACTACAACAGTTCCTCTCCTCCCTTGGTTTTTCCCTTTCCCATCCAACACTGCCCACTTCGAGGGAATCAGAAGAGCTGAACGCAGAGGGGAGAAGGTGGCATCTGAAATGGCACCGTGTGGTAACCATTAGCAAAGGCTGAATCAAAATAATTACAAATATGTTTTGAGGTAATGCCTCCCTGTCCATCCCTTCCCGAGTGCTGGAAAACTGCGTGTCCTTGAGGCCGAGGGAGTGGTGTTGGTTTGGGGGGGTTATTTCCTTCATTTAAAATATTTCTCAGAGCTTCCAGACAGATTTGAGAAGTCTTTCAGGTGATTTTAAAGAAAAAGAGGAAAATTCTGTTTTCTGCAGCAAATTTTGGGATATTTTACATATAGAATCAGAGACTATCCTGAGTTGGAAGAGACCCACAGGGATTATCAGACACCCCAACAATCCCACATTCCCTGGGGAGTCTGTTCAGTGCCTAAATACTCTCCGGGGGGAGAATCTTTTCCTGAGATCCAACCTAACCCTCCCTGATGCAGCTCCAGCCGTCCCCTTGGGTTTGTTTATTGTTTATATGTATCACTTTATTTATAGTTTGTATTTATTTATTTATGGTATCAACCCAAAGCATCAGGTGGAGCCTGATGGGAATCTATCAGCTCATGTTTATTTATGGTTCACATGTCTCACTTTTGAGCATGTCCAAAGGCATTAGTAAGACTACAGGATAAGTTCCTTTTTCCTTCCTTCCTCCATAATTTAGCTTGGGAATTTCAGTGTGATGGATCTCTGTGCTCATCACCCATCTGCTGATCCAAATCCCAAATCAAGGTCTGCCCCCTGACCAAAACATGAGCAAAATATTTGCTAAAATTGCCATATATGCAATCTTAGCAAAATATGAGATGTTACAAGAGGGGAAAAAATATTGAACTGCTTGGAATCTGAAACTCTGCTGCCCAAGTGGCTGCAGCTCAAGCAGAGAATTCCTGCAGAACTCCCAGGAACAGAAGAGGCTCCATCCCAACATTCCATGGAGAAGCACACACAAAGGATGAGCTGAACCCACGCTGTCCTTACCCAGGAATTCAGAGAGTTAATGGAAGCCTTGGTTCGTGGTTTCCCAAATCCCAGCGGCCAGGAGCACAAAAAGCTCATTCACCTGCTCGTTTCTCAACAGAGTCTAATCAAGAGGCACCGCCGAGTGGCACAGGCTCGCTGAGAGAACGGGAAGGGGAGGGAGAGGGGCTGAATAATAACAGTTAATGGCTTTGAAACTTGAGAGGTACCTACGGAATAAAGTCATGGCTGCGAACAATGGTATTCCAGAAGCTCCTCACCGAATGACTGAATCCATTGTTTAAATCCATGGGACATTTTATTATAAATACGTGGTGGTGGTGTTCAGTAACGCAGGGGCTTGAAAAGTCTCCTCAGTGGAGTGATATTGTCGAAATATTTATCTTTCACTACTTTTTGTATTTTAATTCTAATACTGTGTTTAGCTGACAAATGAGATTTGAGGTTTTCAAGTACAATAATCTGGAGCATTCACCTCAGAGCTTTTCTTTCACAGCTTCCCGAGCCAGCTGGAGCTATACCTTTGCAGGATCTGGGAGGGATGGATGAAAACCAAATGCAGAACCCTCTGGAGTTAACAGCCACCTCAGCCACTCTGCCTTCATCAAGACTGTGCATTTTGGGCCCTGCCAAGTGTTAATAAAAACAAATGCACACCTCCAGGCTCTCTTTAAATGCAGAGTTTAACAGCAAAAGTAAACTGCAGCCACTTAATGTTATCTGTGGGGTGTCACACGGGGCTCTGAAATAATCAGAATGAACCTAATTCAACAGAGTGAAATCACTGCCTGAGATGGCTTTAAAAGGCTCTCCATCCTCGAGGATTTCAGTCCCCACGCCGAGGCTCCCAGGGTTCATTCCCTCCAAGCCCTAAAGCTGCTCCAGTCCAGGATCGCGTTACGGGGCTGTGTGGTGCGGCCTGGACCGTGCCAAGAAAATGTCTTCAGCTTTCCTTTTACAAATATGGCAATGATCAACCCCAAGCGTGATGGGGAGGCTGATTGCCTTGGAAGCAATTTAACATGTTGCAACAATGTGGTGCTCGATGCTGCGCCGTGGAACGGCCCGGGACGCGGCAAACACCGCGGCCGTGGGCCTGGCCCACAAACCTGACTCACATCAGCAACGCTCACCTCCCTGAGTCATCTCCCCGAGGTGGAGATAAGGCATGGAGGGGAAAATCTGAGAGGCTGCTCACAAAACTTGGCTCCAGCAGTGCAATTTGGCACTTGGGGTTTGCTCTGTGACGGTGAAAAGCGATGCCCGACCTCGGCTGAGACTGAGGGGCTCCAAATGCTGCCATGGCTTCAGGGATTGCTGTAGGACACCAAAAGGGGACTATTCTATCAGGAAATTATGTCAGAGTGACTTCTTTTTTCCAAGCATCTCCCTGCAGGAGCCAGGTGGAGGCACAGCCACTGCTGGGATTGAGGATTTGGAGACAGGTCCCCAAATGCTTCCACTGCAACAACTGCTGTGCAGCAGAGGGAGGAGCACATTCCCGGAAATCACTGAAATCACCTTCCTGGGGAGCACTCAGTGTGAGGGGAACTCAGGATGTGATCCGTTGGGGTTTGTTTTATTTGCATCACAGAATCCCAGGATGGTTGGGCTGAAGGGGACATTAAAGATGATCTCATTCCAAGCCCTGCCATGGGCAGGGACACCTCCCACTGGACCAGGAACCATTTGATCACCATTCACTCCTGCTGTTTTTAATATCCAGGACACATTAAAACCACAGAAATGGAGATTACAATAGAGAGCACACGACACAATAGCAAAGATAACAACTCGGGAATAATTTGTAGATCACCAACCACAAAAGCTCTGCAAAGAGCAGCTGCTGTATTTACATGTCAACACATCGGATATTCCCCGATGCTGAGATAAACAAGTGCACATCTCTGGGAAACAAACAGGCACGTGAGATGCAAAACAAACAAAACCACAAAAGACCAGAGGATGCCAAAGCAAGCTGTGAAGGCATTCCCAAGGCTGCCAGAACAGGTATTCCAAAGGCAGCTCCAGGATGGAGTTCCCAACAGGGCAAGGGCTCCAAAGCTCTGTCATGAGCAGTGTCTGTGCCATGCAAACCCCATTCACACAGAAATGGTCCCAAATCACCTGGGACTGCTCAGGGACAGCAGAGGACTCTCCCTCATATTCCACAATTTTATAGGAGGAGCGCAGCACTAAATTATTCTCACTGGAAATGTCATTTTCCTCCAGCCATGCTGGACATTTCCCATCACTCAATCCCTACATTGAAAGCTGTGGATTCCAAGCCTCACTGCTACTTTCCAACAGATATCCTTGAACCCTCTCCATCACCCTTTGATGTGGACAGAGGCTACAGCAACAGGATTCCTGAATTCCTGATTCCTCACAGCCTCCCTGTGCACTGCAAGTATGGTCTGCTCAGAATTATCCCTTTAAAAATCCAAGTGAAGGTTCCCATCAATCCTGACGGTGGTTCCAATGTTCCAAAAGGTGAAGCCAGAGTTGCATCAGGGACAGTTATTCCTGCAAGATGTGTTGGCTCCACAGGCTGTGTCCTGAGGAAGCACAAACCACCTGAACACATTTTGATTCTGGACTGGAAAATCAAAAAAGCCATCCCAGAGGCATCACCGGGACAGGGCTGGGAGGGGTTTTGCACTGTAGTCTTCAAACCTGTGTTTGGAGCTGTGAATTCAGCTGGTGTGTGGCACAAACCTTCCTGAAATCAGTTCAGAAAGTGAGCAGCCCTTTAAGAAACAACATTTAAAATTGGACTGTAGATATATTTAAATCATTTAAGCACATAATTGTCTCTGCTTGATGTTTGAAGTAAATGAAAATAGGGAGGGGAGATGTCACTCCACCGTGTGCAGGATGTCTCTGTGTAAGATGCTCATCACCTTGGTGCTTCAGCTGACATTCACACACAGACTGAATGTCACTACAAAAGCCAGGAAGATTTGTAGGTAAAGCATCAGCCCTGTTTTATTTTCTCTATCTTGATCCCGCAAATAGATTTTTCTCAAGGAGTGAAACATCTCTTTGTAGATACAAAAGCTCTTTTTGAGGGGAGGAAAAACAGAAAAGCGCAGCCTGAGAGCTATCAAAGTTGAAGTTTAGCTTTGTGCTGCGAGGATCTGACCCATTCCCTCATTAATAGAGCTAATCAATCTTGGTATCTCCCGGCACGGCCGTGGCTCGGAGCAGAGCCTTATCTCCGCATCGGGCGAGAAGAAAGGCAGAGGCACTGTCAGGAAATACTTTCCCTCTCCCTGATCCATGTGCTGCACATAGCTGAAATACCAGCACTGATAATAAGCTGGACACTCGTGAGTCCCATGTACACTTAATCACTCATTTCCTTCCCCGACTAAGAATAATACAGCCCCACTGCCTGGGATTTAGCCCTCCTTCCTCCAGACATGTGGCACCCAGCCAGGGAGCGCCAGGGAAGGAGGGCCCTGCGCTGATGGGAACATTATTGCTCCCCGCACAGCCCATGGAGTGATTTCTCTCAGCTCCAGGGGGATTTGGGAGCTGGGAGGCTCTGGGAACGCGGCACGGCCAGGGCTGTGACCCTGCAGAGCAGCCAAGGCTCTGTCTCCACTCTGCGCTGCAGGCAGACTGGCTCTGCTCGTCTGAGCCATGCACAGCCTAATCCTCAGCCCCATCTTGTCGTTATCGAGATGGTTATGACACGAAAAGTTTACTGCAACTCCTTGGTTAGAGGAAAGGAAGAAGTAACTTCTTATTTTCCAGAGCTTTTTTGTATTATTTCTAACATTCATGTCACACACCCATTGGCTCTCAATTTACTGCCCCACAATATCACTGGCTACCTATACATCTTGCAATATACCACCTGCAAATCTCTTATTTTCGTTGCCTATGGATTTTTGCTTGTTTGGAGCTAGAGACGAATAGTGTGAACTGGACAGACAGGATTTTTCAGGGAATAGTAGTTTTTATTACATGCCTTCAGTTCCTACACCACCTGAATCTTTCTGGAGCTCGGACAGTCAGAGGAAAAGCACATTTTCACCTCCTGCTCGGCTAGGAGGGAACTTCGCTGGGGACAAGGATGTCAGTGTCCTCTCGGTGCCCAGGCTGGCCTGGGCTCTCCTCCCCTGCTGTTCAGGGCAGGGATGCACATCCCACACAGAGGTGAGGTGCCGGCAGCACTCACCCTGAGAAATGTCATCTCTGCAGGTGACATCACTTCTCATGGCTCTGCGGGGACAGTTGTCCCTGACCAGAGCCAAGGATTTGTAGTGTCTGAAGCATCACATTGCTTAGGGGCTCCCCCAACATGTACAAAACGTTTTCTCCGCCATACAAACCAACATTTAGCTGTTCCTGATCTCTCAGATGCAAAGGGCACATTCTCTGCAGCTATTTGTCACCTGGAGGACACTCCTCACCCCATACCACTTTCTGCTGGCATTCTCTCTCGTTCTGAGGGCAGACATTTGACTGTGTTGCTTCAAAGCCATAAATCACCATAAATCCCAAACCACTCCTGACCATTCCCTTCCACACGGCCCCAGTGAGCACTCCACACCTCTCACAGCAACATTTGATTTCTAAAACAGACACTCTCAGTGTCTATCTCAGAAAATACCAAAGGTTAAACCTAGAGCTGCTTTATCGCTAAGCTCACCATGCTGAGTTTTGTGCACACAGCCTTCAGGAGCACTGAGCTCCATTCCATCCCTTCCAAGGAGGTGGGACATCCTTGGTGGTGCATTTCCGTACAGGAGAGTACAGTAATTGATCTGAATAAATCAAGAGTTCGGAGCACTTTGGGTGTTTTATTGCTTTGGCTGCGGCGTGCACCTGCACGAGCCCAGCAGTGCAGTCCCTCAAGGCCCAATACACAGATTTATACACTCTTAACACATCTTAAAAGTTGAGGAAATGATGCTTTTTTTTTTTTCCTCAGAAAGATTTGATTTCTAAAAATCCTCAAGACCTGGTCGCTGTAACTCCTATTATTTAGGCAAAAAAAAAGGGTACAAACTATATTTAAACAGCCGATATTTAAAACAACAAACTCTTTCCACCTCGGTATGGAGAAAATATTGACAACACCGTATTTACCCATTTTTGTGCCCAAATTTCGAACCCTGGGCTGCTCCCCTGCCTGGGTTCTGCTGGAAATGCATTTCCATTTGCTGGCTCTCTGAAAACCACGGGAATGGGAATCCTGAGCTGGGTCTGGCCACGTGCAAACCAAGTTTAGGCCATTTTAAAATTCGTTCTGCTTTGTTTTCACAAACATTTCACAAAATGTTCCGAAGTGGAACATTGACCATTAGTTTGCAAACACCGGGAGGATGTCCGAAATCTTAATTACATCACAGAACTGCGAATTCCAGAAGCACAAACACCACAAGAACCTCTCTTTCCCTCGGTTTCCTACCCTTTTCCGTGGAGTGACAGGAAAACTCGGTTTTTCCCCCTGGAGACTTTCCCCAAGTGTCAGCCCCAGTCGGTGCGGTTTTACAAGACTATAAAGTTAG
Source organism: Acanthiza pusilla (assembly GCA_036630365.1). Lineage (NCBI taxonomy): Eukaryota > Metazoa > Chordata > Aves > Passeriformes > Acanthizidae > Acanthiza > Acanthiza pusilla. Next base: position 2,118,700 of record JAXCHO010000025.1, read on the forward strand.
CAGCCCCTAACAGGCAATTAGCAGTTCCCTGTATAAAGGAAAAGCACTTCCATGCCATTGTATTCCTAATAACCTGAGGCTGACTGCATCTTTCCCCTCCCTCGCCTCAGCACCAGCTCCCGACGCATTTTCCTCAGAAAACTGCGAGGGGAAGTAAGAAGGATTAGCACTTCCAATAATCACTGAGATGAAACTTCATAAATCTGCCCTATTAAAAAAAAAAGGAAAATATTTCAGTGTCTGCAGCAGGACAAGCTTGGTCTGTTCAGAACATGGAGTTAAAAGTATTTGACACTGAACAACTCAGGGCATTTTCAGATCATCTCCGAAATATTTGCCCAACTTTTTGTCTCTCTTGCTGTCACTTCGGATCAGAGTTGTACCTGAGGATTTCTGCTGAAGCCCTGGCCACTGTCTAAACACATTACCAGACAATTCCCGAGCTCGCAGCTAATGGAGGGTACAAAGAAAGGAATGAAGGGTCATTAGCAGGTTTGCAGATGCAGCAGAGAGGCACAAGAGCCTTCCCCAGGTCACGCAGGGCTCGCAGGAGGAATGGTGAAGTCCCTGCAGTCAGCATTTAATCCGAAAGGTCATTTTTCCTCAGCAGCTGGACAGGCTGATTTTTTTGGCTGGGAATGGCTGAGCATGGAACAGGAGGCCAGAGAGGCTGGAGCAGCCCCACCTTCGCAGGGTTTTTACACCACACAGGACAAGGCCTGGGGCAGGTGACTCTGAAGTCACCCCTGACAGGAGGTCAGGGCAGGTGACCTCCCATGGCTCGTTCCCACTGATATTTTTTCATGATTTCTGCCTTCCCTGCATTGTTTGATGACAGAATCACAGATCAGGAAGTTATTAAGGTTGGAAAAGCCCTCTGAGACCATCCAGTCCAAGCTGTGCCCAATGCCCACCTTGTCCCCAGCCCAGAGCACTCAGTGCCACCTCCTTGGGCACCTCCAGGGATGGGCACTCCAAACCTCCCTGGGCGGCCCCTGCCAAGGCCTGGCCGCCCCTTTCATGGAGAAATTCCTGCTGATGTCCACCCTGAGCCTCCCCTGGCCCAGCCTGAGGCCGTTCCCTCTCCTCCTGTCCCTGACCCCCCCGGCTGTCCCCTCCTGTCAGGAGTTGTGCAGAGCCACAAGGTCCCCCTGATCCCCTTTTCTCCAGGACAAAGGTGCACAGGTCACACTGGCACCAGCAACACGGCTGGGGTGACCGCCAGGTCCCCGAGCAATGTGACACTCATGCTGTCACTTGTGAACCCTCCAGCATTTAAAAGCCGAGGTTGGATTTTGGGCCACGGCATAAAATGCGCAGTCCCTGGCACAGGCACAGCTCCCAGCCACAGATTTTGGATGTGTGCTCGTGCCAGAAGGTGTTATCCCCATCCCACAGATCTCTTCCAGGGGAAAGACTGAAGTAAATAAAAACAGTGAGGGGAGATGTCGCTCCACCATGAGCAGGATGTGTGTAAGATGCTCGTCACCTTGGTGGCTCAGCTGACATTCAAGCACAGACTGAATGTCACCACAAAAGCCAGGAAGATTTCTAGGTGAAGCATCAGCCCTGTTTTATTCTCCCTATCTTGATCCCACAAATAGATTTTTCTCCAAGTATCTCCAAAATTCCCTCTCAGCAAGCCCTGCTGCTCTGGCAGTGATGAGAACATCGCCTTGGGGACAGCTGCAGGGCTGCCACCACACAGAGCCCTCACCAGCAGGAGCCAAAACCTCCCAGAGGAGGACAGGGACCCACCCAGCTCCCTGCGCCATGTGCCTCCCCGGGCTGGTGTCACAGAGCCTTTGTCACCAGGCTGGTGTCACAGCCCAGTGACAACGAACCGCAGGGCAGGAAAAGGGCAGCAAATCCCACTTGGGGAAATTCAGGATAAAGATGGACCCCTCATTTTACCTCCTGGCACCGATGGGAGCCCATTTGGAAAAGAGCCCTAAGGAAAAATCATGCTCTAGATGCACCCAAAAGTACAATTCCCTGCCTTCAACTTCCGAACCACAAACAAGTAGGAATACAACATATCCAATAAAATATTTCATCCAAAAGCAAGATATAAGTCAGTTGTTTTAACTACAAACGTGTCCTAGTAGCACATTTATTTTTTTACAAGATAAAACCAGCCAGACTGGTTTAAAAAGCCAGACTACAAACCTATATATCTTATTTACACAAATAATCTAAAACGTGTAATTTTTTCTCATAAATACAACATTTTGATTTTTTTTTTCAACATGGACACACACTAATTTAAATAGTCCTATTTTGTAAAAATAAAGTTTGATTATTTATCCTTAAGTGTGGAGATCTCTCCACCCTTCCTTTCCCTGGGACTGCTCTGGTGTGGTTTCACCAGGCTCCCTTTTTCCACACATCTTTCAGCACTGAAAGGAGTTTCTCATCAGGAGTGAGCCCAGCCTGGCTGGTCCCTGAGGACTCTCAGGGTTTTGCTGCAGAGGATGGCTCCAGGTGCCTTCTCTGTACAGAGAGAGTATGCATTGGGTTCCACCAGAGGAAGTCCCTGGAAATAGGGGATCCATCCCCTGGAATGGGATGTTGGTCCCTGAGGACTCTCAGGTTTTTGCCGCAGAGGATCACTCCAGGTGCCTTTGTACAGACAGAGTGTGCACAGGGTTCCACCAGAGGAAATCCCTGGAAACAGCAGAGGGAGGAATGGGATGTTGGTCCCTGAGAATTCTCAGGGTTTTGCTGCAGAGGATGGCTCCAGGTGCCTTCTCTGTACACAGCGTGCACGGAGTTCCACCAGAGGAAGTCCCTGGAAATAGGGGATCCATCCCCTGGAATGGGCTGTTGGTCCCTGGGCACTCTCAGGTTTTTGCTGCAGACAATCACTCCAGGTGCCTTCTCTGAACAGAGTGTGCACGGAGTTCCACCAGAGGAAATCCCTGGAAACAGGGGAGGGAGGAATGGGCTGTTGGTCCCTGGGCACTCTCAGGTTTTTGCTGCAGAGGATCACTCCAGGTGCCTTCTCTGCACACAGCGTGCACGGAGTTCCACCAGAGGAAGTCCCTGGAAACAGGGGAGGGACAAGGGGATGTTGGCACTCTCAGGGTGACAGCTCTGAGCTGCTGCTGCTCTGTCTCACTGAGCACAGCCCGAGCCCAGCTCGGGAGCACCATGCCCTTTTCCCTGCAGCAAAACTCCTCTCCCACTTGGCAGTGCCACGCGGGCCCCACCCGTGCCTGCTGAAATCCCTTCCCAAAGTTAACAACTCCAAGCGCTTCTCCTTGGCAAGGTCCAGCCCCGGCTGCGTCACTGCCCAGCTCCTGAGTCAGCCTCCAGAAGGAAAAGTGGCCTTGTTTTTGTCCTGACCTCAGAGATCCAGTGGAAATTGGGATTTGGGAAGTCTGGGCGAGTGAGAAGCTGGAGGAAAGAGAAGAAGCCAGCTGGGGAAATAAAGTGAGTTTAATTGAAAGGGAAGTTGGGAAAGTGCTGAAGTAAGGATTTCTCCGTGGCAGGATTCCATTCCCAGGACGGGGAGACAGTCAGGGCTGAATTCCCCGCTCTGCCCTGGGTGAACTCCACTTTCCTTCCCTTCCAGCAGGGACAGGAGCACCCAGGGGCGCAGTCCCCACCCCTGCAGGTGTCCAGGGAACACCTGGGGGTGACACTCAGTGCTCTGGGCTGGGGACAAGGTGGGGATGGGCACAGCTGGGATCAGCCATCCTGAAGGGCTTTTCCAACTTTCAGTCATTCTGTGATTCTGTGCTTAGATTCCCACAGCCCCAAGAATTATCTCCAAATAATTCAGGCCCAGAGGTGAGCGCACAATCATGGATTTTCTGATGAAAATCAAGTAACTCCTTTGCTGCCTTTTAGGCCTAAAAACCACCCTGATCTACTGCTCTTGAGGCTCCCAGGATCCTCTACCCCAAACCTGGTGCCTCTGGATTAACATTGTCCTTGGACCTGGGACAAGTTTGTCTGGGGAGAAGAATGGAAGGGAAAAAAAAAGTAAAGATATTTCAGTCTCTTATGAGAGTTATGAGATGAAATTTGTGCCAGCTTCAAGCACAGTCTGTGTGAAGGGTCAGGAAAAGTTCACAGCTTTTTTTTTTTTTTTTTTTTAAGATATAAAACAGAATTAACTTCAAAATTTTACTATGATTTCTGCTCCCCCCCAAAAAAGCTTCTGTGAATATCTGGATCAGCCTGATAAAAAGCTATATCGCAGTTCCCATGGTTCCTGGGATTCTTTCAGAAGGCAGAACCTGCAGGGCTTTTTAACAAAAACCTTTTTTAAAGAAGATGGGCACAGCCACGAGCGTGGGGCTGGAGATCAGCTCCAAGCAGCACAGATTTTTCCTAGGAATGAGCACTGGGTTGAAAGAAAAGTATTCATAATTTTTAGGATTCTTTGAAACGAAGATTAAACATAAATCTAGAATAAACACTGGAAGCGTTAACCTCCAGGAAAAATAATGACTGCACATAAAAGCTAAAAAACATTCAAAGGGAAATCAACAGGAAACATCTATTAAAAAAATACTGCACTTCATTCTGAATTCTCCAGTTCATTATGATTAAAAAAAAAAAACCAAAACATCGTTGGCTATGTGAACAAATATTAATAAAATGAACAATAAGAAATAAGAGAGAGTGTGTTTCCATGCCCATTTTAAAGTAATAAAGCTTATCTTCCCCAGTATCTGTGGGTGAGATTAACCACGAGCAGTATCTGCAACAAAAGCAAGCAAAACTCTCAAATTTGGTGTTTCTTTGACATATTGCTGATTCCAGACAGTACAGGTACAGGGATTTATTTCTGCCTGCAGAGAAAGTGGTTCAGGGTGGGTTTATGAAACCAGGAGAGGAAAAAGCAGCTCACACATGAATTTCAAAAGCTTTTGTCTCTCACAGAAGTTTAGCTGGGACTGGCATGAGAAATGACCTTTTTCAAAGGCGAAACTTTCAAAAAACTTCTGAGTTTTGCTTAATAGAAAAGCAAAGCTGGGGAGGAAGGAATTTTTTGGGAGTCTAGACAGGACTCCAAACAAACTTCAAAGAGCAGCCCACTCCCAGAAGGGCTCATCCAGGGGGAAAAGCCCTCCGAGGCCTCTCAGACATCCTGGCTACTGCTCCGAGGAGGTGCAGCCCCGGGACAGAGCAGATCACATCCTGCCACTCAGGGCTAACAAAAATAACCTCCAAGGGTTATTAATTCATTCCCAGCTGAAGGCAGAGCAGGCAATGAAGCAACAGAGCCCATGTTTCTCACTGTTTTTATGAAATAAAGTTAAAATCTGCACAAGGCCTCTGTGGGATGTGAGAGGCTCTGAGGGGAAGCGATTGCAGGATTTGCTGCTGTCCATGGCAGACACAAGCCCGAGCAGGGTCCAGCCCAGCCCCAGTCCCTCCCTGCGTGGGCTCTGCCATCCAAACCCAGAATGGGAACAAGAGCAGCATTATCACTCCTTTACAACTTGGGAGGGGGAAGCTGATTTACAGCCACCCATAAATCTGGGCTGGTGCAAAATAATCAACCCACATCTCTTGGTTTGGTTTGAACAGGCTCTTTTTTTCTTTTCTTTTTTTTTTTTAAAGCAAAAACACATGTTGATTGATGGTGCTTTTTTTTTTTTCAGGTTCATGTTGATCTTAATGAATTGTTTATGTAAAAACAAAAGCTTCATACCATTGTGAATCCTTTTTAGATGGCTTCAGGGGAAGAGTCATTATTTCAGCTGAAATGACCTTTCATTTCAAATTGTTGAACACAATTGAAAACTTAAAACAGTCAGAACCAAGCGAGATGGCTTGGTTTGCTCTAATAAAATGCTTTGAGTCAAAGTGAATATTTTTTTCCAGTGTTTTAACAATTATTTTTACATATTCCATTGGTTCCACACTCAAAGCTTTACATCTCAAAAAACCCAGCAGATGCCAACTCTCAGCTGTGCTCTTTGCTCAAAGAAAAAGATGAGGGATCCGAGTTGAGATCCAAACCTCAAACTGCACGAGTGGTTTGCTCCTGGAGCTGCATTCCAGCACAGCATCCTTCACTGAGCCACTGCAGGGATGGGGAACAGCCTGGAGAGAGCCATGGAACCACAGAATGGCTTGGGAGGGACCTAAAATATCCAGTGCCACCCCTGCCATGGGCAGGGACATCTTCCACCGTCCCAGGCTGCTCCAGCCTGGCCTGGGACACTGCCAGGGATCCAGGGGCAGCCACAGCTGCTCTGGGCACCTGTGCCAGGGCCCCAGACCCTCCCAGGGAACAATTCCTTCCCAAAATCCCATCCCTGCCCTCTTCCATTGCCCCTACCCCATCACTATCTGCCCATATAGAAATGCCCTGAGCTGGGGTTGAGGACAGAAACTGTAACGCTTGAGGATTCATTAGATGGCTTTGGGTGATGAACACCTGAGCCACAGCCACGGAATATGATCGCTGTCATTTCCCCTTGTGCTCACTCTGGAGAGTGTCCAGGGCAGGGAACGGAGCTGGGAAGGGTCTGAGCCCCAGGAGAGGCTGAGGGAGCTGGGGAAGGGCTCAGCCTGGAGAAAAGGGGATCAGGGGGACCTTGTGGCTCTGCACAGCTCCTGACAGGAGGGGACAGCCGGGGGGATCGGGCTGTGCTCCAGGGAACAGGGACAGGAGGAGAGGGAATAGCCTCAAGTTGCACCCAGGGAGGTTTAGATTGCATTTTAGGAAAAATTCCTTCCTGGAAAGGGCTGTCAGCCCTGGCACAGCTGCCCAGGGCAGTGCTGAGTCCCCACCCCTGGAGGGATTCCAAAGCCCTGGGGATGTGGCACTTGGGGACACGGGGCAGTGGTGACCATGGCGGTGGTGCTGGCTGACGGTTGGACTTGCTGTTCTTAAAAATCTTTCCCAACCTTTAAAATTCTATTATTATATTTATTATTATCATTATTATACTTGGTGTCTTTTTAAAAATAAACTGATAGAAGAGAGCTCCATGGGAGTCAAGGAACGCGGAATTCATTGACCAACCCTCGCCCCAAACCCCACAGGGTCATGGCCACGAGCAGAGGGTGCAGATCCCACACACCTCCTGGAGATGGTCCCCAGGGCAGCTGAGGAAGCAGAGCCTAAATCTGCTCAAGACCCCACTGGGATCTGCCCTTGGGGGCTCCCAGGAGCAGCAGGATTTCAGGAGATTTCTCACGAGAGAAAGCCTGGCCAACCCAGCAAACTTCTCGCTGCTTCACTTGATCAACATGGCATTCATTTGGGATTTCTTTCTATTTAGTCTGGGCAGGAAAATGATAAAAACCAGACCTGGCAAGCTCTGATCTAAGAGGGAAAACCCTCTTTCCTCGCTGGGAAAAAGGGCAGCAGCAGCTCCTGCCTGTGTCCTTGTGATGCACATCTCGCCTGCATGGCCTTGGATTCCCTACACTATCCAAAGAAACCCCAGGGAATTCAGGCTTTATTCACCTTTTAAATCACAGACTGGACAAATCATTTTTCTCCTGCACCAGATGGGATTTTTTCTGAAGGAATATCCAATATTTCATTAAATTTTGCAAATCACTCAACTCCCAAGGCTCTGCGGTGGCTGAAGACCTGCACACTCATGGTGTTTATTTGCATCCCAAATAAAAGCACCTTCTAGTGGTGGAATCCCATGAAAAATAAACAGTCTGGGAAAACTTGGCTTTTCAAACTGTCTTGTACATTTGGTTCATTATTGTCCTTCCCCAGCCCTTATCCAAACAGTGCTGACAGTTTGTTTATGGAGAGCTGTGCAGAGCTCTGCCTGCCCTCGGTGTGCTGGGGACAGAACCTCGGCGAAGCTCTCACTGCGCCCTGACCTCACAAATAACACCCAAATTCAAAATAAATCAATAAAACAAACTCATGGGAGTGAACTGTTTCATTTGGGGACAACAGTGGGAACCATTCTCTAGAGACTCACTGGCAATTTGGCAGGATTTCTACCCGAAAATCTTCACTTCCTGAAAATATCACCTCTTCGTTTGATATTATAGCACCAAACAGAGCAGGAAATGTAAAATTCACCCTTAAAACCTTCTGTTTGTGGGATTTTTAGGTAGAACTTCTGCTGAAGTTCCATTAAAGCAACGACAGAAATGTTCCTGTGTTAAGTTGAGCACTGAACTCCCATATTTTTACATCCTATATAACAGTCTATATATACATTTGTATAACAACATACACATGTTGTTTTCTAGACAGCTAAACTCTTTTTTTTTAATGAAGTTTGATTCTGGGAAACTGTTCAATCCTGACTAAAAGAAGGCCCATTTTTATCCACGATAGATGAAAAGCACAAGTTGCAGCAGCTCAGCTTCGTTAGGCACTCCTCCATTAACATCCTCAGTTTTCCCAGCAAGGAGGGGAAGACGAAAGGGAGCTCCACTTCCAGACCTGTTCCCAAAGGAAATGCTCAGCGCCACGTGGCCACGGGAGCTGTTTCAGGGAGATAGGGAATTCTGAGAACCCCAAAGTCACCCACAGGAGCTGGGATTCATTGACAGTTCTGGATTAGACTCAGCAGCCACTTCCCAAAAATCCATGGCATCATTACTGGGGTGCTTGGAGCAATTATTCCTCAGGGAAAGCTCACCTGGACACTTCCTTTAACAACTTTTAAACACAGGTGTAAACACAGAGTGAAACCCTCACCTTGCTGAATTCCTCAATAATTCCTACAGATCAGTGGTTATTAAACATTTGCTTATTAAAGGTAATCAGTAAAACCAGCTTTTCAAAGACAATTTAGGGGCTTTTTAACAACTGCACATAAAATGGAGCCTTTGGAATGAGATCATAATTTCTAGCTAAGCACCATGATAACGAGCACAGGCCAAGACGTGGAGATTTTGCTCTGAATCCACATTAAATGTGGTGTGAGAGCACTGCTGCAGGACCCCAAGGAACCACAGCAGCCAGAGAATTCCAGAGCGAAAACTGTGCTGTTAATTCCTCAGGAATGTGCTTTACCTTTGCTTCCTGCCTGTTGCCCAGCACTGACCTTGCCCCCACTCTTCCTTCATCCCTGGGACAGCAAACCTATCCCTGGGCATCACCTGCAAACCAGGGAATTGCAGAGGGGATGCTGCCACTGGAACTGACTGAACAAGCAGGGCAGCTAGGAAAAAATCCAGCTTTCCTTCTCATCCTGCCGTGGTTTTGTTGAGATCAAACAAGCTCAACCTTTCTCATGCCTTTAAATTTTAAAATATGATGAAGTGAATGCGATTCCAAAGCTGATCTTGGGGAGGAATGCTGGAGAAGAAGCAGGTAGAGAAGTGTTCCTGCCTGGCTGGACACGGATCAGCTGTGCCCTTGTGTTATCTGGTTCCAGGCAAAAAGCTGCTGAGCTCAGCTGGGCTTCAAAGGAGTTTTGTTGCCTCTTCTGCACAGCAAAATTGTGCTAAGGAGAAAAAGGGTGAGCTGGCTGTGCAGAGAGAGGAGCCAGGGCTGATGGCTTTTCCTGGGCTGGGGCAGACAGGGTCAGGCAGTGACCCGCGGCTGCTCGAGCTGCTCCTTCCCCAGGCTGCTCCTCAGGGACAGCAGGAACTGCTCACACTCACTCAGCCCGACCTGGAAAATCCCTCCTGGCCCGGCTGGATGAGCAGGGATCTCCTCACAGGCTGTGTTTAGCCAGAGGACATTAACAATTCTGAATGGCAAACCTGTCTGAGGGATTTTTCTGAAGGCAATTAGTTGGTGCTGTCACGCCAATGAGTATTTGGGGAGTCCTAAATCCAGCATCTCCCTGACTGCTGGGACTGCAGCAGTCCCAAATCCTGGTGAAATGTTCGCTGGAAAGCACAAATGCCATGTGGCTCCACAGAGGAGAGGACAGCAACTCAGCCTCATGTTGTTTTCCCCATCCAAATTATCCAAAAATCCACACAGTGAGGTAACCACCTGGAAAACTTCCAACTTTCCCTGAAAACAACCCCATTTTGTGCGCTCTCCCTGCCCAGGTTGGCTCTGGGGCATTTTCTTTCCTCTCTCCTGATCAATCTGCGGGCCCAGGGTTAAGAATGAATCTGGGAGCAGTGGGACGTCCCTTCCAGGATGCTTTTGGAAGCACATGATGGATCCTCAGCAACTGCCCTGCTAAATTTAGTAGCACCACAACAATTTATGTCCACCGCCCTCTTCCATGCCAAATGTCGTCCCCATCTCGCAGATTTTTCCCATCTTCTTCTGAAATTTTCTTTTCACGAGGTGCCAAACAAAGCAATATTTACTCTGTTGCTAACACAGGAAGCATTGTTATCCAACAAGCCAAAGGAGCTGACTGCACTATGTTTTTTGGCTGAAGCACACCGAGTTTAATTGCTGAAATACCCTTAAAATTTGATAAAAAGGAAAAATAACATTCTGTATTGCTAGAGGAATTTCAAAGCATAAAAAAAGGCTGTAAAATAACATTAGAGGCTCAATTTCAGAAGTGTCTCTCAAAAAATGTAACCCCAAATGTCAACCCTGGTGAGCCCTGCCATTAATCAGCTTATGCCACTGCTTTCCATCAGTTGTAAGATCTAATACTCTTAGTGGGGACAGAGAGGGCACTGCTCCCCCAGAGACGGGGAAATCACTGGCTGGAGAAAATTCTGTATTTTCTTTAGACACTAAATAGCTCCAAAATGCAGCAGCTGGCGGAACAGAAAGCAAGCACTGGGATAGTTTTGGGAAATAAAAATGGAGAGCATCTGTCCCATGAAGTGCTCCCTCCCAGGCACCTTCACGTTTACCCTGACAGGCTGAAATGTGCTCGAGCCCCCCAGGAGAGCCACCTTCCCCAGCTGAGCCTCAGTTATGAGAGATATGAAATAAATAAATAAAGCCCAGCCTACATCTGGAATAAATATCAATCAACAGGCTAAAAAAAAAAAAAAAATCTATTTGAGAGGCATTTGTATCAACCTTTTAAATTCTCACTTGGTACTAGGGGAACACACAGAGTGAGCAATGCAATAAAAATGTCTGGTCCCAGATATGGGACTTGAGGGTTAAGGGTCCCTAATTGGTTTGCAAGCATAAAAAAAGGGAAAATATTGTATTTTGCCATTTTTTGCATTGGTTTCCAGCATCTTTTGATTAATTAATAATGAAGGAAAGGATATCTTACAAATCACCACAGCAGGAATTATCAATATGCAGAGCCAGACTGTTCAATGCTCCCCAGGGTAGGATTCTGATTAATTCTCTCCAAAAATGGATTGGGAAGAGCAGGAAGGAACAAGAAAGAAGCTCTCAGTGATAGAACATAAAAGTGGAATTAAAAACCTCCAGGAAACAAATCTGAATGAAGTTATCAGACAAGGACGAGAAGGTTTAAACACCTTCATTTCTCATGTGAGAAGTTGCCTGGCACTTTATAAATAAAATTAAAATAAAATTATCCTTTTTCCGTTGTACATTTTTGGCAGAACTCAGACCCTGAGGATCCTTAAGAAGGAGAGTTGCACTGGGAACGGCCCAGGTGTTCTGCTGGAACAGGGTTTGGGCAAACCCCACCCCAGACCCGGCCCCAGTGTGGGAACTGGTGCCAAACTGGTCAGAATTAATGCACCCACAGAACTGGGGCAGAGCAGGAGCCACTGGTGCTGCATTTCACTCCTTGGGTGACAAAAAACAATGTACATGGGAGGAGGACATTGTAGATGTTCTGCTTCTGTGCAGATTGAGAAACGGACAACCCCATTGCTGTAATTTCAAATTCACATTCTTGATTTTGTTTTTTACCTTTAGTATGATAGCACTTGCTAGAGCTAAATATTCTACCCCAGTAAAATAAGGAGGGTAAAGGAAGACTGACAGAGCAACTTCACCCCTGGGACAGAACAGAATTTTGCTGGCATGGCTCTCAAGTGCAGCACGATGGGAAAATCCCTGGATTGCCCATCGCTGGGAATGCAGCTTGAGCCTGAGTGAACTCCCTGAGTGTGATCGAGTTCCACCCCTGGGTCACCACAGAAACACCAACAGGTACCAGGCCTGAGGGATTGCCGGGAGCTACTGCTCCCAGGAGAGCAATTCCTGGGAGAGCAGTCCCAACTGGGATTGAATTGGTGATCACACACACAACTGGAGCAATTCCTGGGAGAGCAGTCCCGACTGGGATTGAATTGGTGATCACACACACAACTGGAGCAATTCCTGGGAGAGCAGTCCCAACTGGGATTGAATTGGTGATCACACACACAACTGGAGCAATTCCTGGGAGAGCAGTCCCAACTGGGATTCAATTGGTGATCACACACACAACTGGAGCAATTCCTGGGAGGACAGTCCCAACTGGGATTCAATTGGTGATCACACACACAGTTGGAGCAATTCCTGGGAGAGCAGTCCCAACTGGGATTTAATTGGTGATCACACACACAACTGGAGCAATTCCTGGGAGGACAGTCCCAACTGGGATTGAATTGGTGATCACACACAGTTGGAGCAATTCCTGGGAGAACAGTCCCAACTGGGATTTAATTGGTGATCACACACACAACTGGAGCAATTCCTGGGAGAGCAGTCCCAACTGGGATTCAATTGGTGATCACACACACAACTGGAGCAATTCCTGGGAGGACAGTCCCAACTGGGATTCAATTGGTGATCACACACACAGTTGGAGCAATTCCTGGGAGAGCAGTCCCAACTGGGATTTAATTGGTGATCACACACACAACTGGAGCAATTCCTGGGAGGACAGTCCCAACTGGGATTGAATTGGTGATCACACACAGTTGGAGCAATTCCTGGGAGAACAGTCCCAACTGGGATTTAATTGGTGATCACACTGATACTGTTGTCCACAGAACTAAACCTCATCTGTACTCATTAATTAATAGCTGAGTTGTTTGCCAGCACCGGTGCCATCCCAATCCCACACTGCTGGATGCTATCCCTGGAAATTCCTTCCAAGGCTGGAGATCCTCAGCCCAGGCACTGATAAAGACTTCTAGAGCCTGACCAAAACATGTGCATTCTAGAGCAGGAATTATTAATTAATAGCTGAGCTGTTTGCCAGCACTGGTGCCATCCCAATCCCACACTGCTGGATGCTATCCCTGGAAATTCCCTCCAAAACTGGAGATCCTCAGCCCAGGCACTGAAAACAACTTCCAGAGCTTGACCAAAATACGTGCATTCTAGAGCAGAAGTTATTGTGGATTCTAGAGCAGAAATTACTGTGGATTCTAGAGCAGAAATTATTCTAATAATAATTCTAATTCTAATAACAGCTTCTAAGTCAAAGGACAGCCCTCCTTCCTCCCGGCTAAGCAGGAACAGTTTCTATGGCGAATATTTTGGAGAATTTGAGATTTGTGCAAAGTTTCCTGCACTCCAAGAGGAAGGCAAAGCCAAATGGAGCAGGTGTGACAGAAAAGAAACGCCTGTGTCATTATTCCATGGGAGCTCTGACAGGAATGAGCCGGCACTGAAAGATAAACTTAAAAAAAACAGACAAAGAAATACATTTTTCCCATGTAGTCACCAAAAGGTCTCTTGAAAGTACATAATAATTACCTCAAACAGAAAACCCCCAGCATTTCAATGGGAGTGTATTCAAGCTAATTTGCTAAACTCAGCAGCTCAATTCACATCTCACGTTGCTCCATGCTGCTCTCCACACTGGATGATGTGGTGACAGACACGGAGGAGTGAAATCAGAGCACTATCTCTTGAAAATTGCCCAAAAAGTGATTTCTTACCAGATGGGACCTGTTACAGCCCTGAAGGGTTTCACCCTTTTCCCCCGGACTGCTTTTTGCCTTCCCCAGCGTGACACAGCTAAAATCCACCAGCTCAGCACTTCCGTGGTGATATTTATCCAAAGGGGTTTTATCTCTACTCCGACATGAAATTAAAAGCTACGTTAATAACACCACACATCAAGAGGATATTAAAAAAAAAAAAAAAATAGAAGCATATTTAAGCTTGTTTAATGTTGGTTCTGGTGAAACCTTAAAGCTGAACTCACATCTGGAAATTTTATCTGAGAATTTCTGCCCCAATAGCACAAAATGCTGTGCCCCAAAATGGAAAGTCTGAGCTAAATATTCTGAAGACCACCTCCATATTTCACCATTTTCTACATTTTCAAGCCCCAGCTGATGTTTTAACCCTTTCCCAGAAGCAAATTTTCCTCCTTGACTCCTCTTCAATGGGACTCTTGTCCTTCAGGATCCCATTGGCACAAATCTTTTCCCCAAGAGCATTTAATGCCCAAGATAATGTGGAAAAGAGCTGTTTTTCCAGTCCAGTTTTTTCCTAGGACGATTTTAGGGCTGTGCTTCACTGAGGGAATCAGAACAATTGTGCTCACAGAGACACACAGCAAGGCGGGAGTGTGTTCCCAAAAAAATGTGGTTTCCAGTGAGAAAAGCACACAGTGATTGCAAGCCTCCAAAATTAATCATCTCTAGCATTACTTTATCTAAATCTGTGCTCAAGGAATCTGCTATTTATCACACAAAGATCTCACTGCTGCCAGTTTCATCACAAGAGACTTTACTGGAGTTTATTCCTCCCCAGAAATAGCAATATTTTAAAAATGAGCTATAGGATAGGGCAGTAATGAAAATGTTGTCTACAGCAACGTCAGCTGGCAAGTTCCATTTTTGAGGTCAGCGCTATCACCATTACACATGAATTTATATCCTTCAGAGATTTGTTGCTTTGCAGTGCTTGTCTACCTCTCTTCTTGGAAGCTGGACAATCATTACAAACTGGATTTGGAGACGACCGAATAGGTTTGATGTCATATATTTCTCCAAAGTTAAATTGTCTGATTTCTTCTAGCTGGAAAAAATGAGAGAAGCGCAAAGATCTTTGTACTTAACCCTTCACTTTTGCTGGGAGGCACAGCCCAGAGCTCCCTTAATGCAAAGTCCTCTTTCTCATTGCCCTGAACCGCACACATTCAGCCATTCCCTAATTGTGGAGCACAAACCCGGCAGTGATTAAGAGCAGAGGAGGAAAGCGAGGCGTCGCTTGAGGTTTTCTCCCTGGATGTGCTCCGTTAGTCATCTTTTCCTGCTCCTTATTTTTCATGGCAAGCTCGGAATTTTCACCTGGGGTCCATCAAAGCCGTGCTCAGTGCGGTGTGTACAAAGGGACGGTGAGGTTGCTCTGCTCCAGAGGCAGCTCGTGGGGTGGTCTGTTTAGATCCAAGGAATTGCTGAAAGGAGCAGCAGCGGCACCGGGACTCGCCCGGGCTGCCTGTGGATGGAAAAGCTGGAGCGGGGATGGGAATGGATGAATTCCTGCCCGGGGTAAGGCTGAGCTCAGGCTGCGCTGGAGCTTTCCCAGGCCGTGCTGATCCTCGGGGTAAACACAGGACTGCAGTCTCCAGGACTGTCAATCCGGCACCTTTAACGAGCAAGGAGTTGGCTTTATGGAAGGAGGAAAAACGCACATTTCCATCACTCCTTATAAAAGAGCAAGAAAATGTCAAACATGGAGGTAAAAGTCATATTTCACAAGGGCTCAGGCCCAAAGTCCCTCTCCCCCTGCACCTGCAGGGTGAGGAACATGTGCTGTGCTGCTCTGTACTGGCTCAGTGCTCAACATTTGAACTGGACCTGCTCCAGCTTCTGAATAAATATCTCTTTGGGGGGAGAGGGAATTGCATTCCTTACTCCAAACACAGCTTTTCTTCTCTGAAATTCTGAAAGAAACGCGTACTTGTGAAACATTAGGAACTGAAATCCTTTCCACCTCCAGCCTGGGCAAAGAGCCCTCCCTGCTCCTCGGGCACGGCAGCCGTGACCCCCGGCCCGGCCTCGGGGCCAGCCCAGGTGGGAGGGCTGCACTCACAGCCGTGTTCCTTGGGTACTTTTGGGAATTATATGAGGGCAATTAAGAGGAAAATGAAAGCCCATTTGGGATCAAGAGTTGTGCATTGCCCCATCCCTAAAAGAGGCCAAGGCCAGGCTGGATGGGGCTTGCAGCAGCCTGGCACAGTGGAAGGTGTCCCTGTCCATGGCAGGGCGGATTGGATGAGCTTTAAGGTCCCTTCCAACCCAAACCATTCCAGGATTCTGTGATTTTTCCCCAAAATCAGGGTCTTGCCGGTGCAGTTGGCTCCACACAGCAGCAGCAACAGATGCTGGGAAAAGGAAGCTGGGGAAGTGCCTGGGGAGCACCAGCTGCTGGGGGAAGTCCCCTCAGATGGTCACCCTGTCACATCGGATGTGCCCACAAACTCTGTTTGTACACATACAAGAGGTGGTAGAATTGGGACTGGGGATAAGAGCAACTTTAAATTCTACAAAAACTCTTTACCATCCACATTTTAGGTGTATTGTATAAAGAAGCCAAGAATTACCATATTTGAGAACAAAGAGAGCTGTGGAAAAGCATAATGAAGGAAGCTGAACAGAAAAGAAGAAAGGAACAGATGTCAGATTATCCTTAAACAAAGTTACCAGTTTATTTTGCCGCTGATTTGAATATCTAAAATACACATTTTTGCCAAGGCAAACAGGTGATTAAAATACATTAAAAATCCCAGTGAGCAAAGGGCTACACTCGCCTTTGCCTGACATTTGTCAGCCATTCCCCAAGTGTCAGCACACGCAGAGCAGAGCAATAATAATATTAATTTTACAAAGGCTGACTGTTTAATTGCAATTAACTGTGGCCTCACAAAAGGCAAGCTGCACTCTGGAGTGCACATAAGCCTCATTTATCCTGCAAGGACAGCGAGATGAAGCTGGCATGAAATATTAAGATCACAATTGCTGTTGGCAAACCTTCTGACGGGAAGCTGCTGGCTTGGATGAGCACGGCTTACACAAAGGAGCAGCGAGGGAAAACACAGCCGTGAATCAGCCCTCAGAATGTCCTTTCACCGAGGAGCATCGGGAGAGGGTGGGCTGCTGGCAGAGGGGTGGACAGGATGCTGTGGATGGCTGGAATGCCAGGGAGTGCCAGGACAACCTCTGGAGGAGGATGGCTCAGCACAGTCTCCTTTATTGCAGGCGCTGCTGATGAACTGAACGAGTGCCATCGTCGAGCTAATTAAGGTTCTTGCCCAAACTTCTCCTGCTGGAAAGCGATCCCAGTGCCTCACAGCTCTTCCACTTGGAAAACATGAACTCAAAGCTGCTGATGGCCAGTTTAGACAAATTTAGCTTTGCATCAGCATTACTGTGTGCCTCGGTTGCGTTCCCTGCCTTCCCGGTGCTTATGAGGATAAACGCTCTTCCTCGGAGAACACACAGGAGCAGCAACATTCCCTGGCTTGACCCAACAAGCCCAACCTGCAGCCTCCCCAAGGAGCCTGGCCAGATCAGCGGTGCTCTCCAGAATCAAAAAACACAGCTGTGCAGAGAATTCCAGAGGTCTTTCCAGAGCCTTTTCATTCCCTCACTCCACTGTTTTAATCTCAGTTCCGTGACGGACCCTAGGACATCGTTTGCGTGCTCCTCTGCCTGCCCACAGTGATGATTCCCAGTTGCTTGGTTGTTGCACTCCCATTTCCCTTCCTCTTTCCGTGCTCTCCATGGATGCCAAAATGGAAAAACCACAGAGGACAGAATCTCACTTTAGAGAAATCCAGCATAACATTCCTACCTCCCTGATGATCAGCAGGCAAAGGAAAAGGGTTCGTAGGAACGGTGAGGTATAAAAAGCTTCTTTCAGAGGGTCAGAACTGAGACTGGACCAATCATTTCCATTAAGAATCACCAGCTTCCATGGTGGGCACAAGTGGAAATCAGAGCTTGGTTATGAGGAAAGGAAAATGAGGAATTCTTCATGGAGAAGGGGTGAGAAGGGCTGGATGGGGCACAACAGAAGAAAAATATCCAGGATCGTAATGTTGGCACTGGGAAAGGAATTCTGCAGCCTTGGGAAGCCCATCCCAAAAACTGCAGCACACACATTGTGTGTCAAGAGTTTCCCAGCTCCTGGAGTGGCTGAAGAGCCAGCAAAGGCCCTGGGAAGATGGGAGCATCCCTGCGGTATGATCTGCTCCAAGAAATATTGTAAGGACGTGTTTGTGTGTTTGCTAACAGCGCAGCTGTTGTGCAACGTGTTTATCCAACAACTGCAAACAATCAGGAGGTCCTGGAAAATGAGTTTACAGAGGTTTGTAAAGGTAGTGGTTTGCCCTGGATCCTTGGGGATTTTTGGTTTTGGGTTTTGGGGTTGGTTTTGTTTTGCTCTTCCCACTTCAGGTGCAATTTCTTGATCTAATGGCAGGTGGTGACAAGCAGTGCTTCCAACACACCTTCCAAGAGAGGATGCATCTTCCTTAAGATCTGACCAACACATTTTAAAGGACTAAATTCCATTACAAGGATTTTGATGACATGGCCAGGGCCTAATTTCTATTCCTGGTGTGCTGCAGTAAGGTTAATTTGTCCTGAAATTTGTCCTGACTTCTGCGGGAACCAGGTTTTCCCCATGTTGTAGGGGACTGAATTTATACTTTATTTTATGAAAGATGTATTCAACACCCTCCTGCACATTAGCTATGGAAAACTAACAAGAAATCCTGAATAACAAACAGCACCAACAGCCCAAAGGAAGAAAAAACCTAGGTGATTTAACTGCTACCAAAGCAAGGCTTTAATCAACAGAATTAATCAACAGAATTAATTTGTTTGAAAAGGAAAAAAATCCTCGGATTTTAGAAACGCTGACCAGAAATTCTTTCAGAGAGAGAGTTTCCAGGGGAGATTGCCAAAGCTGCACAATCCAAACATTACCTGGAGAGGGTTCAGCGCTGACACATTTGCTGCAGACCCTCCCTGCTGACTCCAGCGCCCCTCAACAGCCCTGGGGGGTGACTGGGATTGGGGCAAGTGGGATTGGGGTAACTGGGACTGGGGTAACTGGGATTGGGGTAAATGAGACTGGTGTAAGTGGAATTGGGGTAAGTGGGATTGGGGTAACTGGGATTGGGGGGTAACTGGGATTGAGGGTAACTGGGACTGGGGATCACTGGGATTGGGGGTAGCTGGGATTGGGGTAACTGGGATTGGGGTAACTGAGATCGGGGGTAACTGGGACTGGGGATCACGGGGATTGGGGGTAACTGGCATTCATCCTTTCCATTCCCCACAGGTCGCAGTGCCAGAGGGGCCGTGAGGAGCAGCTGCCGGGCTGTGGGGAGCAGGGCCGTGGGGCACAGGGCCATGGGGCACAGGGCTGTGGGGAGCAGGGCCGTGGGGCACAGGGCTGTGGGGCACAGGACCGTGGGGCACAGGGCTGTTGGGGTTTGGGGCTGTGGGGCACAGGGCCGTGGGGCACAGGGCTGTGGGGCACAGGGCCATGGAGCACAGGGCCGTGGCTCCCCGGGCGGAGCACAGCACAGCCGGAGCAGCAGGCCTGGCTCACGCAGACTCTTTGGAGCCATGGCTCCTCAGCCTCGCGGTTTGCTGGCTCCCCTTCAGCCCACCTGGCAGATTAAAGGGCAGCCCTGAGCTCGGAGGCCTCACTCCCAGCACTGAGCGTCGGAAGGAGCCCCAGCTCTGCAGGCCCATGGCTCCGCACCCCGGGCAGCTCGCCCCAAGCGAGGCCCATGGCTCCGCACCCCGGGCAGCTCGCCCCAAGTGAGGCCCATGGCTCTGCACCCCGGGCAGCTCGCCCCGAGCCAGGCCCATGGCTCTGCACCCCGGGCAGCTCGCCCCAAGCAAGGCCCCGTTCTCAGCACCGAGAGTGTCGGAAGGAGCCCTAGCCCTGCGGGCCCATGGCTCCGCACCCCGGGCAGCTCGCCCCGAGTGAGGCCCATGGCTCCGCACCCCGGGCAGCTCGCCCCGAGTGAGGCCCATGGCTCCGCACCCCGGGCAGCTCGCCCCAAGTGAGGCCCATGGCTCCGCACCCCGGGCAGCTCGCCCCAAGCGAGGCCCCGTTCCCTTCACAGCGAATTCACAGTTTTGGCTTTCCCTGCGACCCCAACAATCCCACAGCTCCGCAAGGCTCCAGTCCTCCCTCACTGGGAATCATCCTTCTCCACACAACTCGCATTTTAATCCTTTGAAAACACAAACAAGTGAATCCGTGGGGGAGAGCAGGAGCCAGCAGTTCCCACTTTTGTGGATTGCAGAGATTCCCTGGTCGCGTTTGTGTCCCTGCAGATTTCACGGAGGGGTTTTGGGACACTCCAGCAATGCTGTGCCGCGCTGGGGAGCAGCAATTCCCACTGGAGCTCCCAGGAGTGGAAAAAGATCCGGCAGAGAAAATAGCGGATGTAGTTTTACAGCTTTTTAACACATGTTTCTATGAAACAAAGAATGAAATTAAGAATAGTGTTTGTCCTTTGAAATGAAATAAAACTTCAAAACGAGAAAGTAGCCCTGAAGTAGCTTTAAAACTTCATCCCACAAAATTTTCAGATCAGCCCTGAGCCCTCCTCTCCAGATGGATGCTCCGTTAAAGCAGTTTAACTGGAGTCCTACAGCTCCATCAAGAGATCTCACCCTAATTTTTTTTTTAATTTCTCAGCCAGAGCCCTGTGCACATCCTTTGAAGCCAATGGATGCAGATGGGATTTAACAAGATTCCCTTCAAAAGGACAGGACCCATCAACTGTCCCTTGGAATACTAAAAGAAAAACACAGGTGTTCCTCTGGCCCCAGGAAGAGGAAATACCACACTGATTAAAAATTGAACCACACTCGCCAGGACAGACCTGAGCCTCCTCCCGCCCTCCTCCTTGGGCTTCCCCTCCCCAGTTCTTCCAGTCTGATGGACGGGAAAATGGGAAAACATCATTTGTAACTCAGCTCAGGATCTGCACATGAAATTCAATAACCTCTAATAAGAGCCAGGGGGAGCTGGGCAGGAGTGGGGCTGGCCCAGAGGGATGGGTGAGAGTAGGGAATCTACAAAAGTCACAATTCTCCGTTTCATGTCAGAAAAACCACCTCAGTTATAACACTAAAACATCACCATGAGAAACACATCCCAGATTCCCAAGACGCTGTTTCTTATTCCTCAAAGCTCTTCCGAAACATCCTTTTCCAAGTCCTTCCCCTTCTGACGAGTGAGCGAGATTTAATCCTGCTCCCTCTCTCCCTTCCCTTCCCCTACGCAGGCTTCATTTTCTGCAGCGAGGCTGAAACACACCCTTGAGCACTCCACACCCTGCTCTATATTGAAACAGAAAAACAGATTTAAAAATCCCAGCTCCCTGTTCCCAAAGGTCTCTCTCAGGGTGGGAGCTGCTGGGGACTGCTCCGAGCTGGGAGAGCCAGACACTGCCTCAGCCCCCCAAGTTTGGAGCTCTGACCCACGGGGAAATCCATAGCTCAGGGAAAGACAAGGAGCACCCTCTGGGAGCTGAGTCAGAGCTGCTTTTCCTGCTGCAGCAACGCCTTTTGGAACGGCAGGAGAGGCTCTGAGCAGCAGGAGAAGCTCTGGAGCAGCAGGAGAAGCTCTGGAGCAGCAGGAGAAGCTCTGGAGCAGCAGGAGAAGAGGGTCATGCGAGGGCTCTGCCTCCTGTGTCCTCTCCAGACACTCACAGATCCCAAAAGCACTGTGGTGTGCAGAGAAAGTGTTAAATAAGGAATTCTCTCAATGCTTAAATCTCAATGAAACCACAGCAGCTTTCCCCCCCCCCTTCCCCAAAATCAGGCCCACCAATGCTTGCTTTCTTTAGGAGCCAAACAACATTCTTGGAGAGCAGCTCAATATCTCCAGAGGTGTAAATCACCACCCTCTATCTTATTAGAAACATTTGAAAGAGGGCAAGTGCTTTCAAAGCCATAAACTTGGGATTCCATACATGTTCCAAAGCTGCAGCGAGCACACATTCCTCACTCAAACTGGTTTTAATTTGCAGTCCCTTGAAAGCACAAATGCAAAAGTCTAAATACTGAATCAACTTAAATAACAATAACAAACCATTGAAAAAGTTGTCCGTTTGCAACTTCTTAAAATAAACTGGAAATGGGAGTCGCTCCAGTGCCAGAGGCAATGCTGTGGGTGGATGTCCAGTGCAAAGGCAGGCAGAGCTCCCAGGAAAATGCAATCCCTGCTCCACCGTGGATTATTTACAGCCACAGGCCTGACAGAGCATTGGAAACTAAAGCACCAATTCTCCCTGCCTGCTGCAAAAGGCTCGAAATCCCGGGACACAATGAGAACAGCAGAATGAGAACCACATGAGAGCTGAAGAGAGAGGAGGAATTGCCCCATCCTTTGTGAGCACGAGTCCCGAGGAGATAAATCTGTACCTGGAAACACGGGGTGGGCAGGCACGGCCCAGTTGTGCCTGGGATGGAATTTCTGGTGACTGGCAGGGTGCCCTTTGCTCCCCAGCAAGTCTTTAATTAAAGATATCAATGTTATCTCCAGCCACAATCACTGTCCTGCTGCTCAGATGGGAGCACAGCCCCCAAGGAAATCACAGAGACAAATTTGGAAGGAGCAGAGCTTCCAAAGACACCTGAAATGCAAAACCCCCTAAAATTCCTGCTCTGAGAGGGCACATGGAGTGGATAAAATGCACTCCCTGGTGCAAACATCCCTGTGCTTGCAATGCCTCATTAAATACATCAGTGCTTTGTGGGAATCCTCAGGGAACAAGGACTGCCGTGCAACACGAGCTCTGGGAATTGGGGAGGCACAGGTTTAAATCATAACTGGGCAGGAAATGCTTTTCTTCCCCTGTAGAATCTGCAAAAATGGAAATACTTCCAAGTAGTTTTCAGTACTTCATTAGAATTTAAAGTCAAAATTACAAACTTGAAAGGAAAAACAAAAAAACCCCTGCCCTAAAATGTATTGTTTCCTACAAAACCTTGGTTTTAATAAAGAAACAGACTTTTTTCCCTGAATGCAATGCTTCAGGCAAGTTTATCTGTCAGGCATCAGGAATTTACAGTATTTTACCAGCTCAGCTTGCTGCTCTGCATTCAGAGAAAGCACCTTTTGTCAGCAGCTGGGGAAGAGCTGAATAAAGAGCACAGAGTAAGTGTCATTTAATCACTGGGGAGCTGCCTTTTCTCCTAATCCATTGTCAGGAGAAAATGCTGCATTATGGAAAGCTGATTAGGGACAATATGGACTCCAACTGAAACACGGGACACATCCAGAAGGTTTGCTCCAGGGCACCAAGGGTTCAGGAAATATTATTAACCTCAACTATTGTCACTTAGCAAATGGGGTTTAGCCCAGAGACTGAAAGTATTCAATCGAAGAGCATCCTGATCCAATTCCAGGGTGGATCCTTGTCCCTGGAAGTGTCCCAGGCCAGGCTGGACAGGGCTTGGAGCAGCCTGGGATAGCAGAAGGTGTCCCTGCCATGGCAGGGGTGGCACTGGATGGGATTTGAGGTCCCTTCCAACCCCAGCCAGTCTGGGATTCACTCTCAGTTGCTCTATGATTTTATGTTTATTCATCAGAAGTCTTTAAACACATTGAATATGTAAGATATGCAAATCACAGGCCTTTAATAACTAAATTTCCAAATATTGCTCATTGGTTTGCCTTGGTTTTACCACAGGAAAAAAAGAGTGGAGCTATAAATAAGGTGTCAGAGTTAATAACGCCGTGCAATTACACATTGCATACATATATATGTACATAAAATATATTATATTAGGTATAATGATCTCCCGCTGGCCAGCAAACATCAAGAGGCAAGAACAATAAGAACAGCTTCCAAGCAGGCTTTAAAATCCTGAGTTTCCTAACAGGTTGGAACAAGGAAAAACATGTCATGACCTTACACAGACAAAGGCTTGTGTTTCTCTGAGTACCCAGGGACTTACAAAAATATCCCAAAAATACTGGAAGATGAGGCAATAATATCTGTCCAGTGAGTCTTTATGAAATCCTGATTGCTGCCCTTGGAAGCAAAATGAAGTAATTTCCAATTATTACCTTTGAAATGATGAAAATACGGTGTTTAGATGGAATTAGTGTGGAAAAAAAAAATCCAAGTGTTTTTTCCAGTAGGAAAAACAAAAGCAAGGGCCAGGTGTTCCTGCAAGAGTCACACCTGAGACTGGGACGTTCTGGGGTCAGCCAAGGTGACAGAGGTCACAGCAGGGCAGTGCCTTGATGGGAGACCTGCAGGAGAAATCCAACTGCCCCAGGGGATCCTGATGGAGATTCCTGAAGGGAAGAAATCCAACTGCCCCAGGGGATCTCGATGGAGATTCCTGAAGGGAAGAAATCCAACTGCCCCAGGGGATCCCCATGGAGATTCCTGAAGGGAAGAAATCCAACTGCCCCAGGGGATCCCCACGGAGATTCCTGAAGGGAAGAAATCCAACTGCCCCAGGGGATCCCCATGGAGATTCCTGAAGGGAAGAAATCCAACTGCCCCAGGGGATCCCCACGGAGATTCCTGAAGGGAAGAAATCCATTTTCCCCAGGGGATCCCGATGGAGATTCCTGAAGGGAAGAAATCCAACTGCCCCAGGGGATCCTGATGGAGATTCCTGAAGGGAAGAAATCCAACTGCCCCAGGGGATCCTGATGGAGATTCCTGAAGGTGACACCTGACTCGAGGAGACCATGGAAAAGCCAAACCAACAGCAGAGTGAGTGACTTGTGTGGCTTTGCAGGGGCTGCTCCCAGAGCAGGCAGGTCTCAACCACTTGTGGTTATTCCAAAAACAAGGAGGGAGTTCTGAGCTCGGGGAAATGGAGCGTTTCATTCACAAAACAGCCCCAACACAAAAAATAGCGAAGCGGAGCAAACAAAAACCACAAAACCTGAGAAACCCTCGGGAAAAGCCCTCTGAGAAAGCAGCAGAAAGGAGGAAAACCACGTCAGGAACTGGACACAAAACGAGGCACTGCGAGGTGAGCCAGGATGGGGCTGCTCTCTGTCAGGAACTGCTCCTGCCCTGCTCTGATCCCCCAAAATAAGGAGGAATTCATCCCTTGCCCCTCACCTTCTGGCCTGAGCTCAAAGCACAGGCTGGGGTTTGGATCAAAGGCTCTGTTATCTGCAGCAAAGGAAGTTTCCATGATGTTTTCCATCTCCACTCTTCAGTCAAAACGAGGAAAAGCTTTTTTGAGGGATAAAATCCACCTACAGAACAGTGCCCTTCAAATTCTTCTTTCGGTGCGTTTCTCACCACCCCACCCTTCACATTTTTCTATATTATCTAGCAGTTTCTGTGGTTTAGCCATGGGATAAGTCTCCCAAACCTATGGATTAGCAGAGGGATGAAAGGCACTGGCACACAGGAATAAAGACCTGGTTTTCCCTTTGAAGTGAGTGACTAAAGGCTGCCAGCTTGGAAAGAGGAAAAATACCTTTGCCTTGTGTGCCAACGCAGCTCCTGTGGATCCCTTCTTATGAGGAGCTCTGCAGGCAGGGCTACTTATATACATATATTATATACTTATATGCATATATTATATACTTATATATGCATAATATATACTTTCATATATATATAATTAAATATATATATATAATTAAAATATATGTGTATACTATGGGATCCTTGTATAAATGGACATCCAGCCCACACCTGCCCTGTATTATACACCTGCATTGCAGCCCTTCCCTGAACACCCCAAAAGGAGATGACATTATTATTAATATTTCCAGGTATAAATAGATTTTAAGGTATTTAATTTTTTTTTTTTAAAGTTTAAATAGAGTTAGAGGAAGTTACCCTGAAACAAGATACAAAATCCATGAGAACTTGCTAGGCTTTAGTAAGACCTTCCCCACTTCCCAAGCTTTTTCTCTGTGTCAGCTGCTTTATTTTATTTTGCAATAAGATATTTTAGCAGAGAAGTTTTGAAGGAGAAGCACTGGAATGGTGTCTCCATGAAAGCACAAGGCACAGCAGGGACACAGGCAGCTCTGAAAGTGCAAAGACAGGAGTTCATTTCCCTATTTTTGCCCTGTGTGCAGACATTTCCACTGGATATTCTCCTTTTTGCCAGAACCTGCCCCTGCACGTGACCTTGGCACAGGATTCCAGTCTGAGAGTTCCTCTGGGAACAGGAGAGAAGGAGAATAGAACGGAAATCAGTTGATAAATTGTGTGTTACTGATCAAAACCCACTGAAACTCAGGGCCATTGACCCAACAGATTCTGGGTCAAGCTCTCCCTGTAAGCCCACACTTAATTCCAGCGTTGGAATTCGGAGTGCCCACATTTTCCATAGGAAAATCCCAAATTTCTGATATTTGCTGGAATTTCTCTGTTTGGCTCAGGCTGGGAGAGCTGGGGGTGCTCACCTGGAGAGGAGAAGGACACAGGGAGAGCTCAGAGCCCCTGGCAGGGCCTGAAGGGCTCCAGGAGAGCTGCAGAGGGACTGGGGACAAGGGACGGAGGGACAGCACACAGGGAATGGCTTCCCATTGGGAAAGGGGAGATGGGGTGGGAATTAGGAGCTCCTGGCTGGATTTCCCAGAGCAGCTGTGGCTGCCCCTGGATCCCTGGCAGTGTCCCAGGCCAGGCTGGAGCAGCCTGGGACAGTGGGAGGTGTCCCTGCCATGGCAGGGGTGGCACTGCATGAGCTTTACAGTCCTTTCCACCCAAACCATGCCAGGATTCTGTGCCTCCAGTCACACCATGGATTTAAAATTTAGAATTGATCAAAGCTGAGAGCAGAACCAGCAAGGAAAACACATATTTATTTCCAAATGGAAAAAGCATGAAGCAATCCTGGAATACCATTGCCATGAGAAATCTGGAAATTTGCTCAAGCCCAGGATTATCAGCAGGTCCCAGGGCTCCACTTTAAGCCATTTTCACTGTGCCTGGGCTGGAGTTGAAAGCCAGGCCTGCCCTGCACAGGGCACAGCTCTCTCTGGGCCATCAGGGGCATCTTTACAGCACATTTCACTCACAGTCCCCCAGCCACAAACAGAGTAATGAATGATTAACTTGCTGAGAAATTAAAACCACCTTTCACCTAAGCAGGACGGTGCTTTGGTTAACTATTTTTTCATTATTTCTGCAAAAGATGGAAGTAAAACGTAACACAACCCCCACCATTGCCTCAGCACTACACTGAAAAGAATGAAAATTGCCAAAATATTCTGTGTTTTGTACAGAAATAGAGGAGCTGATTACTGGGGGCCATAAAGATTTGTTAATTTACACCTACAGCAAATGTGGCCCTATCAAAGCACACAGTGCCTAAGACAGGAATTACAGGAAAAAAATCAATTTAAATCAATTACCACTGCTCATGTACAAAATACTCAGTGACTGGGTCACATTCCTAGAAATCCCATGGGAAAAACGATCCCCTCCAGCTACAAGCCCAGCAGTCACACACTGAATTATCACAATTGTTACGTTGCTCATTTGTTATAATTTTCTTTAAAAGCAATCAGATTTTTAGCCTCTAGTTGGCAAATGAGTCCTTATAATTTTCTACTTAAAAATTCCTGGGATCAAATTAGAATGTGGATCTTCTCATGCTGCTGTCACAGAAGTAGCAAATGAAGAGTGACAAAATCAAAATTTGCCAACAGTTTCATGCACAGACTGAATAATATGGGAATCACTTCTCAAGCCCAGCAACCTCTCATAGTGACCACGTGGGAGCTAAAAAGTACAAAAAAACCCAAAAACTTTTCCACATTTAGGCAGGAGAGCAAAATGTTCCTCCCACCCCTCCAAACTGCACAGTCCAGAGGGCAGTGATGGTTAAAGCAAATTGAAAGATAAAGAATATAAATAATCCCAGGGAATGGCTGGAGATGTTTAGCCCAGTTTATGGAGCAGGTCTGCAAATCCACCACAGCACAACCCCTGAAAATTCTGTTTATAACCAAAATAAGGCCAAAAGTACCTCCTGAAAGTAAACCCAGCCCGGGAGGGACTCGAGGGGCTCACCTGCTCTCCAGACCTTTTTCATCAGGAAGCAACTAAAATCCAGGATAACCCCACTGCAAGTTGAGTCAGTTTATACTTTCTGAGCACTCAAAAATCCCCTCTGCATCTTCACCTTTGAGGAAGAAACTACTGAGAACTAAATTCCAAACTGAGCTGTTTCAAAGCTTAAAAAATGAGGACAAGCTGCTGTGCAGAAAGTAAATAATTTAGAATAGATTCAAACAATTAGGATTAACCAGCTTCGTTTTTATTCTTTTTCTTTTTTTAAAAAGGAATGTTTGATTATTCTGGGCTGTGTTTTGGAAACCATTTCTACCTTGTTTTTCTTGGGAAAACAATTTCACGCTACAAAAAAGGCATCGAGCGATGAAAAGCATTTGTTTCTTTCTTGTTCTTAAGTAGAACCAGCAATGTTGAACAGGTCAGATATAATAAATACAGCTATTTCAAGGCAAAGAAAAATGTTTTCCTGGCCTAACTTGGAGTGACAAGAGAAAATTTTTCCCAGCTTGCAACGCCACTTTATTAAAAGTGCTCAATTTTCTTTAATTGGATGTATATGGATATGTTATATTGGGCTGCTTTGTTGCATTTTTCAAATTAATCCTCCACCGCTGAAGCAACTTTTTCAAGTGAGTGGATGTTCTAGACACCTTTAAAAGTTCTGCTCTGTGGCAGCCACAGGCTCCTAGCCCATATTTTTGAATTTGGGATACTTGGATTACCCCGGCAGGAAGGCGATAGGCCTTGAATGGAGCTTTTTGTTCAGCCCTCTAATCACTTCCAGCGCTTGCCCCAGCCCAAAGATCCACACCAAATTTAGTCAGACATGAAGGATTTCTCCGCAGATCCACTCAACTCCACCAGTTTAACATTTCGGCTTCTTGAGGGCGAGGAGGAGACAGTGAGGCAGCTTGAAAGTTAATAATTGAGGCTATGAACCTCCCCAAGTCCTGGGAATTCCATATTTTAATTTAAAAAAATAAGAATCACCCATCCTTAGCTGTCTCCAACCCCATATCCCAGGAATGAGGGCTGCCAGGAGATAGACGTAGAAATACAATTATTTGTAAGTCCAGTTTGCCTGGACTATGTCTATAGACATAGAAATACAATTATTTCTAAGTCCAGTTTGCCAAATGGAGCTCAAATCCTCTGTGTTTCCCCATGAAGACACCAAAACATTTCAGTCAGCTCAAAGGAACTCCTCTCTTCCCCATTCGTCTCAGATTTGTTACCAAGAGTTTAAAGCTAATAGAAGGAGCCGGTAGGCAATTTGTACTCTCGCATTAAGTTATTGTGGTTTAAACCCACTCGGTTTGATCTTGTCACACTAATCCTCTCCCACACACAACTGGCACAAAGGGAATTGTTTCTCCTCCCCAGAATGATTTCCCACGTGGGGAAGGGCCACGAGGGTGGTGGAAGATGCCCAAGCAGAGCGGGGCTTCGCCTGGCGCTGAAGGCGCGGGATGGACACTCCAGGCGGGAATTGCTGCCGGGATTCTCCTTCCCCACTCTCCAGAGGGACGGAGGAAGCTCTCTCTGGGCTGGGCAATGGCTCGTGGGAGGATGGGAGAGGCACGAGCTCGGGTGAACCCATGGGCCTGCCGGAGCCCATGAGAACCGCGCCGGATTCCAGCCCCGAATTGCAGCCCCGCGCTCCTCATTTGGAAGCAATTGCCCCGTGCAATCCGGCAGGAGCGGCCGCAGAAGATAGCTTTGTGAAGTGGAAAAAAATGAGTTCTTCATTTATATATGACAATTAAACCAAATTGGATTGGTTTCTTTTTTTTCCTTTTTTTTTCTCCTTTTTTTTTTTTTTTTTTTTTGGGAAGACTTTAAAATGAACTGTAAGTCAGAAGATCTGCCAAGGCTCCCCTTCCCTAATTAAACACATAACTCGTATTAAAAACGTTTTTAATCCAGCTGCTGAGAGCCTGTGGAATTGTGGAGATGTATAGTTTGTGGGAAACATTGTGTTCCTTCTTGGATTCTTCAGCTTTCAGAAAAAACAGCATGTGAAAACTTTCCATAAATACAAACTGGGTTTTCTAATTAAACTACTGTCGCTTCTATAGAATAAACGAGAAACCAAATGAAAGCTTAGACAAATATTTTTAAAGTTAAAGTAACCAGCTTCAAATGAAATACACGACTTCTCACTGCAGCCATACCTTTAGTAACTCAAGCAGCAGTTTTTTAAAATAAGTTATAAAATATCCCTGATTTAGACAAGGCATTGCCACCAAGAGACTGCAAAACACCAAGGGTGTGGGTAATAAAAGAGATAAAACTCTGCTTTAGAGGGAAATCCTTCTTTAGCTCAGAGTTCAGAGCAAGATATGGACATTTCTTACACAAAACTACTCTTTGCCCCCCAATCTAAGAGTTTATTTATCAGTGTTGATTATTAGAGAAGAGACACAAGGAGAGTTTGATCTTTAACTCCCTCTCTCCTACTGGCAGTGCACAATATGAAATATTTGATACTTGCTGAGGGAACTGAAGTGTTCCCTTTGCAGCATTTCTCAGTTTATGGCTCAGATCAGCTCTGCAAGAGCCCAGATCTGCAGGTATTACACACTCAAAGCTCTCTAGCTTGGAAAAACAGAACAACTGAGAAACAGCAGAGGCCTAATCCTGTGGAAACAGCTCTGTCTTTGGGAAATCCAAGTGTTTCCAGCCCTAAAGTAGCCAATTTAGGGTGCATTTGTAAGGCCCTGCTGGGGTCAGGCTGACTCGCACTTACATCACCTCATTGCCAGGATCCCCGGACAGGCTCTGTCCAACATCTCCTTTGGAATCCAGCCCCATCCATCCAATGCCTTGTGCAGAAAACCTTTCCCACCCAGCTGGGATCCTGTTCAATTGATGGATCGGGAAGCCAACAGCTCCTGCCGTCCCCCAAACGAGCCCATTGCCCCCTTTCACCCCAGCCCTGCTACGATAGGTTCATTGTGTCTCTGTAGGGTATCTTACACAAATCCCAACATGAATAACCTGGTTCCAGCTCCAGCAGTTCCGTGCCTGAACCTGGGAGGATCCTGTTTCCCAAGGGGGTGAGCTGGCCATCCATCACCAGAGCCACGCTGGGCACTCTGCTCCTGGTTCCACAGCCACCCAGGTCTGGATCCACAGCCACCCAGGTCTGGTTCCACAGGGCAGGACAGGTCTGGTTCCACAGCCACCCAGGTCTGGTTCCACAGCCACTGAGGTCTGGTTCCACAGGGCAGGACAGGTCTGGTTCCACAGGGCAGCACAGGTCTGGTTCCACAGGGCAGGACAGGTCTGGTTCCACAGCCACCCAGGTCTGGTTCCACAGGGCAGGACAGGTCTGGTTCCACAGGGCAGGACAGGTCTGGTTCCACAGGGCAGGACAGGTCTGGTTCCACAGCCACCCAGGTCTGGTTCCACAGCCACCCAGGTCTGGATCCACAGCCACCCAGGTCTGGATCCACAGCCACCCAGGTCTGGATCCACAGCCACCCAGGTCTGGTTCCACAGCCACCCAGGTCTGGATCCACAGCCACCCAGGTCTGGATCCACAGGGCAGGACAGGTCTGGTTCCACAGGGCAGGACAGGTCTGGTTCCACAGGGCAGGACAGGTCTGGTTCCACAGGGCAGGACAGGTCTGGTTCCACAGCCACCCAACTCTGGTTCCACAGCCACTGAGGTCTGGTTCCACAGCCACCAAATCCTCAGGGAATGACAGGTCTGGTTCCACAGCCACCCAAGTGTGGTTGCACAGCCACCCAAAGCACAGGGAAGGACAGGTCTTTAGCAGGGAATGGCTCTGGCATTCACTGATGTGGATCCGGGTGCCTGCCATTGTCCCAGAGTTTTCCGGAGTGGTTTGCACCTCTTTTCTGACGCCCATTGTGCTGTGCTGCTCACACCTCTGCAAAGGACACTAAGGGGAAATGGGCTCTTCGTTCCCATTAACACCTCCTGGTTTACAGGGAATTCACAATTTTAAAGGATTCACAAAGCCACGGTGGCCTTACCGTGACAGCAGGCACAAGGAGCCTTTGGAGACCTGCCCTGTTCCCCTGACTGCAGCTAAGCAATAAAAACGACATTATGGCTTTTCTGATTTCATCACGAAATTCCCCAAACCATCTCCCAGCTCATCTCCCTGCACAAGAGCTGGGAAGATCCTTCCCATCCTTCCACACTTCAGTCATCACTACAGGACCTGAGCCCTTTACCAGAGCAGATTCCCCATGGATTTCTCAGTCTCAAAGGGATGTAGCAAAGCCTGCTGGAAATCCCTGGGGCACGAGCTGCTGTAATCATTCTGCAAACCTCAATATTTGTTTTAAAGACATCTCCCGAGGTGAAAAATGGCTCTACTTCATTGTTAAAAGACAGTGTCGCAGGCAGTTAATCTCCACCATTTATTTTAGATCGTCCAAACCAAAATATTGATACATCTGGACAAACTCAGTGCGAGGAAGGAGCACATTCCCAAAGCATTCATGAACACAAGCAACAGATCATAAATTGTAACTATCCAGAACTGACCACAATTAAGGAATCTGCCCAGGGAGGAGGTAGGCAGCCACTCCGGCTGGATTCAGCCTGTTGATAGAAATTCAGAAGGTTAAATTAAAAATATCAGCAGCTTGTTGGATTGGCCTCTCCTGAGTCCCGGAGTTAAGACAGTCTAAGCTACAATAAACCCCCCAATATTTATTCAACTCTTGTGCCCAAGAGACTCCCAGAAACTCAGGAAAAACCATTGAAATGTTTCACTCAGACTGAGTTCAGGATTGCACATCCACAGGAGGCTCCTGCTGGGATTCAGTGGCAGGGAAAGGCAGGATGAGTCCATGCAGGGGCTCTGCTCATGGTGAAAAGGTGATTTGTGCCCATCCTTCCTGAAGGAAATTCCTGCTGCAAGGCACAGAACTGCCAGATGTGCACCGAGAGTCATGGAGGAGTAGTAACTCTTGTTTTAAAAACAGAAATATCTCAAAGATAATTTAAAAAAAAACCACAACAACAAAAAAAAAACCCCAACAAAAAAACCAACAAACCCCCCCCCAAAAAGAAAACAAACAAAAAAAACCCACCCCAGCAACCAGAACGATTTTTTAAAAATCCTCCATCACCTCCCAACTTTTCTCTCCAGTGTCTTAAATAAATCCATGCAATTGAATGACTGTGAGATTCCTGGCAGGATCAGGGAAGGAAGTGATCACCCAGTGCAAAACAATGGCTGCACCTGAACACCATCACTGTTTCAAAACATCAGAGAGAGTGAAAAAGATTTCTGGACAGAAGCCTCCAGCTGAGCTGAAATGTCTCCTGCGTGGCAAAGACAACCACACAAGTAACGTTGGAGTTTATCCTCTCTACACCTCTAAATTACATTAATGGAAACCATGACCTTGACATTTCCATTGCAGTGCTCTTTTAAAGGGAACACAAAAGCAGGAATTCATCCAGTTTATTTTTAGGAAAATACTTCTCTGCCATCAGTAATAAGATCTCGCTGCTGTCTGACCTCGAAAGAAACCTAAACAACGATTTCAGTACCACTGTGTGAATTACAAAAAAATCAAGCAGCATTCCTTCCCATCATGCTTTATTTTACCATAAAGAGGTACTTTCCTGGCATTAAAAAAACCCTCAGTATTTAACATTCCCTTTAAAATATCTACAGCAAGTCACTCAAGCTGAACATAAAAACTGAGAATTACCTGACTTTAGCCATTTTCCTTTCTTAATAAATGAAAAGAAGCAACCTCTGAGTGAGGAAAAGGCCATGAAGCGGAAGGTTATAAATTGAGATTTTGTGACTGCTGGCTCACACAAAGCTGTGTGTGTTACACAGACCTTATCTGTAATTAATATCAGCTCTGCATTTGGTTATGCTTATTGACACAAACAGCCTCCAAGCAAACCACAGGTAATGGTTAACAATCAAACACAAGCCTCTGCAACAACAAATTGATAGGAACAAAATCACATTATTATACATTGAAAACTCAATTTGAATAACGGAAAGAAAAATTCTCTATCTGAAAGCATCAAATTGTTTTATTCAAAGAAAGAGAGGCATGTGCAAGTCATTCTGTGGATTTCATCACTCTTACCACTTTTTTTAAATGAAAAAAAAAAAATAGGAAAAGCACAAGCAGTAACCCTACTACCAACTTCAGTACTGTTTGTAGCAATACAAACCTAAGGTAAATTAAAAACCTAAGGTAATAGGTTCAAAACAATGCCATTCCTTTCATTTGAAGCACCATTTCAAAATGCTGCCTTAAAAAACTTAATTATTTTTTCCCATTGACACAACACCAGCAAAAGGCACAGTGTGTGACATTTAATATCATTTAACTGAATACCATTTATCTACATCTTCCTACAGCTGCAGCATTTCTATCCCTGAGAGTTTCCCAGTTCAGATCCTTTGGAAAAAGCACTGGGAGGATCACTGAAGAGGCACATGGCTTGATTTTTCATGGAAAGCCATTTGAATTCCATGTGCTTGCGAGTTCTTTCCACAGCCCTGTGCTCCTGACAGAACAGATCAGCTCCATGAGCTCCCTGGGAATGAACTGAGTTATGAATCAACCTAACAAACCACGGCTGTCCCGGAGCTCCATGGATCTGATCATTGGGAAATAATGCTTGGAATGTGCCTCATGGCAGTGCCCACAGGCAGGGCAGGGAGCACAAGGCAGCCCCTCCTGACTCCCTGCAGCAAACACAAGCAGGGCTCTGGCCCAGCCACTCACTCGGATGAAATCAGCTTTATTCTCGGGAATTACCAGAGCCGCTCGCAGCTTTCGGGCAGCAAATAAAGGAAAGGCAAATCCATGGGCTGCTGGAGTGAGACTAATGATGATCTATGCCTGATGCTGAAAGCGCTGCAACTGGGCTGGACATTGGGAAATGTGCCTGGAGTCTGGGCACTGCCTCTGCAGCTGGGAGCCTCCACTTGCTGGAGCTGCTGGTGCAGAAATTCTGCAAAAGAATTGCTTTTGTTGCCCAGATTTTGTTGTTTGGCCAAGTCCTTGCTCAGCTTTTTCAGAGAGAAGAGTCCGAGGCTCAGGCACCATCCAGAGGCCACTGGGCTCCAACTCCTGTTTAAATCTGCAATCTCACCAGGCACGTCCTTGGATTTATTGCTCTGACACCAGAACTGCAGTCAGGCAATGGCAGAAGAAAAGAACAGACCCCAGGGCCATGACATTTTGCCCAACTTCCCTGACACAAGCACAGAAAAAAACAAAACAAAACAAAACAAAACAAACAAACAAAAAACCCCAAAACAAAAAAAAAACAAACAAAAAACCCAACAAACAAACAAAAAAAAAAAAAAAAAAAAAGAAAACAGCAAAAAAACCCCCCAGTGTTGATGTTCATGTTCTTGCTGGGTTTTCCAGGATATCCACTGCTGTCTTCTGGAAAATCAACAGCAGAGGGAAAAGCTGTGGTGGGCAGGTGATGTGACAAACTCTGCTGCACAATCCAGAGGATCACTTCAGTGAGCAGGCAGAGAAATGAGTCTGCAGCCAAGTGATTTCCCACTCCGAGCAAAGAAAAGCCAGAGTTATCCTACAGATAATGGCCTCCAACAGCAGTTCCAACAAAAAATGAGCAGGACAAACATGGAGAGGAGAAGCCTCACCTTTTTCTACCTACCCAATCAAATTACATGTCTGCTTTTCTTGATCAAATTGCAATTGTTTTAAAATATTTCATTTAATCTAAAAGCAGATCACCCCAACACCCCCAAACCCAGCAGTGAGCAAGAGCTTGGGAGAGGAAGAGTGAAATGTCAGAGCTGCTGGATACTGTGAGCATTCAGGGGCCTCCAGATCTCCCCTCTCATGGCCTTACAGCTGAGCAGTGTGGGGTATCAGTCCGGATTGCACATGTTCCAAACAGATTTATATGGTAAAATGCCATGTCAGACAGCAAAAAGAAAACAGGCGTTTTATTTGCTCATTTTAACACCAACTTGAAGGAATTGCGGTTTTCCCAAAAAGCAGCTGTTGGGAAACAGAACAAACTGCAGATTTTCTCACAAAAATCCAAAGGCTTCCACCATGGAGGCCTTCAGTGAGGTGTCTTATCTGAGAATAGGCTGAGCTGGAAGGGACCCATCGGGATCAGAGTCCCTGCACTGGACAAGAGCCCCAGCCTGTACCCATCCATCCCCTGAGCAGAGAACATAACAGCACGGAGGAATCACAACTAGAAATCACAAGGCTGCATTAAATCATGCCCCAAATTAAACACAATTTTTGAAAAAGGAGAAGAGGGAGTAAGCACAGGGGCCTGAGCCAGTCCACTGTGCAAAGGCTGGTGGAATCCATGCTCCTGTCCCTGAGGGAAATGGGTGACCTGGGCCCTGGGACATCACTGCCACAGCTCCCTGCAGAAACCTCAGTCTCACAGGGTGAGACTCAAGGAGGCTGTCTGATTCTTGTTGTTGTTGTTCGTTTTTAATCATAACCCAGACAGCATTCAAAAGCTGCCACCTCCCATCCATTCCCCGGAAATTTGCTGTTCCCGCACTTCTCCCTTCCCCTTTCCTCCCCGGCACGTGAGGGGAGAGTGACCTAAACACCGTGCCGTGGCCATCGCTGATTAGCAGCAGCCAGGGGCAAAACTGCAGCTCCAAGTGCTCTAATTACAAGACAAAAAGCCCACCAGCGGCAGAACCACCACGTTAGAGCCACGCTCTGCTCCCTCCCCGAGCAGCCCCAACAATGGTCCCATTGTTCCGCAGCCTCATCTCTGCCCGCGGCCACCCACAGCTTCCCCACTCCAGGGAGAAGTCAGAATCTTCCAGCGAGAGGAGAAAGCATCTTTACAAGGCTTGTTCATTTTTCTTGGACAAGGGGAGAGCTCAGCCTTTGCCTCCAAGCCAAGGCCCTGAAAGGAAGCGAAGGAGTTTGAAGTTTTGAGGATGGACAAGGCCCCGACACTCAGAATTCTGTATCACACAAGATTG
This sequence comes from Acanthiza pusilla, assembly GCA_036630365.1. Classification (NCBI taxonomy): domain Eukaryota; kingdom Metazoa; phylum Chordata; class Aves; order Passeriformes; family Acanthizidae; genus Acanthiza; species Acanthiza pusilla. Next base: position 2,155,454 of record JAXCHO010000025.1, read on the forward strand.
ATTTCCTCCAAGTACAAGAGGCCTCGGGTGAAAACGATCCCTCTCAGCCCCGTGGCCGCGAGCCAGCAGGAGGCTGCAACACAAAGGAGGCATCGTGCTTGCCTCAAGATGTCAGGAGCTTTTGATAAATTCAGATTCATTCTGGTAAATGAAAAATTCCTGGGATCTTTCCTTCATGTTAACATGTGCAGTAATATTTCAAATTTCTATAAATTACAGAAAAAAGAGTTAAAAAAAAAAAAAAAGGTCAGTCCTTCCCCACTTCTTTTTAAGTTTAAAATGTTCTATTTCTTTTTACTAGGCCTGCTGTAAGAGAGGAAACTAAATGCACCAGCCCTGAAAATGCTGCAGAGGAAAACAGTAAAAATAATGTTTCATGCCAGATAAAGTCCAAAGAAGCTCAGTCCAAAACCTGAGTACACAGCACCAAATACCTGCTGTGAGCAGGAGAACAGAGCAGATCCTAGGAAGTTTTAAGCCTTTTCAGGACTCACCTACAGACCAAAAGAGGTTGTGGAAATTAGATTTGCCAGATGTCCCGATATAAATCAGGATTTTTAATATTCCTCCTGACGTCCCATTAACCTCACCAAGATTTCCGCACATGCCATGCGGCAAACTTGTCATAAAACTCAGAGACACATGGGCAGAGGAGGACAAGGGAGAAGGTTGAATTCAGCTCCTTCAGTTTTCCAGGCCTGGAGGAGAGGAAGGAGAACAAGGAGACAAGGAAAACCAGGTTGGGTGGAAAATACAGAAAGAATGAATGCAGCCCAGAGGGGGGAATAGCCCAGACCCTGCAGGTTGCTCCAGAACAGCTCAGGACTCAGAGTTTGTTTAGAGGGGAAGGGGAAAAAGGATATTTTTTTATCATGCTCACTTCAAGATAAACTTTCTGTAGCCTAAAATAAGCCCTCCTGTCAAAGTGCATTCAAACACACCACAAATTAGTGCTCTGATAGTCTCATGTGGAGGGGACACAGCCTTGTCCTGGATGTGAGGTCACTGCTATGAAGCAAATTAACTTGTCCTTTTACTAAAAAAAATATCCCCCACCATCTAATCAGTAAGCACTTGGCCCTCAGAAGAAAGCTTTTATTTTTTCTTTTTTAATGAGGATATTTACAACAGGTAATACGGAAACTCAATCAGCCCTTCGAAAGTACTTAGGTATAAAGAGGTGCAGGGAGTCATTGCTCTCTGCGCTCCCCAGCAGAAATGAGATATTTCTGGTGAGCTAAAGGGCTAGAGTTTATCATGTCCATGAACACCTGCCTCCACTTAACCCTTTGGGGACTTTCTGCCTCAGCTGCGCTTTTCAATGATTGAGTAGATCAACAGGGCTCTAAATTCTTCAGGAACTGTTTTCCCCCTGCCTCTTTTCAACAATATCTTACCAGACAGTCTTTCAACACAGGGTCTCCATCCTTATGGTTTGCCAAAAGACTCCAACTGAGGGATCACAGAAAGTCAGGACAAGGCAGTTTTGTTTCTGCCGAGGATTTGAGCTCAGATCCCCCCGTTCATTGTGTCAATCACTTGTCTGGGCTGGGTCAAGAGTTACTCCCAGACTCAGATGCGATCCAGGTTTTTACAGGGACTGTGTCCTTGTGCTGCTCCTGAGCCTCCGTGCTCCACACACTGCTCTGTATCCAGGCACACATACACAAAATTCTTGCAATATATATAAGTTTTGCAAGTGTTTCACCAGTATTCAGACAATTCATCTCCATCTGTATGCGTCTGTGAAATTTATAGCAGATTTCTTTGGGTACTTCTGTTTTTAAAAAATGTTCAAAAGCAAAGTGTTTACTGAGAAAAAAATAGGGGAAGGAAGGAAAGGATCCACCAAGGAAAATGAGTTTGGGGCTTCATTAATGCAAAAGCCAAATATTTTGGTTTTTATTTGGAGATTCATGTAAAATAGTTGAAGTAAGTGAACAGCAGCAGCAAGAAGCTGACAGCAGAAATCAGATCCTCTGCTTTTGCTGTTTACACAGAGCACCACAATACCAGAGGTGCTTTAAAGAGAGATAAAAGTGACAACCACCCCAATCAAAACTTGGAAGCTTCTCTTCTTAAGAAAACTCAAGATAAGATTAACTCAGCGGCATTATCTCAGCACACAAGTGTAAGCGTGCCCTATTTATTTACACACTTTATTCTGAAACATATTGAATGCTCTTAGTCACAAGCAGCAAAGCTCCTTTGCCCAGCCTTGTTCAAATCAAACCGGTATTGTTACAGATTATTTTAATTTTTTAAGCCTAAATGCAGTGTAGTTGGAATTGGAAGGATATTTGTCTTTCGGAGCCGAGCACTACAGAAATCTGGCATCAAAAGTACAATAGAAAACAGAGTTTGGTGGGAAGTTCAGCTGCTTCACTACCCTGCTCTGAATAGAGCAGAAAACTTCTATTAATTCCCTGCTGTTCCAGCCAGGGCAGGTCAAGTCCCTCAGCACCAGGCTGGAGACTCTTCAGCAGGCTCGGAATTAACCCTTTGTGCTGTTCACAGAGTCCCCAGGCGGCACTGCAGCAAGCAATAAATTCCAAAACTGAATTCCAAACTCTGCAATACAGACAGGCCAATGATTCTAAAATCTGAGCTAATCCACAGCTTCTCAAGCCCTGCACTCTGGCCATTATCAGCACGTGCAGTGACAGGGACAAAGTGGGAAGTTGTGGCAAACACAACCTGGATTTCCACTCTGTGCTGGCAGAGGAGGAGCAGCTGAAAACGACTTGGAAATAATTCATTGCAGACCAAGGCACGTAAAATATAAAGTGCTCAAAACCAGGACTCTTAACCAAAAGACCTGAAAAGACTGCTTCAAGCTCACCCAATGGAAAATTATTTTATAAACACCAGCTCAGGTCTAACATAACATTTTTCGCCATGTCGGATTGAAAAGCTGAATCAAGTACCTGGCACTTTAACAGGGTCAGAGGAGGTACCTGCTACAAGTACTGCTGTAAATGTTACTGTGAAGTCAAGGTTTTTCAACTAAAATCAGATTTGTGGAGAAGGAAAAAGAAGGGGAACAAGTAAAAAAGTGAAGAGTTTGAAGGGAACTCTTCAACTCCTGGAAGGGAATAGTTGAGCTCCTTCTCCCCTGCGGAGATGGAGTAAGGGGAGAGCAGGAGGAGGAAGTTTCACCAGGAGGTGAACCATTCCTTGCTCCTCCTCACCTCACCCACACTCGCCAGGCTGGCAAACCTCTGCTCACTGCTGAGTTAACAGTGCCAGCCTACACGAAGTTATTTTACCTGTCTGGGTGTCCATTTCCCAGCTGTGCTATGGGAATGGCACTTTTTCCTGCCTAAGGAGGGATATAATGAGGAAAATATTGTCAAGGATTGTAAGGTTTTGGAGTACTTACAGTAGAAAGGACTGTGAGGACCAGAAAATAGGAAAAAATGGTGTTTTAGCCAAAAATCACTATGGAAATCAGTGCACAGTGCTTTGAGGTTCAGTTCAGCAGCAATATTTAATAAAATGGATGTTTATTAAGCCATCCCCATCTCTCCTTGAGGTGTCAGCAATCAAATACCTGCCCAGATAGAGGCCTGCCCCTGAACAGCACCTCCTTCCTGGGCCGAAGCTCTGAGCAGCCCTCACTTGTGAGGAAAATCAGGGCATCCCAATGCTCAGAGATGCTGAGCTTTCAGCCTCCCCAGTGCCAGCCAGGGGAGCGCACACAGAACATCAGGAAAATTTGAAATGAGTCTGCTGTGTGCCATTAAAACCCTTTCTCCCTCTCCTTTATCCTCAGTGAAGACGACACTCCAAGCAATGTCTGATACCCAAATGTGTCTTCCCAATGGAAAAAAAACACATTTAGAAATTCTTAACTGGCTGTGGGAAAGAATTCATGTTCAGGAGAGGATCCAAGAGGGTGGCCACAAATGTGCCCTGTGGATTTTGGGCAAGGCAGAAAGAAGAAGGGTCCAGGCTGTCTCCCTTTCTGTGCAGCTGCCCCGTGCTGTGCAAGGACTGAAAAAATATCTTCCCACTTACCACAGAAAAAAAGTAGGAAAGTGTCAGCGGTGCCAAAGCTCAGAGGATGACAAAGAAACCAACAAAACCCAACAAAACCAAATAAAAAAGAAGAAAAAAAAAATCAGCTGCTATTTTCCCAAACAATTCTAGGAACACAAATATGGTTTTATAGATTGAAGTAATTTTTTCTTGATGGGAAAAAAATAAAAGACGGCTGTAATACCAGGAAGTTTTATAAGCTCCAGCAAAAGCTGGTTATTAAGAGGAAAGCTTTAACTACCTAAGAGCAGATTTTTACGCCAAGAAGCCAAGTGGCTGCCACGTGCCAGCAGAAGGAATTCACATTGTTTGAGCAACTGATTTGCTGAGATATGGGCACTGGAAAAGCCAAAGGGCCTGAAAATTCCCTCCAGTGTGGTGGCTGCATCCAGGCCCAGGCATCCCACCAACTCTTATTCTATTAACTGCAGATGGCAGGGAAATGAGGGAGGAAAAACACAATATGCCACAGTTCTTTCCCACAGAGATGGAGCAATATCAGGGCATCACACTGTGTTATTTAAATCGGGGAGACTAAAAATACAGCTCTTTATTGCTCTGGAATGTGCAGCCTAAGAGCAGTTACACAACCTGGGGTAAGGAGCCTAAGGATGTCCCACAGCTCCTTCCTGTGCCCTGGGTTTGGTGTGCATTATGTTACTGCAGACCTTTTTCCCTTAGCAAAGCAAACAAACAAACAGGCAAGCACATGCTACTAATTTTATTTACATTACACATTATCGACCAAATCTATATTTGGGGTTCTTTCCAGACCACCAAGGCTCTCCTTACAGGGACTTCGCACTAAGCCGAGAAACAAAAAAAAGCCCAGAAAAATCTTGTAATTTCAGTATTAATGAAATAGATGGAGGTTAAGAATCTGTTTATGAAAATTGGGGGGGGGGGGGGGGAAGGAAGACACATTCCCATCTTAAAAGGGGAATGTCTATTATCCATATATTTAAAATTTTTAAATATCCAAAAATTTTAAAATTACTGAATACTAAGCAGACTCAGATCATTATATAGTGACAGTACTTTGGTCCTATCACTCATCCCCTCCCCGAGCTGAGGGAACCTGGAAATCTGTAGGGTAAATCAGCACTGAAAGCTGACAGGGATCCCAGAAACAGGAGAGGCACCTTCAGCCAGCAAAGAGCTGATCCAGGGCGAGCTCAAAGCCTCCCATTGACTTGCCGAGGTGCTGCACCAACCTGTGCATCCGAGCAGGACTTGCTGCCAGGAATAAACTCCCCCCAGCTCTGCCCTGTCCAATTCAAACATCCCCAGCACTGCAGCTTCAATAACCTCCCTTGCACCATTTTTCACTCCCGGAGATTTTACTCTTAGGGAGCTCTGGAATTTAGCTGAGGTTTCCTTGTCTGCATTAGCTCCCTCCTATTTCCAGTCATGCCTTCCTCTAAATAACACTCCTGTCCCTGCTGCTGACACAAAGATGTGCTCAAAATGTCATCCTCTTAACTGCAACAGGTTTTCATTCTGCTGAAATAAAAACAAGAAGCGATTTTGAACTTGTTCCTCCAAGGTTTCACCCCAGTTTGTTGAAAACTTTTCCAGCATTGCCTTTCCCCAGGTGTATAGGATATTATAGGATATTATATTATAGGATATCCCATATATTATATCCATATATTACAGGATATCCCAGGGCAGCTGCAGTGACTGCCCCTGACTTTGCTGCTCTTGTGTACCTTCCTTTTCACAGTCCTTTCAGCCCAACATCACAAATCGGGTTTGTGGGATGTTTTTGTGAACAAATATCTATTTATTGCAGCCTAAATCCCTTTTCCTTCCTCTGTGACAGAACCATAGAGAGGGGAAAACAGGCAGAGGTTGGATTCCAAGGCAGAGGTTGGGCTAGGTGACCCCAAGCCCCCTGGAGCAGCATTACAAGGATTCCACAATTTATAAAATTCAGGCATTCTGCATCCTGGAAAACAGCGGGATTCTGGCACAACTGACTGACACAAACCTCCTTACCTGAAGTCTGATTAATAAATATTAAAAGGCTGAGTTTGATCTTTCCAGAACAGCAGCAGACTTCATAAACAGGGTGATGTCAGATGGAGATTACTGGGGGGGAAAAAAAACCTGCTGGGGTTTGCAATGGGAGGGAGAAAAGCTAAACACAGCCTCGGACTCCTGAGATTACAGGTCAGCCCATTGGAATAAAAAATTGAGTATTAAAAAAGGGCTGGGCAGTGTGTGTCTCTATGTATTTTGGGGGGAAGGAGGAAGGAGAAAGGGGAAAGTAATACTTGTTATTTGAGCAGGGCATGCCTTTTTTCTTGGCAATCTCTGCCTTCTCTTTTCAACAGACACATCCTTTGGGGCCTAAGTTGTGAGTGAGACACATGTCCAGAGAGAAACAGGCCTCTGTTTTCTGTAGAACAACAGACTACTTATTTTTCAGTACAGACAACCCCTCCTATCTGGTATTTAACTTATATGTAAACTAGTCCCAGCAGAGCTACCCCTCTTAATGGCTCACACAACCTCGGAAAACAGATTTTTTTTCTGCTCTTGGCCTGGACTCATCACTGATGCATTAACTCGAAACGACAGTGAACCCAAGTCTATTCAGTGTTGTGGGCTGGTGTCGAGTGATGAGGCTTCTTGGCAGACTTGAACTACTTGGGAAGGCAGAAGTGAATCAAAGACCATTACACAGATACAGCAAAAACATTAGAGAGATTCTGACAGACTCAATCCTTTCAGAATGTTTGATGTTCTGCTGTTCTCAAGTGACTCATGTGATTAATAAAGTAGATATATTTGTCATCTCCTTGGACAGAACCAGAAATGTACTTTGCTAGGAGCAAAAACAAATAGGCTTTGAGAGAAACACCACAGGTGAATGAATACCACCCACAGCAGCAGGGATGTGCACGGCAGGAACACCCTTTTTTATGGGAATCCCCAGGAGCAAGGGCTGAAGGAGGCCTCAGGATCGTGTGGTGCAGTTTAGGTCTGAGTCACGTTTGTTGTCTGGGAGTGTTCATATCAAAAAGCATTTTACACTCCATCAGGTCTGCAGTGAGAAACAATTTCAGTGTGATACTATTATTGCTTTAATTAAGGAGTATATTTGTAAAGGTCTGAATAAATAGTGGAGGGAGACATTCACAAAGACTAAATGGAAGCTAAAGTTTCTCTAGGAACCCTTTAGAGTCACCAAGATAACCAGGGTCAAACTCATGGATGGGGCAGAGTCCTCTCGCCATGGTCCTTCCCAAACTGTGTCCTAACAGATGTAGGGCTAGGTAAGAACACTGTAAGGACCAGAAAAGACGAAAAAATTAGCCAAAAATCACTATGGAGACCAGTCCACAATTAGATATAAATCTAATTTCTTGTTGAATCTCAGCCCTCACAGCCTCCCAAGACTGTGAAGGGCTTTATTCTCCTCACCCTGGCAAGTTTTCTCTCTCCTATCTAAATTAAGCTTACTCTGCTTTAAATTAAGTCAAATACCTTTTGTCTTAGCAATCACTGCCGCTGGGAACAAGCTGCTCTCTTCCCTCTGTAACAGCTGATGTACTAAGAACTCACAAAATATCCCTTTTTTCCTTTTCTCCTCCTTTTTGGTGATGCAGCAGCTCACGCACCCTTATCAGCGATGTTTTCTCTTTCCACGATTCTTGCTGCTCTCCCTGGATTTTCTCCAGCCGGTCCAAGCCTTTCCCCAGAGCCCCTTCCCGAGGCAGTTTTGCTGCTGCCGAGGTCTCTGCCGTGCTGAGCAGAGGGACAGAGCCTGCTTGTGCCCCGCTGGTGGTGCTGCTGCCGGCACAGCCAAAGTCAACGTTTGCCTTCTCCTCACACCGCAGCGCTCTTGGCTCCGCTCCTGTTCCATTCCGTTCCACGACAACTCCCAAATCCTCTCGGAAGAGCTGCAGCCCAAGCAGCTCCTGCTCTGTCATTCACACAGGTGACTTCTCCTCCAGGAGTTTCATGTATTGCACTCATTCCATCTCATCCAATTTCTTCGGTTTAGCGAGATCATTCTGGAACTTTCCTCCCATCCCTCCCACCCAGTGCCCTCCAGCACAGCCGCTTTGCCCATTTGCCCATTCCCAGTTTGCTCCCAGAAGAACCAAACCAGCAGGCCCAAGGCTCTGGAGTAATTTCGAGGTTCTCTGTTTGCCCTGCATGGCAATGACTCCAGCCCTGCCTTCACAAAGAGTTTCACTCAGCCCCCATGGCTGTCCCTGCCATGGCCAGTTCACACCAACCCCAGACACGTCACCGTGTGCCCCCCAGGACTTAATAAGCTGCTCCAAGGGGAAAGGAGATTGGTGTGACAGGATTTGGCCCTGACAAAACCATTTTAGCTTGCTATTTATCTCCTTGTTATCTCCCAGCTGCTTGCAAATACTTTATCTGTTGTTAAGCAGATTGATGTCGAAATCCTCACACTCATTTTTTCCTTCCTTCCCAATTTTTTAGGCTTCCCCCCATCAGCACAGAGAATGTCTCACTCCTCTGACTGACCTGGACTGAGCAACTTCCTCAGAGGTTGAAGAACTGACAGGAAAAATCCTAAAACATCTAATTTATCTAAGTATTCCCTATGTGCTTTTTCTTATTCTAGACAGAGATTGCAGTGCTGATGTCTTTGCATTCCTGGTGTCTGCTGAGTTTTTCAGGGCAGGGTCAAAAGCAGAGCGAAAAAAGAGCATTAAAGATTTCAGCCTTTGGTTTCACTCTCCAGAACATTTCCTGTGCACTGAGTCACAAGTCAGCATTTTCTCCTGGCTTTCTCTTTTTCTGCTCCCCTCATTATCACTTGGAGCTTCAATCCCACTCTGTGCCTCAGCTTTTCTGACTTTGTTGCTGTGTTTATCCTAAACTTTTGTACTGATCTCTGGCAATTCCATTCACAGATTTAAAATACCTCCCTCTTCTATCCAGGACCTCTCTCTCTCTCTTATATTCACACCCAGCATTCCCAGACCAGAAATATTATAATGTTCTCCATAAGTAACTATAGATTCCCTTAAATATTTTGTCCCTTCAGATTTGCTTCCCATAAGATCTTACTTATGAACTTTAGTCTAATAAATCATAGTATTTTTATATCATCCCCATTTCCTAAGGAATGTGAACTCCATCATTCAAGATCGTTAATTAAAATATTTCCCAAAGTCACAACAGCAAATTTATGAGCACTTTGTCATTTTAGAATCGAGAAAAGAGCATTTCAACCACACGCAGTTTCAAGAAATGCCACAAAATGCATTTATTTTATGAAGGTGACAAGTTTTGAAATAATTACCATCTCCAAAACCAAATTGATAATGACTTCTTTCCGTGAGTATCCCACTTCCCTCCCCAAATCCACCAGCCTGGGCAGCAGGGAATGGCAGGAGGCTCTTGCAGGATTGAGAAGGGCGTGGATAGGACACAGTGGTTGAGATGTTTGGGCTCAGGAATAAGGATTGATATATGTGAGACGAATGGCTGAATATGGCACATATAAGCAAGGTCCCACACTACTTTAAAATAATAAAAATGCTTTGATCTTGAAATGCTGGTAAAAGAGGCATGTGGAAGGGCAGATGCCCAGCTTTTATTCCCAGCCCTGCTCTGGGTTCTCTTGTGGGATCTCAAACAAGCTGTTTAACCTGTAATCCTCTACATTATCAAAAAGGTACCACACATAACCCACAGGGAAAAATTAAAAATTGTTTGTAAACAGTTCTGAGCTTCCCTGATCATAACTACCGTTAAAGACATCAGTAACTGCTGGATACGATCACCACGAGAGAGCAGAGAAATAAAAATGGAGTGCACAGTATTTCTTTTCGATGGAACATTGAGAAGATTTGCTTTTTCCTGACGCCTGCCAAGCTGCAATAAGAACCATATTTTCTGCATGAAATTTAACACCCAGAAGAAACTGTAAAGGACCAGAGGGTCTCCTGTCCCCACACACTTATTAGTGCTGTAAGCTCCACGAGCATATGGAAAGAACACTCTCTGGGTTGCCTGGAGATGATGTAAATACAGATAAGTGCATTCATCTGTTTTAAAAATGAATCAAAAGAAAAGAAAACCTACAGATCTTATTAAATAAGTTCTCACAAAAATATGAAAGAACATCTTTGCAGTGCATCAGTCCAGGCACATCATTTTTTACATGTTTTATATGCTTTGGGCTTATGTGCCTTTTCCTTTAGCTGCACTGTGTATTTCTGAGGACCCAGGGAAAAAACCAACCTCATATTCTGACACAGAAAATTTATTTGGGTACTTCCCATTCTGATTCAACTCATATCAATACCCTAAGCTACATATTATCAGCAGCCAAGAATATCAGTCAAGAAACAGCACCAAAGCAGGACAGGTGGTCAAACCCTGCTTTTTATCCTTCTTCTGCTTTCCATCATCCAGCTTTTCCTACTCCAGCTCCCCCTAAGCCAGGCAAAGTGAGTGCAAATATTAACTCTAATGTAGAAATTGCGCACGCTTCTCCACGAGCAGCTCCTCTTCCATACCCAGATCCCTGAGAAAAACCAGCTGCTGCAGCCCAGGGCAGGGGAAATCCAAACAGATCCCACTCAAGTACTGCTTTATGGGAGATTTAGGAGAGACCGCAATAATCCTAAATCTGATCCCCGGCACGACACTTGCCACAATTCCCTACATCCAGCGGTTCCTGCACACATCCCTCTGTGGCTGTGAGCACATTGTTCCTCAAGGCAGCCCTGATTTAAAGGCTCCCAAGTGATGAAGAGCCTCCCACATCATTTGACCATTTGTTTTCAACAAATAGCTCCTCTCAAAGTGAAAAACGCGCAGAAGAAAATGAAGTTGGCTCCCTCTAATCCAAGCTGTAGATTTAAGAGCTTGTCCCTGCTGCAAACCACAGTGAAATGGAGAATTCCAGCAGCAAAGCTGGGAAGCAGAAATGGGGCACCAGAAGGTCCACGTGGGGAAAGGGCCTCGCCTGAAGCATCATCAAGCACAGAGAGCCTGTGCCAGGCACCCAAAACAAATGATGTGTCCTCACAGCAAACCGGTCTGATTCATTTCCGCTGAGTTAAGTCAGTGTGTTTAAAACAAACTCTGAACAAAAATACCTTTTTTGTTTACAAGACTTTGCTTTCCAAATTCTTCTCTCTAACGATGGCATTTTATTCTCTCTAAATATGGCATTTTATTCTCTCAAGATGGCATTTTCCAGAGAGCTCAGGCCTGTGGGTGCTGAAGGATCCTTTGGGAACGCCCCTGGGGGACTTCAGGACTTCCATTTGGGTCACTGTCACTATGGGAGGCCCAGCCCTTGTCCCCCATCCTTCCCCAGGGGCTGTGCACACGGATCCCCAGGAAGAGAAGGGCTTAGGGAATGTGTTTCTGCCCAAAGAGCAGCTCCAGGATCAGAGCTCAGCCTTCATTTTGAGGTGCTCTAGTGGAAAACTACACAGCAAGAGTAAATCTGCAGCAAAACAAGGATTAGTCCAGCCCAAGAAGAGGTAAGGAAGAACAAAAGCTGTTCTCATCCCAGAGAACACCCTGTCACCCCCTTTTTCCTGGTCTCCCTGCCTGCCTTTATGAAGCTCAATCAAAAAATATATTTTGTTATAGACCAGTCTTAAAAGTTTGGATGAAACCAAAAGAAATCTCCACTGGGCTGTAGCCTGTTAATGATACCGTGCTCTCCTCTGGCTCCCTGCCAGAGAGTGAACAGTGCCAATATTTGCAGACTTCCAACAGGAAATTAAATAACTGCCCTGTTGGAAATATAAACCCATTTACAGTGGTCAGGCTTGCATTTTCCAAAACAACGATACAGTTTGTGCACGTAAAGCTCGAGGAAAATTTGTCAGAAGATTCAGCCAAGCGAATATGAAACAAAGTCTTATGAAAAGGTGTTTTACACAGGTCTCCAAATTAGAGCTCTGTCAGGTGTATTTCCTGCCCTGAGGCTTCTGTAGGAACAATTCCAGGGGTCTTTGGTGAGTGCTGCACACACATCCCCCATGGCTGAAGATTAACAGAGGTCCTGCTTATTTCATAATTTGCTCTATTATTTCATTTACTTCTCAAGAAGTGTTTTGGGGAGTGTATATAAAGTGCTGCTGGAGGTTTGGGAGAGCCTGGGCTTTATTTTTAACCTGTTTTGTGACTTTCAGTTAAATCTCTTCTCTAGGCTACTTTTCCTCCTCACACACTTCATCACAGAGAATCACGGAATCCTGGAATGGTTTGGGTTGGAAGGAACCTTAAAGCTCATCCCATTCCATCCCCTCCCACTGTCCCAGGCTGCTCTGAGCCCCATCCAGCCTGGCCCTGGACTCTGCCAGGGATCCAGGGGCAGCCACAGCTGCTCTGGGAAATCCATTCCAGGGCCTCACCACCCTCACTGCCCAGAATTTATTCCTAATACCCAATCCAAACCTCCTGTCTTTCAGTTTGAAGCCATTCCCCCTTGTCCTGTTACTAAAACTCCTTGCAAAAAGTTTCTCTCCATCTTTGTTGCATATATGAGGTAAGAGGCAAACTCCTGTCCCTGTTATTCACTGGAGTTTCTCCACTGTCATCATCACTACTGAGATCTCCACTATGAAAGCTCTAAAGGAAGGAGTCTGTTCCTTCCCAGCAGTTTGTACAGCCTGGACTGTGCCAGAAACCTTGTCCAGCTCCCAGGTACAACACACAAGAAATATTATATTCTGGAAGTATTATTCATTAGTAAATTTGACTCTCATCCTCACTCCTCTTCATCACCCAACTATTGCAACTTTTTCCTCTGCCAGCTCCCCTTCATCTCCCTGCTGTTACCTTTTAGTCAGGAACAAAATGGAAACACAATCCAGAATATTCAGAATATTCAATAACAGGAATATTCAGCAGGATCAGCAGCAGTAGAATTTCTACACTTAAGGGATTAGAAAAGTGTCCTTCACATTTTTGCCAATATCAAGGTAGTGACAACAGTAATGTTGTCCTCTAATATTATCTCTTTTCAAAGCAAGTCCCTGCACGAGTGCAACCCAGCTCCACCTCACCTATTCTTTAATGAAACCTTCCCCATATTCACTGTAAATAGTCTAAAGTTGCAGGTACAGAATGCCCCCTCCCCCCAGTAGTGCCACCTTGTATTTTTGCACAGTAGGGCCTTTCATTCAAGGATCTGCACTTGTATTACACAGGTGGGTAAACATTATTCTCCAGCTTCAGTTGGACTGTTGCAAGTCCATGGCAAACCTGCAGCAGAATCATTCCCTGCAGGGCAGATTTCCCTGGAGCCAAAACTCAGCCCTCTGAGTGAAGACAACTTCCAAAAGAAGTGTTTGTGGGATCAAGCCCACTTAAGCAAGTTCCTCCCACTAATCAAAGTCATATGGAAAGAACTGCTTGAAAAAATCCCATTTCCTCAAGAAACTCTTCTAAAATAGATTGGAGAGTCACAAAAAGATAGAGATGATCTACATTTGTATTTTCAAGCCTCGCCTAGAGTTTTATGTGTACTTACAACAAACTGAGAATGGTACATGTATTTAATGCCAGTAAAGTAGAAAAACACCTCCACATCCCTGCTTTTATTGCTCCTTCCCTCCCTGCTCTTCCACCACACAGGTTGGGTTGAGGCCCTTGGAAAACATGACCAGTGACAGCACTCCCCTGACATGCAATGAATGATTTGCATCTTTGAGATTCCCCTTCTGCAGAAGTCATTGGACTCAGGAGCAGGAAAACAAGCCGGGAAAAAGCAGCACATTTGCAAGTGGCAGGAAAAGCAGCAGGGGCAGAGCCCTGAAAAGCCTCGGCGAGCTCTTGGATGCCCCAGGACAGCACTAAGCACCAGTCAGGTCTCACTTTCAAGTCTCACTCGTGTAAATGAAAAACAAGGCCGAGTCTCACTCACTTAGGCCCTGCTCCAGGAAGGCACTCAGGCAGGATCTAACGTTAAACACAAAACTGGGCCCGTTTAAATCAGCTGCACTGTTTACAGTTCCAATCTATGGGTAAGTGCTCTGCTGGACTGGGGCCTCGAGCAGTGATTGTTATTTAACACTTTCTTTAAGTTATCCTGCCAGTTCCTGGTGCCTCAGCAAACTTCATCTCTTTTCCATCCGCTGCATCTCCTGTTGTTTCTTGAACAAACACAGATGTCCCCAGTTTGAGCACTGAGATTCTGCCACCACAGCCATCTAGGAACCAGCAGACATTAAATGAAAAGGGGAGTTGCTATTTTCAAAGTTTTCCTCAAGACGAGAATAAATTAGCACCATTCGCTGGCAAGAGAAGAAAAAAGGCAAATGCAGGCAGTGGGGCAAAGGGGGCTGATAGGAAAGGGGAAATCAAACCAGCCCCGAGGAGGAGGAACAGCTTGAGGTGTTTTCCCTCCCCACAGCCATTGCCTGGGGAAGATCAGCGGGAGGAGTTCTCACTTCTTGCTGTGGCTGATAAAACACCAGATCCTGCCACAGGATTTGCCTGCTGGGAACCACCAGAGGCATCTGCAGCAACGCCCTTTTCCAGCTTTTCCAGCTCCAGTTTGCCCAGAACGGCTCCCCAGCAGTCTCTCCTTGCCAAGACTCGGGTGACGGACCAGGGACCCCAAGGACATCACCACAAAGAGCAGCAGAGAAGCACCGGCAGCTCTTTGGCCTCTCCTCCATCTCTGCCACCACAGACACCAATCCCACAGGCAGCAGTGCATGATTTCAGTAATCAAAGGCAACAACTTCTTTTAAATCAGAGCTGAAGAAACGGCTTAAACAGACCTCGGAATAGTCAGCAGGGGATCACTTTGAAAAAACAAGACTTCCAAGGACCGTGAAGAAGAAAAACCACACTGGAGAACAGAGATTAGGAAAGAGGAAAGAAACAGCATGAGGAGGAAGGAGTATCATGTGCTCTGCTGACTGCACCTCTTAATTAAAAGAACACAAGTGTGGCTCAGCAAACACTGTTAGTGCACATCCCTGCTACAACACACAATTATAAAAGGGATGTATTCCTGTTCTTCAGAACGCTGAAGGGTTTCTGTTCATCTGGCTGCAGCATGTTCCAGAACTGCATTGCAGCAAGATAATCTCTAGAAAGCCCGGGCTGTTATTCATATATTGAAACATAAGTAAGATATTATTGGTTTGGAAGCTGTCAAGACACTTCTCTGTGTGCTGCAACAGAAGTCAGAACGAGACATTATCCAGCCCCTACCCGAGGCTTCCATTGGACCCTGGAAAAATCAAAGCCCAGAAATCCTTTGGGGTGTTGACATTATTTTCTAAACTAAATCATCACAAGTGTAGTTCCCATTCACATAAAACTAATTTTATTTGAGATATAAAGCTTCTAATATAAACAAAGTTTCTGAAAGAAAAACAGGTCAATCAGTGTAGCTGCCATGGCAAATAATATTGCAGATTTTTCATTTCCTAATACCACTACAGGATCTGGGCACGTGAACATCTGTAATCCTGCTCCTCAGTACCTTCTCCCCTGAAAAATAAAGGGGTACAGATGGATTTCTTTATTTTTTTAATAACCCCAGTCATTAAAAAATGGAAAATAAGAAGAAAGCAGTGCAAACTGCATTGTTTTTGGTGTGCCTGTATTGTATTAGCCCAGACATGTCTGTGCTTGGGAACAAATTGATTGCATCTCCTGGTAAATCAGTCACTCTGTGGATAATGCACCAATCTCTCCCCAGATTAAAGAAGAAGCATCTGCTTATAAACTGAACCAACTGAGGAGCTGGCACTGCTGCAGGAGCTCATGGCTTGCTGTGCTTCTCTGCTGTTCTTCACGTGCACGTGAGGACTGAACTACAGCACAGCTCTAACACCACAGCAGGGGTCAGGCAAACCTCTAACTGCCCCATGTGTACAAAAAATACATTTAAACACGATTTATAAAAAAATGTATGCAAAGTATGTGATGGAGCACTTATCATGGACTCTTTAATAATTCATTACCAGTGTCAAGTACAGGATGCATTTATGATGAATTTACATGAGGGTGAGGAAGAACAGGTTTGGTCAAAATCTCCTCCTGTGACTTTCAAGATCCAATTAAGCCAAGCACATCCCCGAATGGAAGGGATGTTAATAGAAACCATCGAAGCTGTGGTTGGCTGACACAAGAATCCACTGAAACCCAAACAACCCCCCAGGACCTTGGATTGCCAATAGAAATGATCCATCAGAGCAGCTCGAAGGCACAGTCCCAAGAGTGCTCTGTTCCTCCCAAGGAATGTGAGTGAAAAAGCAGCTGCGCTGTGGGATGGTGCCTTCAAACCTCCCAGCGTTTCTGAATAAGCCTTTTAGCAAAGACAGAGCAAATCCCAAAGCTCAGTGCATGCTGTTTCGCCTCCAAAGCTCAACCAACTTGCTCCCACAGAGGGCAAGTTTGTCATTAAAACACAAAAAAATAACAAAAAATAGTAGAAAATCCACCATGGCAAGCAGGCACTGACAGTGAATTTCCAAATATTTAGTGCTTGCGCTCTCCAGAGATGACCCTCCTGCATCTTCAGACATCCCAGTATCCAGAAATGAGATGGAAACCCCAGAAATAACTTGGATTTAGACTGGCCCAGGTCAGAAGCTGTCGGTGCAGGCCAGAAAAGGGCTGCCAGAGCCTCCCCTGCCAGGTGCACCCCTTTTCCAGCACATTTTCACCTTGGCTTATGTCCAAAATAAACCACCGAAGTCCCAAATCCCAAACATCAAAGATGAATGAGCACAAAGTATCTGAAATGTTTCCTAGCTTGGCTCAAAGTAGGAAATTCTGCAGAACTCCAGAAAGGATCAAGCTTTGTGCAACAGGAAAGAGACACTTGAAGCTGCCTCCCCTTCCACTTCATCTGAACAAATGTTTGATAGATTCAGGCAAAATGGAAAAATCTTGAAGATTATAAAATCCTTTCTCTACATACACAAAAATCACTCATTTCAGAACTCTATGCAGTGATGAGAAAAGTAATAAAAGCCAAAAATGTCACGTAAGAGACTAAACTAGGAGTTGCTTCCCAGTCAAAATTTAAACACACAGCATTAAACATTTCCTTTTTTATCTTTATAATCCCCAAAAATGAGAAAGTTCTTGCTCAGAGAGCTATTGCTTTCCATGAGCTGCAGATGCAATTATTAAATATAGCTTTCAAGAACAAATACAGTCTCAAGTAGCAGCAGCCTTCACCAAGTACTGCAAATGTTTTCCTGACACACAAATGGAGTTAAAATTTGGAAATTGTTTCAAGTCAATAGAAATATTCCTCACAGAAACAGTGTCTTTTCATTAGGATTTGATTGAATACTGCATTATTTCTTAGTAGGCAAATGAGATGCCTTTTGTTTTCCTAGTATACATTTTTGGAGGAAAAAAGTGAGATATTATAGTTAAGATTGGTAGAGAGCATCAATGGAACAAGGAGTGGAACCATTTGCATTTGGCTGCTGATTTTAACCCCATTAATATTTTTGGATAATATTTTGTTTGGAGAAATCCAGTCCCCCCGAGCAGCTTTTTTCCTGCAAGCAAATCCCTGGCTTTGTCCTTCCCTGGGCCTGCCGGGAAAGCACAGAGCCCGAGTGCTCCCCCAGCCAGAGCTGGAAGTGACACTCGTCTTTCATCCCTGAAGCTGAGCCAGCCCCGCAGCACACGCAGATCAAAACCATCCCTGCTCCCATGGCGCTTCAGGCAGGAAGCAAAGGGAACACTAGATCCTGCCTAAAGACAAAATCCCAAGTATTCGAATTTCACACCTTCTGCAGAGGGCATTTCCCATCTCTGGGAAAAGGGCACTGGCACGACCCCGGGCTGCCCCCATTGCCCAATTTCCCTGTGCTGCACAAACCCACAGGAGGAAAAGCATCTCGGCGGTACCAGGGTCCATTTGGACACCAAAGGGGCTGGGAAGCACTCAGCAGCTGGAGCTGGAGCAAAACAAAATATTTCTCCCCTTTCTTTAAACACCACATGTACTTCGAGTCCACCAAAGTCAATGAGAGGAACGGCACTTCCCTGTTTTTCAGGAGAAAATATTCCAGGACACTCCACACTGGTTCACTGCTGGATGAAGTGTGTCTGGAAAAAATGCAGCAAAAGCGTTTTCTATGGAAAAAAGTGGGTTTGATTTTAAAAATAAGGAAAATAAATCAAAGTAAATTTTCAATTGGCTTTCTTTGTGTACTAGTAACAAGTCCCATCATTAGCAGGACTAAGTTCATTATTTGGAGTTATTTCAGGGCAATAATATCTCACACCAGGGGTGGGCACATCATGACTTTCACGTGGAAATTCTGTCTTCCTTTACACAGGAAATATTTCAGCTGGCTGAAAGCAACTGCCCACTAAAGTTACTAAAAGATTCATTACATACATCCTCTAAAGGATTCTGGCAGAAAACCTGTCAGGCTCTGCTGCTCAGATTGACTGTCTTATTCAGCGCTGCTGAATGACTGAGCCATAACCAGGATCTTTAGGATCCTGCAGGATCTTTAAGACAGCAAAGCAAGCAGAGATCAAAAACTATTTCCTTGCTGCACCTCAGTCATCTTCAGTGTAATCCCCAGCATCTCTGGTGTCAGTAATTCCCAGGAGGAGCAGAGTAACAAACAGCAGGATAATATCAAGCCTTGATACCTGATGAAATGAAAGCTAAATTAGCACAATAATCCTTCAAGAACATAAGTGCCTTCTCAAGGAGCCTGACACCAGCTTATACAGGCAAGGGCAGAAAAAAGCCTATAAAATTCACTTCAGTGGGATAATGCAACAAAAGCTAAAGAAAGTTGAGCCTCCTATCACCACACATCCATCCCTTGCAACATTTCAAATGATTTTACAGTTCTTCCGACAGATCTGTACATAGACACCTCTCAGCACATTACATGGAATATATACACACTTAATCCCTCCTTGCACTGCTCAGACAGAATTCTTCCCCCCAGGCCTTTTCAGTTATTACAATTAGTCCAGGTGAAGTTACCCTTGATAATCTCAGCAGATAATAACTGGCAGGAGGAATAGGATAACAGAACATCCGACAATTACAGGGTTTGGGTAGGGGATTTCTGTAGAGCCGACAACAAAATAAACATCAGCCGATGTACAAACCTGTGCAGAAGGCTGAATTCTGTGATTGTCCCAAAGCAAAGGCAGTGACAGCACTGCTGGCCCTGCTGTGACCCTGCTGGATGGGCTGTGCTGCCTGAGGCCACAGCTTCACTCATCTACTGACAGAGAACACCACCAGGTAAGGTTTTGGTGCTGTATTCTGTCCAAATCTTCCTGGAAAAGGGCATTGCTCTTAGAGCTACCCAGGAATTTTTAAAGCTGGATGGACCATTGGACCAGAGGTATTCCATGGTGAACACATTAGAGACCAAAATATTCACCCAGTGCTTCAGAGCTCCAAGCCCAGAGTCTTCAGAATGGCCTTGGATGAGAGAACTACACAGACCTGAGCCCTCTCTCGGGTGAGAGAACTGAACATGCTGCATAAATGACAACAAAGCAACCTTAAATGTCCAGATTCCCAAAAATCCATGCGATATTGTTGTCCAGCCTCAAGGGTAAGGAATAGCAATGAGTTTGCAGGTGGTCTCTCCTTCTTTATTGAAGAAATTCACTGAAAATTCAGTTTACCTGCTGTAGACACTGAGACCACCTTTTCCTCCTTCCCCCAGTACCAACTCTCAAGTTCTGAAGTTTTCAGAGCATATCAAAGAACTTCCCCAGAACTATTAGGACCTGCAGAAATGCTGAAAGCAGAGCCACAAGTGTGATCAGTGTCAAATTCGGCTCCCAGTGAAACCAGTCCAGGAAGGAAGGAATGGACCAGTTCACTTAATGCCCAACCTAATCTGTCTCACCCTGAACAGCTCAACCAACAAAATATTGATATTGATGTTCCCTGGAGGTTTTCAGCCTGAAATGAGAGGGGTTGATCACACAGCTCCTTGTATCAGGACTATATTTGCTGCTGGGAGACAGATTTTAAGAGAAAATTGTCTAAATTCTGGACATAAAACACTGTCAAGTTTGTGAACATTTTATTACTGTTCAGGGTTCACTACCCAGTGTCAGAAATGCTCATTAGGATTTTAAAAATATCAATCACAAACAGAATGCAAGAACATAAATCACATCCTAAAATCAGGCTTTCAAAGAAAAAGGGCAAATCAGGTATCATCTCTCCCTTTGTAACACAAGAAAATCAGGGCAACATTTTGTTTTAATTCCATATGAAATATAATTTTGTTAATGATTAAGATTCCCCTATAGTGAGAGGATGCCTTTACAGCGTCTTCCCTTGCCTGGGCCTCTTTTTGGAGAATTTATGTAGCAGAGGGGACTGAAAGAAGCAAAAACCCTTTAAGGCTTTTTACCAAGGCCTTCCTAAAGCTCTTTGCTGCAGTAAGAATCCAGTTTATACACAGGTAAAATGCTACTGTACTCAATGTCATGAAGAACATGTGTTTTCCAACACAGAGCAACAAATCCCACACAGAAAAGATAACGACAACATCCAGCTTGCAGGAATGACCCAAAATTCAGGAGAAAAGGGGTCTGGAGCTCCAATGGTGCTCCACTGCTGCATCCACTAGAATGCATTCTGTTATCCCACACCAGGTTTCAATTATTCATCTCTTAATCAACTTCAGATTCACTTATTTAAAAGGATGCAATTTTAACAATAAATCTCATGGACAGTGTTAATTAAAAGCTAAATCTTGCCCTGAGCTGGACTTCCAAGGTCTATGAGAATGTTCACAGCCCATTTATTTATTCCAGCATTGTGTCAGTTATTGAATTACAGTAAATTAAAAACACAGTGACAGAGCAATAGCTAAAATAAGTGAGGCTTGTTGCATCTCACTTACAAAGGTTGCCAGACTTGGGCTCTGTCAGGCTGCCAAGAAAAGTGAATGTAAAAGTCAGGGGCCCTCAGTTCAGAAACATCCTCTGGTGAGCATGAAGTGTTTCAGCCTCAGAGATGCCAGCAGGCAGAAGCAAAGGTCCACCATGAGCTATTCCTCGGCCTCCTGAAAGCATTTAGTGATATAAATCCATCTTCCTGACAATCAGCAGGGAATTAAATGACCTCTTGTCACTGTAGGTGAAACACACTGAAAGCAGAGCTCAACGTGGTGCTCTCTCCACTCAGCACGTTTTGGAGAAAAAGAGATGTCTCCTTCATGCTACAGGTTTTCATTAACTGCACAGAGAGATAATGTGTTTTATAAAGAAAAAATCAAAACATATGGAATGAATAATTAGCATACACCAAAAAAAATTTAAAATGAAAACGCACAGAATGCTTGTTACTTATTCAGCACATCAAGTACTTCAGAGTAAACAAAACAATTATAAAGACACTTCCTTTCATTTGAAGCCAAGTTAATTTTGGAGAAGAGATGTTCACCCATGATAACTGACCCCTTACAGGAAAAACTGGGAGAGGCAAGAGCTGCTGTAAATATAGTGTAGACTGCACAGTGCTCAGATATACATTAACTCTATAAAGGTGTCACAGGCCAGGGATGTTCCCTGTGCAACGAGGATCACCCCTCTCCACAGGGAGAAAGGTTGACAGAGGTTTTGCAAAGAGGACCTCACAGGATCAAAACCACATCTAATCTTAGTTCTAACATTGATTTTATTTTTTTCTCATTTGACTAAGCTTCTGTCTTCTCCTAGAGACCTCTCTGTGTTCACCATCACCTATCTTTGAGAACAGAATTACTGAAATTAAATCCAACAAACCCCTTCTCCAAGTTACATGTTCCACAGAAGTGCGTGTCAACATGGCAAGAGCTAAAGGCCCTCATGAATTCTGACATGAAGGCCACAAAGAGCCCAATCCCCCCTTCTCCAGCACTGCATTCTCACTGTGCAGGAGCAGCCATGGTGTTCTCTATGGAGCAGCCACACTGTGGGTAGCTCATTGCATTCACACCCTCCATCCTTTAAAGCTTGGCTTGGCATCTCCGGGGGGGATTGGGCCACCAGAGCAGCTGCCTTTGCATGGGAATGTTCACGGCGGGGCTGTGGAAGTGCACATCCTTCCAGAGCCAATCTCAAGTTCTCAGGATAAGGAGAGCATCCCCTCCTGTATCCCCAGTCTCGGGAGGGAATGTGTGAGGAGGTTACAAAGCTGCCGAGCGTTTTTCCCTCGCTTATCTCTGATCTCTCATTTCCCATGGCCTGCTGCTGTGCTCCGGCTCGGAGCTCCACCATTCTGGCTCCTTCCTGGCTCTGCCTCGAGCAGATGTTCGGGGCTCTGCTGCTGCAGACAGAGCATCTGGGAACGGGACAGGGGGACACACCAGGGACAGCCCTGGGAGGGAGGGAGCAGAAGGTCACAGGAAGCCCTCGTGCCATATCAGTTTCAACATATGACCTGAGCAGCTTGAAAAAAAGCTTTTAATAAAATGCAGACTTCCCCCGGAGCCTGCAGTAACTTTTCTCAAGAACTCATCCCGTTATGAAACTTTCCCAGTGCATATTGGGATGGCAAAGTCCTGACTCAGAGCTAGTCCCAAATATCTGTGAGTGAATGAAAGCACATCTCTGCACAGCCCAGATCAGCATCAGCAGGGCTTACAGAGACCATGCAACATCTGCACAGCCACCAGCACTTCTGCTCGAGCCTCGAGCCCTTGGCGAGAGTGGCTTGTCTGTACACACAGGGACTTGCCTTATTTTCTATTTTTTTTTTTTTTAGCTTTCCCTGGCACAAAGAGCAGACACATCTCCTTTGCCATCAACATTCCCAAAGCACCATAAATATGCTCAGGATCCCTGTCTCCAGTGTGACATCACAGAATCCTGGGCTGGAAGGAACCCAAAAGGATCATCCAGTCCAACTGCTGGCCCTGCACAGACCCCCCAACAATCCCACCTTGTGCATCCCTCAGAGCATTGTCCAAATGCTCCTGGAGCTCTGGCAGCCTCGGGACCATGACCACTCCCTGGGGAGCTGTTCAGTGTCTAAATACTCTCTGGGGGAAGAACCTTTTGCTGATCTCCAGCCTGAGCCTCCCCTGACTCAGCCTCAGTCCCATCATGGTCACCAGAGCCAAGAGATCAGGAAATCCCAGAAGGGCCCAGGTGGGTAAAGCCATGCCCAGACCAGCACCTCCAAATTGGCACATTGCAGCCATCAGGGACACAGTGCCAACCCCACCCACACCAGTGATACAGGACATGTCCTACAAAACCATTTTTTGCCATCCTTTACCCTCTCTGATCAACCAGACTCCTCACAGCTCTCCAAAGGGGTTTGTTAGAACATGATATCAGGCACAAAAACTCCATGCAACTCAGTGAAGTAACAAAGCAGTCTTGACCTGAGCTTTCTTCTGCTCCTGCCTTGGGCATGAACTCCGTGTAATGACTTGTTGAGAAACACCAGAGAAAGCCCAGCTCTGTACACAGCACTGCTGGAGCACAGCCCTGGCCCCACAGCTCATTTATCCCTGTCATTGCTCCTCCATGGCAGTGCCTTTCTGCTCCCCTTGGTGACAATTCTGCACTATCTTTTCAGGAATCCTACCGAATAATCACCCTCCAAATCTGTGTCCATCCCACCAATACGAACCATGGCTTTCTTTCCACAAGCCCTCAGCCACTTGCTTTCATATCCTGCCCTGCAGATTTACTTGGAAACAGTGGCACTGCAGCGTCTCCCCTTCAGGAGGAGATCCTGGAAAGCAATCTTCCTCACCCCGGGATGCTGGCACGGAATTATGCTGAGGAGCCTGGGTTATTGCTTTCCTCACTAAAGGGTTCCTTTCTCAAGCTACTTCTTTTCCCCAAGGTGCCTCACTTTGGCAGAGCACCACTTTCAATATCACATTGCATTGGATTCCAAATATAGGCAAGTTCTTTTATTTTACGTTCTATTCCCTGGAGGACTTCAAAGAACTCTACTATTAAAGAATAGTAATATTGAGAGCTTTATTATTACATCACATATATTTAAGCTGAAACTATTCAATTTTTCCACCTTGGCAAGCTTCACAGCCCTCCTGCCTGTCCTGTCGTTTCAGCCCAATTAAATGACATTAAACATGTCCAAGCCTCTCACATGCCACACTCCTGGCAAGGACAGCAGTGACTCTGCTTGTAAACAGACAGCAAAAAAAATTTGTAACTTCCTCTGCAGCACCTGACCAAATGAAACTTTACACCAAATGTAGAATCTCAGGAATTCTAAAGCACTTCATCATAAAGGATGTAAAACTAATCACCAAACCTACAGAAGCATCCTTCAGGATTTTGTTATTATTTCCAAAGAATCACAGACAAATGCTCTCATTTATTCATTTCACTGTTTCTTCATTTTTAAAATGTGCAGATTCATTGACTTTCAATATCTCCTTGATTACAATGAAAAATAAACCATGAAGGCAAAAGCCCTACAAAATCGCTTTATTATTCAACAGTTTGTGGCTGCCCCAGCCCCAGACAACCTAGAATTTCTTTAAGCTCAGCTTTAGGGAGTTGCTTTCGAGACATAGCCTGGGTTTGCTAATTTTTAAACCTGGATGAAAGGCAGCGTTTTAACAGCAAAATGACTTCATTTGCTGTTCATGTGAGTGTTTCAGCACGGAGGGTCTCTGTCAGAACGCAGGCTGGGCTATCACCGCCACACCTCCACCACACGGCCGGTGTGAGACTCTCCAGCTGT
The DNA here is from genome assembly GCA_036630365.1 of Acanthiza pusilla. Taxonomy (NCBI): domain Eukaryota; kingdom Metazoa; phylum Chordata; class Aves; order Passeriformes; family Acanthizidae; genus Acanthiza; species Acanthiza pusilla. The sequence goes on from JAXCHO010000025.1 coordinate 2,180,172, forward strand.
GCCAGGGCTGCCTCCATTCCTCCGGCCCAGGGAGCGATTTCCCTGGGGAGCACCGGCACCCATCCCCTGGGTGTCCCAGCGAGGTGAGAACACCTCACCGACACAAACACACAAACCGCAGCGCTTTGCAGCAGGAAACAACTGCGGCTCACAACCGAGCAGATTCCTAAAAACTGCTCGAGACAGAACGTTTCAAAAAGAGGCACAACTGTGTGAACATCGAATTTGCAATTGAGGATGACTGAGGGGTTTTTTTCCAGGCTTGGGGAAGGAAAGGTTTACACTTTTTCTTTTGTCTGAGTTAACTTTCTACATATTTCTGACGTGCAAGACAATCGCTGTGTGTAAAGCAGCTGCATTTAGTTAGAGACTTTTTAAAAGAGTTTTCAACTCTGAGGTGCTCTTTGGAGTCCCAGCAGACTGCTGGATTTCTACATCTGTTTCCAAAGAGCAGGATCCAGTGTCACACCTCAGGGAAACTCTTTTTTCCCCTCTTTGCCTGCTTAAATCCATGCACAAGCTCTAAAGCACTCCCCTGCCCAACTCTCATTTGCAACACTTTAAATCCCTGTGAGGACATAATTACCACAGCAGTTTCAGTAGAAGTTAATTATAGAAACAAAGAAACGATGTCCTGAAGATCCTTTGCTGCTACTTCAAGCCGCTTTTGTCAAGAAACACAAAGTTGCCATCTCAAACAGTGACATCTACCCTCATCCTCCTAGAGGCTTAAGGCAACAAAAGCATTTTGTTTGTTTTTAAACTCATTGCTGGATAGTGGCTGAAGCAGCAGCCTGTGACTCAGGGACGAAACAATTAACCACAGGGACTAATCAAGAGCTGAGGAACTTTATCTCACAACTTTCAAGGAAATCAGCAGCACCCCTACAATCTAAAACACAGTCTAGAGATCTGTGGGTTTACTACATGCTTTTAAAATATTTTTCTATTATTCACACTTCTGTCATTGTGACTCCTCACAAAGTTACATGATCTGGAAGAATAATAATCGAGCTGAACTGGGAATATCCAGAGCCACATACTGCAAAAAACATCCAAGCTGGAGAATTCCTGTTCCTCAAATTGACATAAACTTCGTGCTTTTATTTGGAGCTCTTGGGCCAGGCCGTGAGCACCCTTGGGAAGAGTTAAAGGCAGAGTGAAGGTACAAAGCTTTTGGGGTTGCTTTGCTCCCTGCAAGGAAAGGTCATGGACAAAAAGGCAGCAGCAGGAGACAGTGGTCCACATTCTCTTTCTGAAAATGTCAGGGTTAAAGGGTAGGGACTGAAGATTCTGTGTGGGTTGGGTTTCTGATGGAGCAAAACCTATTTCCCCAACCACTACAGTCACCTTAAAGAAATTTGTAAAACATTTTAGAACAGGCTATTTCTTTGTTTGGTTTTTTAATTATTGTTGGATATTCAGGTTCCCTTATTCTTCCACAAAACCTAGTTTGGGAGAAAACACAGCGTGTGGTTGTAACATGTGATAGATGTCTATCTATAAAAAATAAATAAATCCCTTGATCTGCCCATGAATGCACACTGCAAGCATTTGCCAAAGGTATTACTTAAAACACAGGAAATACTTCACTTTGGAAAGGAATTGTACATAATCCCAGATCACAGTCCAGGTTGGAAGGGAACTGGAAAGATCACCTGGTCCAGCCTTTTGTGGGAAAGGGAGCCTGCCTGAGATTATCCAGCCTCATCCTGGAAACCTCCAGCTGTGGGGATTCCACCACATCCCTGGGGTGATCATTCCAGTCAATTATTGTTCTCGCTATAAAAAAAATGCTTTCTTATGTTGAGTTGAAAGCCCTCTTGGTGAATTTTACTATAATGACCACATTAATAGTTATACATAAAGGTGAATTCATACACTGATAGATATTCCCACAGTAAACAAGAAATGGTCAGTTTTGGACCCAATGTGATCAGTTGCTTTTATGTTTGTGGGGTTTTGTTTTTCCCTTCCAGGCTCTTTGAAACACACAAAAAATTCATATGACCCTAAAGCTTTGAAATTATCTGAAAAACAAGGGGGGAAATGGCCCTTTTTTCCCTTTTAAAAATACAGCCATTTGTTAAGCATACACAGCATTCCCTGGAGACACTAGAAAACAACTTCTGAAAATTTTCCCATTGAGATGTCATGAAGAATTCCGACCCCAAGCTAGGACTCATCCAGCCATTGAATCTGCACCACGAGACTCCTGCGAGCCGCACTGGGACATGGGGAAATCATTCAAACAGATCCATTCCCTAGCCCCCAGTCCCAGGAACATCCTTAGGGACACGTTGGGACACCGGGACAAATCCAGGCACAGGGATGTGGACAAGAGAGTTGGATCTGCTAGCCACAAGCAATTTTTTAAAGGCAGTAATCCCTCAGTATTTACAATTTGGGTTCAATTTTGGCTTTTTCATCAATTTTCTCTCTTTTGCATTCACTTTTCCGCCTTCTTTAAGTACTAAATACAGCCATATTATCAACCAGAGCTTCTCAGAGGTGGCTCGAGATTTGAGTAGTCACCACAAAACCCTTTGGAGGAGCCGAAGCTCGCGCATTTCCAACTCTTGCTGAAATTCTCATGCAGGCGTCCAAAAACACTGCTCACTTTTTACTGACTTGGCCTGAAGGAATCAGTCCTTGCCCAGTTCCAGCTATCCCAATTCCGAAGTCCCTTTATGCCTGGTTTATACACGAAAATCGCTCTCAAAAAGGCTGGAATCAGAGCCCTGACCAAACAGAAGGATCGCGGGATAAATATCCGTCGCTAACAACAAAACGGAGGCGCTTTCTTTTTGTTGCAAATAAATAAATAAATAGACAAACAAATAAACATTTTTTAGGAACACGGGGGGGTGAGACGGCAAAACACGCCCTCAGAGCTGGACCTAAGGGACAAGCGTGATAGCACACCTCGGGCACCATCAGTCACGGACCGCAAAGCGGGACCGCCTGGGAATGGTTACCGGCCCCAACACTTGAAAAGAGCTTTTTTACGAAGCAATTAAACACAGGGAGAGCGCAAACCCCCGGACTCGCTAACGGGAGCGGCGCGGGGCAGCGCTGGAGCCGCCGGGCTCCCCTCAGCGCCGGCCCCGCTGCCCTCAGCGCCGCGGAGCCCTCAGCGCCCCGGAGCCCTCAGCGCCCCGCTGCCCTCACCGCCCCGGAGCCCTCACCGCCGCGTCCCCGCGCTCACCTTGCGTGGCGTCCCCGGGCTCGGCGCGGCTGCCCGCGCGAAGCAGCAGCAGCAGCGGCAGCAGCAGCGGGAGGCTCCCGTCCGCGCCGCCCGGCTGCTGCATTCCTGAGCCGGCGCTGCTCCCGCATCCACCGCGGGGCCGCCGCTCCTCCGTCCCGCGCTGTGCCGGCGGGCGGGGAAGGCGGCGCGGGCGGGGAGGGAGCGGGGCCGGGGCCGCCACCGCCCTCAGCGCTCAGCCCTCAGCGCCCAGCCCTGCCCGCTGTCAGCGCCCGCGCGCCGGCCCCGCAGCGCCCCCGCGCGGCCGCGCCGCCTCAGCCGCGCCGCCATTTTGTCCCGCGCAGGGCCGCCGAGGAGCTCTGAGGGGACCGTCCCTTCCCTTTCCCCTACCCCTTCCCCTTTCCCTTCCCCTATCCCAGGGTCCGTACCTCATACAGTCCCTGCGGGATTGTCGCCTTTGCGGGGGGAGCGCTTTGCACAGAATCGCCTCCGAGATTGTCGAGTCCGACCTGTGACCGAACACGGAATCGCAGAATCGAGTTGGAAAGGACCACAGCGGATCATCTGGTCCAACCTCCCTGCTCCGACATCCCGGAGCACATGGCGTGGGATTGTGTCCGGAGGGTTCTGGAATGTCTCCAGTTCTGGGCAATCTGTTCAGGGCTCGGTCACGGCACGGGAGGGCTCCCATCCCTTCCCCTTGCCGAGGGTCTGCCCTCACACAGTGACCGCGGTCTGTGGGATTATTGCACTTGGAGGGGAACACTTCCCACAGAATCACGGAATTGCTGAGGTTGGAAAAGACCTCCAACACCATCAAGTCACACCTGTGACTGATCCCTGCTTTGTCCACCAGACCAGCCCCTAAACATGATTTTCCCTCTCTCTCTGGTGATCAGGAACTGAGTTTTTGGGAAGGAGGGTTGGAATTCCCTCCTTCCAACGCTGGACAACAGTTTTGCTGGAGTTGGAGGACACTGCCAAAGCTGTTTGAAGCTCCTAGGAGTGATAATTACTTTCCATTCAGGAGAATGATCACATTCCTGGGATGCTTAGATTAGGTTTAGGATTTCGGAAGTCAGCAACTGTTTAATAAAAAGCTCATAAGCAGAGTGGAAACAAGGACAAGATTAAAGGAATTTCCTCCTCACTTCCTGCTAGATCAGATCCCTTAGGCTTTTCTTCTGCCATATGAATCTTGTATTTCTTGTCAGACACTAATAGAGCTTCGAGAGGAGGAAGAAACCCAGATAAACATCTGGCTGCGTGTTAGGATGGAGACTGAGGTCTGGAACCACCTTCTCCTCACACATACAAACATGCACATATTCCTCCTCTCACCAACCAGGAAAAAGACAAGAGATTTTTCACTTCCTCAGGAAAACTGACAATAAACAAACAAACAAACAGGGAAATGGACAAGGCAAGCCAAGCTCGATGTGGTTTAGGATGTGGTGTGGCACATGGAAGGGTCTGTGAGCTGCTGGGACCTTGGTGCTGTTTGTGCCTCTTCGGGTCCTGGAAGCACCACCCCAATCCAGGCGATCAGGGCAGGCCCAGCTCCAGCCAAGATCATCAGACAAGTTCACAGTGGTGAGACAGGTCTGAGATCAAGCTGAGAAATCAGCTCAGGGTCCATTCCTCAGGGGCCATTCCAGCAGCAGTCCCTGGGCACAGCGTGGCGGCTCCGGCAGGGCTGAGGGGAGCAGGGAAACGAATCCATCGGCAGGGCCACAGCACAGAGTGCTGCAGTGACACACAGAGGGACCAGGGCTGAGCTCAGAGACACCCCGGGCCAGGAGGGGCTGCAGAGGAGGCAGGTCAGGCATTAAGGGCCCTCAGGGCCTGACTCCTCTCCTGGAGACAGGAATAGCAGGAATGCCGGAGCTGGGCCAGCGGGAAGGTCAGGCCGTGCAGCTGGGACTGCAGCAGCCCAGGCCTGCCTGCATGACCCTCTGAAGTGACATTTCGGGTTAGTTCTGACTGATCTAACAGCTCTTGTGTTTCCTCGTGCTCACCCAGGCAAGTCCACTCGACAAACCCTCTGAGGAGAGAGAAGGGAGCAGTGTTCCCCAGAGCAGCCAGCTGGGCCCAGTTCCCCACAGCTGCTGCAGGGCTGACCAGCAAAGGTGAGTGGGACCCTTCTCCACCGAACCACTGCTTTTGGCAGCAGCTGCTCTTACACCTCTTCAGCTGCGGCACAGAAATGTTTCTTACATCTCTCTGAAGTAAGATGTCCACGAGATCCAGATTCCTCTGAGCTGGCCACAGGGATAACCCACTAAAGACAGAAAAAAAAGTCCATGGCAGATGCAGAAACTAAATGCAGATTCTCCAAGTTTTCGTTTAGCTTCGAAGTTTTAGCTGCATGCAGCGTGAGAGGATAAATCATTTATAATTAAAAAACAAACCACTTATTTTTAGCTGCAAATCTACCAAAGTGCATGCAATTAGCAGATATAAATCACTTCCTGGCTCGCAGACTGTTCAGCACAGCACATAAATGAAAGTTAAAACATACGTTTGGGGAATACGTGGTACATCTGCTCTCAATCTGCAGCGTTTGGAAATCAATACAAATATTCTTCCTGCTTTAACATGCTGCAGTCTGTCATCCCACAGTGGAAGGGCTAAAAATGTATTAAACAAAGGAACTAGAGTGGACACAGCCCTAAAAACCAAAATATGGATAGCACGGAGTGTCCACAGTGATCTGATCACAAAAATTCGAGGTAGGGATAAGCGCTGGCTTGGGAGGACAAATTAGAGTTTCTCCTCTGTGGTCTCAGGATGCTTGGGGGATGAAGTGCACACATAAAGCTTCAGAAGGTGACTCTGGGGAGAAGAATCAGCCATTTGATACATGTCCACATATTTTAAAACAACGACAGGCTTGTAGTCAATATCTTGGTGGAATTAGTTCCCTCAGGGAAAATGTATTATCCACAAAACTTTCTTATTCTTTTTTTTTTTTAAGAAAAGATAGCAAAGAAGCTGTCTGGGAATGATTTGTAAGTACAATAAACCTCACAAGAGGATGATAAGCAAAGTATTGTAAGAGAATCATGTCAGAAGTACAGCAAAATAAAAGAGAAACATTACACATTTGTAGTTACTGACAATGTGTGTTCTTAAGTATCATGTCACATTAGAAAAGAATCCTTGTTTTCCTTTCCAGCTTTCACTAATATTCCTATTAATCTATACCAGATTTTTTGATTCCACCATTTGAGACCATATCCATCATCCTTCGCCCACTTGAAATTCAACTGGAATTACCCCAGCGTGTTCAGGCTTCCAGAGTGGGAGCTGAAGTGAGGTTAGAACTTCCATGGATTCCTAGATTTGTGCATCCATGGAAAGACCAGGTGTTAATCTGATTTCACCATGGATTTTTAAATCATGAGATGGAAAACAACCATTGCTGTTACTTTTTAAAGATGGAAGATTTAGGCATAACTTATACTGAGTCCTTTAGGAAAAGAATTCTGTCTAACTCAGGTAAAAACATTGTCCACTTGATGCCAGCTTTATTTTCCTGGTGGAGTTTCAGGAGCAAGTGCAGCATAAATAATGTGTTTCTTTAAAAGGGACAGGAGATATGAGAATAAATAGTTTTATCCTGAAGGTCAGGATCAGGCTGATGAGGAGGAGGTGCATTTGTGCCAACCTTGGCAACAGCTTTGTCTCCTCAGGTGGAATTTTTTCTTTTCTTTATGAGGAAAGAGGAGGCTCAGTGAGCCATGGGGAACGTGACAGAGAGCACTGTCAGGGGCAGGGGACAGGTGTAGCCCTGGGGAATGACACACGGAGCACCAGGGCAGCCTCGTTCAGATCATTCACTTCAGTCTGTGGTCTGGGAGTACTTTGCAAATTGGCAGAAAACTATGGAAAAGATGAAAGGGAAAGCCTTGAAATAGACCGCAGTTCTTTCATGTGTGCATTACCCTGGAATTTTATACATATAAATAAATATAGATATATTTATATATCAGGAAGACTCTGTTCTTTACATCCTGAATTACCTCCTTGACACATAATGTCACCCTTCAGGGAAAAAGAGGGTGACACAATGGGGCAGAAACACCAATAGCTGCTTAATAACATATGCAAATATTGGCACACTTCTTACACATTATTTTTGTTGTTGTTATGACTTTGTTTTTGAACTGGCACCCCAGCCTTTCATTACATTCGACACCCATTGTGCTGGGCACTTTGGAAGTGCTAATTTAAGAAGTTTGTAACAGCAACATTTCCAAACACTCAGCCAGGCTGGGCATCCACCCTTCAGGTGCTGAGCTTTGTAGTCATCCTTAGAAAGGAAAAAGTTACAATTTTTTTATGTCATTAGCCCCAGAATTGAGTCTGGAAAAGAAGGGGATGGATTCACAGCTCACTTTGGGCATGACCACATTTCAGGTAATTTCAGGTGAAACTGCTCCCTAACTTCCAAGTTTCTCACACAGAGTTTGTTTGCTTCTTCCAAGGAATCCACCAACCCAATCATAAAAAAATCTGATCCAGAGAGAAGGTTATTAAGGCAATAGTTTGGAAAACCAAACCAATGTTACACCCAATTGTCATAATCCACTTCACACCGCTCGCAGGGAGCCCCAGCCCTTCCTGCCGGGAAGGACCACAGCTTTGTCAGGATGAACAAGGAGATTTCATCACCTCCCTAAACATTCTCATCTTTGTGGCCAGCTGTGTGAGGCAGTAAGGTACTGCAGTCACTAGAGGAGGGAGAACATCACCATTTTTGCAGGAGAAAAGCAGATTCCAGAGCTGGTGCTTTGACAGGTTAATAAGAAGGCCCCTCGTCTGCCTTTACAATTTATTTACTTGCAAGCCTACACAGGGATTTTGTGAGGGATTTGGCATCTTAAACAGGTTTTTATTCCAACCACATTTCAATTCACCTTTAAGACTTCCAATTAAGACAAACAACTGGGGACCCATGGGTGGAATTTGCATGGAAGTTAGCGGGGGGTTGGCAAAGCCCTGATAGCAGGGTTTAGGTATCAGCTTTATAGACCTGTATTGTCCTATCTAACATCTCGTATTTTCCACTCTTTGTGCATGTAAAACTTTTATTGCTATCAGCATGAGTTTAGCACAGCACTAAGCCAGAGATGTGCCCCTAGGAGCCAACACGAGCTAAGGTACCCCATTCACTCTGAACAATTTGGCTGCACTAAATCTTCCTGGTGAATGTTTGCTTTAGTTCCCCCATAAACCTTGTCTGCAGGATTTATATATTTTGGCTCCCTTTATTTTGACTCTGGTGGCTGAGTTTGCAATGGGCTCAAGTGACTGCAGTCCCACTCTCAGCAGCAGCAGAGCTGCAGCACAGTGGGGATTTCTCTAGGGCCTGGTCTGGCGAGATGCTGAGGGCACCTGGGGGGGTTCAGTGAGGTCCCGGAGTGCTCAGCACCTCCAGGGAGCAATTCCAGCCCTGCAGTGACCAAACCCCAAATGGGTCTGTGGTCCCTCTCTGGAGCCTTTGGCCCAGTCACAGCATCTGCTTATCGCCTTGTGAATCACAAACGCTAAAATGTTTGTTTTCCTGTGTTCTCAAAGCACACTTCTATCTGTGACAAAGAATTATGTCAATTATGAAGATGATGAAGATCTTTTTTCCCTCAAAAGCTCTGTGAAATTTAGCTTTCTGTCACATGGGTGTGGGGGGGTTTAAATAAAGTAGTTTTTCAATAATGGCTTCAGTGGGATTTTTTAGTTATTTTCATTTATTTAGAGTTGATTTTTTTTTAAGATCCCTTTCAATTCCAGTGAAAATGTCTCTGATCTGATAAAGGAGATGAAGTCACTGCACAGACTTACTATTTTATTTCCATAAGGTTTGGAAGTTTTGTTCCCTGCAGTGTTTTGGAGCCCAGGAGTATTCATCTGTTTTGTAAAAGGAAAGTTCTACGGAACAACATTTGGTCACTGTTGTCTGAATTTCATTATTCTGTTCTCCAGACTAGCAGAGGGGAAAAGTGCAAGTTAGCTGGGTCACAGTCTGAAATGTGAGAGCAGTCAACTTTTTCTGAAGTTTATGGGAATGAAAGGAAATTTAATACTGCTCAAAAGAAAGATTTAAAGTTGCATCATGTGAAAACAATCGGAGAAGTTTAATCCCGAGGTCTTGGGTTATTTGGTAACTTACATGACCATTTGTCAGCCTGCAAAAGATGAAGTTGGCTTTGCCTCTGTTAACAGTTGGCCTCTGTTTTGGAGCGGGTTGGCGGTGCCAGAGAACAAACAGGAGTTCCAGTGAGTTTATAGACCACTGCTCGTTCTATTCTTCTCCGTCCTTTCAGCTCCTGCCACTCGGCTGGCTCCGTGGGCTGCCAGCGCGGATCTCCCACCGCTCTGGGAACACGTGCTGACAAGCCTTTCATGGGAGAGGGGCTGCAGGGCCTGACAGCTTCTCAGACTGCTCAAAAGCTGAATACATATCCATAATTTAACCTTTACCTCGCAGCCTGCTCCAGGCCTCATACATTTCATTGTATGTGGAATAAAAGCCATGGGACCCTGGGATGTAACTGAATACCTAATGTTTGGTAATGTTTCCAGTGTATCATTTATGCTAAAAGATGCTGATTGAAACATTCTTTACATTTAGATCAGTTTCTGTGGAGCAAATTGAAGTGAAAATCTACAGAGCTTTGAATGCATAAAAATTAGAGAACTTTTTCCAGAGTGTTCCAGCACAAATTCCATCAAATAGCTCTCAGCAAAGCCCCTTACTGTTTAGAAAATTCTCAGGAAGTGTAGCCTGAGCCTCCCTGTGTCATCTCCTTCTCCTGCCATGGATACATCCTCCCCAATTTGGCATCGGCGCCTTCTGTGTTTGGCCACTGCTCCACAGAGATTTAAAATAACAGGAATCATTATTAAAGGGGAAAAATGGTGTCAAAACAAAGATAACTTGGTTTTGGGGACATTTCAAATACTGATTTGAGTGAGCTGAGTCCCACAGGAGCCACTTTTAAGAAGATCTTTGGGGTGTGCACGGGGCTGTGGCTGTGTAGTGCCATGCAACTAAACAAGCTGAGGTTTAATCATTTAACTCAGGATGGAGCCTCTTCCCCTGTGTTTCTCAGTGCAATTAATTAATAAGTTGCTTTTACCAGCTCTGAAAATAGAGGTTTGTGTGGTTCCTTTTTCACCTGATCATTCAGTAACTCCTCAGACATCCGTGCTGGAGCTTGTGAAGTCTTGTGTTCCCACACAGAGCTACAGAAAAGAAATGAAATCCAGAGCAGAAAAATACTGGATTCTTCTGCATGGAGAAGGTAGAAAGTTGGAAACCTGTGAAGGAGGCTAAAAAGGAGGAAAAGCTGGAAACAAAGAAGGGAAAAAGGGGAAGAAATTCCAGAAGTTAAGGTGAAAGATCCAGTGAGCTACAAACCATTGTGCACAATTGTGAGGAATTGGTGCCCAGTGAGAGGAATCTGTTGCACTTCCCTGGAGCTAAAAACCAATTCCTGTGAAAGTCCAGGGGGATTTGCTGTTTAGCATCAGCACAGTTGGTCACGGCACAAGAAATCAGGAGGAGCTGAGGTGAGCTCAGTACTTCTTTCACACACAGGAAGTTTCACAGGGACATTCAGTTTTGGTGGCTTTTCAAGCCCTGCATCTAAAATTGAAAAATGCAGCCCAGCTGCTTGTTGTAAGACATCTACAATAGTCACTTCAAAGCAGAACATACAAGAGCTGCTTAAAAATCGCCTTTGATTCCCTGTGATGGAGAGAGCTCACCAGGGCAGCCAGGGAGCTGAGACCACAAATGTCTAATTTCACTCTTGCTGCTGTTTAATCTGATTTATTCCATCTCTTTTTTGGTTGGTTTCTGGTTTGTTTTTCTTGTTGAGAAAGCAGCAAAATAAAATGTCTTACATTGCTCACTCTGCCGTAAATGTTATCAACAGAAAATGCTTGAAATGTTGTCAGGAGCTGCACTGTCCCACCTGCTGCTGGGAGGGAGGCACTAATTAACAGCCCTGGACATTTTTGCTTTGCAATAAAATAAAAAATTAATTGCTTCAATTTGCAATAAATTTCTCTATTTTCCATATAACTTAAATATTCAACTTCCACAAAAGCAACAATTTTATCAAAAGGATACTCAAAGCTAAAAGCTCTGACCTCTTGAAACTGGAGGGAGCTCAGGTACTCCTGAAAAAGGCACTTAGCTGGGCCCAATCTATTTTAGCATTCCAAGAAAGTCCCATTTGGTTATTTAAATAACACCTACATACTAATTAACTTCTTCAGCCTAAGCTGCACAGAACTGATGCTTTCATTTTGCTTTGGAAAAGGCTGTGCTTCACCCTCACAGCTGTAGGTATCTGAAACTAGGCAGGACCATCATTTAAATATACATATATGTATTAATTACATTAAATATAATTAAATATATAATATATAATAGTATATATATTATATATTATATACTATATATTATATATTATAGAATATAATAATATAGATAATAAAATATAATAAAATATATTATATATTATATATAATGTATATTATATATAATATATACTTAAATATTAATAATATTAAATACATAGATTTATTTATATGCATATATACACATATAAAATATATAAATATATATCTATAAATATAAATATATATACATATATAAAACATTATATAGATATGTATATGTATATATAAAAATAAATATTAGAAAAATATATATATAATGTGTTTTTTCCTCTGTCATCCAAGTGGTCAAACCCTCAAACAACTGGACCTTCTTGCGAAGGGAGAAGCACCTCTAAACTGCTGCTGAGTCATATTACACCCCAGCACAGTTTAAAAATCACATTATTTCCTTTCGTAGGAGCTGATTAATGCCCTCAAAAAGCATCTTCTTGGAGGCTGACTGTAATCACAGAGCACTAGGACACTTTTCTCTTCAGGCTGCCTGGGGCAGGATGGATTTGTGTCTCTCTGGTTTTACCCAGAGAGGCTCCGTGCAGACAGCAGACCCCAGAGCAGAAGGCAGAGCCCCCTGTGCCTCTGCCCCTGCCCAGGGATCCCTCCCGGGCCTGGGGGAGCCGAGCCCTCCCGAGGGTGTCCCACCCACCACGGGAGCTCCACGGCATTGTGAGGGGACACGCGGTGGGAATTCTGTGCCAGAAACAACACAAGCGCTCTGCGTGTGACCTTCCTGAACTGCTGCGCTCCCCCCAGCTCCCCCGGCGATCCAAAGCTTTGCACTCTCACCTGCTGTCACACAGCAAGGCTCGGCCTTTTATTCCCTCCACGACTCACCTTTTCATTCCCTTCCTTCGTGCTCCGGATGTGAGGAGGGACTGCAAAAGGAGGAGGCACTGGGGACTCCCCAGCTCTTCTGGAGTCACCCTGGGGCACCCAAACGGGAGCAGGGCACGGAGCTCCTCCCTGCTGGCTTTTAGCGACGAGAGGGGGGAGCTGAACTGAGCTGGAGCTGCTGCAAAGTCTTTCTAAGCCGTGTCATGATACCAAATAGAGCCATGAAGCACAGCCAAACTGCTCCAGTGTCCATCTCATCCCTGCTGCTTCCAGAAAGTTCAAAATTATGGCAAATTAAATGTGCCGCAGGTGGGATTTTGCACCAGCCTTGCCTTGCTGTAGTAGAAGGGATTCTAAAATCCATCCAGTGCCACCCCTGCCATGGCAGGGACACCTCCCACTGTCCCAGGCTGCTCCAAGCCCTGTCCAGCCTGGCCTGGGACACTGCCAGGGATCCAGGGGCAGCCACAGCTGCTCTGGGCACCTGTGCCAGGGCCTGCCCACCCTTCCCAATATCCCATATTCCTTCCCAATATCCCATATTCCTTCCCAATATCCCATATTCCTTCCCAATATCCCATATTCCTTCCCAATATCCCATCCATCCCCGCCCTCTGCCATGGGAAGCCATTCCCTGTGTGCTGTCCCTCCATGCCTTGTCCCCAGTCCCTCTGCAGCTCTCCTGGAGCCCTTCAGGCCCTGCCAGGGGCTCTGAGCTCTCCCTGGATCCCTCTCCTTTCCAAGGGAGCACCCCCAGCTCTCCCAGCGCAGAGGGGCTGAGCCCTGGGAGCATCTGATCCCCATCAGCACCCGACAGCTGCGGCCTTGGCTCCTCTCACACTGTCACACGAGGAGCCTGGATGGATTTCAGACCTGGACTGCTGCTCCTCACTAGGATTCCTCATCCTAATTAAAAATGAATTTGTTCCCTGCAATGAAGCTGACGTGTGGAGCTGAGTGTTCAGCCTTGGAGGGTGGGAGTGCTCAGAACTGCAGTGCAGGTGTGGTGCTGGGAGCAGCAGGGTCAGCACTGAGCTCTAAAGTCATTTCCCAGGGTGGGAATGGGGCTGTGACCCCATTCTGCCTCATCATCACAGCCTGTGAAAACAACGGCAGGAAAACCAAATCCCTCTCTGTTCTGGAGTTTTATCCCTTCCAGTCTCCATATATTCCACCCCACTGCTCCCACCTCCAGCCCAGCCCCACATCCTGATCCTGTCCCATTCTTACCACGCTTCCCTGACCTGCTCCTTCCCCTGCAGTCCTTGGCCCTGCTCCTTTCTGGTCCAAGCTCAGCATTTCTGGGATCTTCCCAGAGCCTCCCACAGCTGGGGAACACCGAGGGAAGGGATGAGACAAGCTCTTCTGGTGGTGGGGAAAAAGCAGAGACACCGGAATGTGCTGACAGTCCCACATCCCTGCTCAGTGTCTGAAAACTGAGGGAACAAATGAGATTTGATTGGAGTTAATAATTGCTTTAGTTCATCTGCTGCCACTTTCTCCACCTAAGCCTGGGCACAGCTGTGATGGGAACATGCCAAAGAACTCATTTCTTCAGTGGTACCTGCAAATTTTGCCCCAAACTCTACGTGCTGAAGATCTGGGGATCAGATTTTGGATTTAACACATGGAATTACCCCACCAATAACAGCACTGTGCAGTGTTTTCCTGAACGGCTTTAGATAGTCTCAGACCTGTGGTTTGTGCCAATATTTCTGCAGGGGAGCCCATCCTTAGGGACCAGCTGGGCACTCACCAAGGCTTCAGAATGCAGAATTGTGACTGAATCCTGGGATTATTGATGGAATCACAACCGAGGGAGGTGTGGCAAGGCATGCCTCAGCTGGAGGCAGCCCAGAGACTCTTTACCAATGCTGCCATCTAGAGAGAGACAGTCCCTCTCCAGGGTGGGAAACGCTCCAGAAAATCAGGATTTCGGGTTTTGTGCCTCAAGCACAAGGATTCAGCAATGCCCCTTGGGCTGGGAGTCACCCTGGACACTGATTCCTGCCAGCTCGACTCATGGCCACAGCACCTCTGCACAGGCAGCCAGGCTGGGACAAGGAGCCCCTGAGCACAGCTTGGGGCTGGGCTGTGGCTGCTCTTCCCAGGAAGCTCTGGGGATGTGTTTCCATCTCTGTGCAGTGCAAACTGCGCCCAGAAATGAGATCCTGCCTATGGAAAGATTACAGCACTACCACTGCTGACACATCTGGATCTCATCGGGCTCCTCCGGGACAGGAGTCCTGAGCTTTGGCCTGGAGAGAGGCGGAGACAGAGCAGGAGTCATTTTTCATGCAAATCTCCATCTGCAGAGGGGCTGAGGCTCTGCAAACCCCTCCGTGGCCACGGCTTTGGCAAAGGCAGCCCATCAAGTGCTGCACGGACTGACCATGCTCCCTGCTCCTGCACTGGCCATGACCCAGAAGAGATCCACCACGATCCAGCCCGGGGGGAAGAGTGGATTTCCTGAGGAAATCAGGACTAGCTGAACCTCAGGAGTGTACCAGTTATCCTGACCAACTTCCCCTCCGTGTGCCGTGTGCTCAGGGATGTGCTGGCACCGGGCACTGCCAAGAGCTGCACCCTGCCCAGTGACCCAGCAGGCAAATCCTCCTGCGCTGCCCCCAGAGGGATCCCTGGCCAGCAGCCACAGCTCACACAGCCATGTCAGCTGGAAAAGCCCTCTCAGATCATCGAGTCCAATGGTAAATCCCACCACTAAACCCCATCCCAGTTCCACATCCACGTGGCTTTTAAATCCCTCCAGGGATGGGGACTCCACCACTGCCCTGGGCAGCTGTGCCAGGGCTGAACAGCCCTTCTGGGGAAGAAATTTCTACCAGTTTGGGGAAGAAATTTTCCCAAACATCCAACCTTAAGCTCCCATGCTGCAACTGGAAGCCAATTCCTCTTGTCCAGTCGCCAGTATCTGAGAGAGGAGCCCAATCCCCACCTGGTTCCAACATCCTGCCAGGAGTTGTGAGAGCATTTCCCCCAGCACAGAGCTCCAAATCCCCTGAGCAGACAGGCGAGGGCTGCACAGGCACAAATCGTCACAAGGAACAACAAACAGGGGGATGGAGCTGTTTGGGCTCCACTTGGCAGCACTTGGAGCTGTGGTGGGAAGGAGCAGCTGGAGGAACTGAGCTGAGCTGAAGCCATGAGAGCACAGGAAGCTTTGCCTCTCATTCCAAAGGTGCTGAAAGAAGTGGGGAGCCCCAGGAGAGGAGAGCTGCGTGTCACCAGAGAGCTGTTAGCACCAGCCAGCACCAGGATGCTGAGAGCAGCTCTGAGCACAATTTGACCGAAAACCACTCAGCTCCATTAGGAGGAACCCAGGACTGACCTGCCTGAACAAGAGGCCAACCATAAACTCCAGGGTCATTGTTCACACAATGCTTAAAAGGCAAATTGGAGCAGCCAAATTGGTTTTCCCCCACTAATCCCAGTGCCCTGGTTTAGTGCTCTGCAGCCAGCTGTGAGGGAAACCTCTGGAAGCATCTGGCCAAGGGGAGCACTGGGCAGGCACAGGACATGGCATGGAAATCATGGCTCTCCCAGCCTTGGCCACAGGCTCTTCTCAGGTCCTACCTCAGCTTCTAGAATGATTTACATCTCAGTTTTGAGGGTTTTTATCCCCCCCACAGCAGAACCGTCAGTGCAGATGGAGCAGCAGAGACACCTCACCTGTGCACAGGTGAGATGAAAAGCCTTTTCTCAGCACTGCAGTCTGCCCTGAAGTGGTGCTGGCAGGTCGGGATCAGGGTGGGATGTTCCACATTCCTGGGTGATAGAGCTGCTCCCTCAGGCCTGCCCAGGGAGTTTCAGGCCCTGGTCAGAAGGTGAGATGGGGCTCGGGGACTGTAGGATTTGGGTGACAAACGCAAGCAAACCAAGAGGGGACAGGAGCTAAGCTCATGCCACTAATGTGAGCACTTCCAGGAAAGGGGCAGGAGGGTGCAGCTGCACAGCCCTAACCTCACACAGCTTCAGCTGTCTCCAAAGTGACCCTCTCCGTGCCCTGGGATAAGATATTGCACATTAATGCCTGCAAATCTGATTATTCCAAGGCTCTGACTGTCCACATTCAACCAAACAAGCTCATCCAAACCAGGATAAAGTATTTGTGCTTCTTTCCCAGGAAAGTTTCCAAGATAGAAAACAAGCCTGTGAATTATTGAAGAATTTAGTGCCTCCGTTATTCCTAGAGCCTTTTGTTTAAGGAAAAGCCAGGAGTGCATGTGCTGCCCCAGGGCTGTGTAAGGAGCACCACACCCAACCCCAGCAGCGCTGGGGACAAAGAGAAGCAGCGAAGGGACAAGGGGTGCTGAGGGCTGGGGTTTATTGGCTATCCTTAGCAGCAAAACAGTGTTCTTAAATACAGGGATAAATCAGTATTCCTCTCTCAGTGATCTGACAAGGCAAGGGGCTGGGCTGGCTCCCTGCCCGCTGCACCCCCAGCGCAGGGGCTCTCTCTATGTGATGACGGTGGGCCCGGAGCGGCCGGTTCTTTCGTGGAGCTGGGAAAGTTTCAGTGCAATGGAAATGAGAGGTGCCAGCATCACCTGCGGGGAGGAAAGAGAGGGCTCAGAAGTGCAGAGCACACACACAGCCTTCCCACGCCGCATCCGGGTCAGCCTGGGCCCCCCAAAGCTCAGCTCTCGTGACCAAGGGACGGCTTTGGGCTCACAGCCTGAACTCTGAGATGCAGTGCTCACAGAAATGCCAAGCTCCAGTGGTGCTGCTGCCACCCTCCCTGGGCTGCTTCCCAAACTCCACTGCACGTCAGCACAGGACAGGTAAATCCTAAATTCAGTCTGCTCCTCTCAATAACGGCACAGTAAATTGGGCACAAAGAGCTCCCAGAGTGTTTGCTGGGGAATATAGAATCAGGAAATACCTGAGTTGGAAGGATGGCTCCCCAAGGATCATGGAGTCCAACTGCTGGCCCTGCACAGACACCCCAACAATCCCACCCTGTGCATCCCTGAGAGCATTGTGCAAACGCTCCTGGAGCTCTGACAGCCTCAGGGCTGTGACCATGCCCTGGGGAGTCTGTTCAGTGCCTGACCACCCTCTGGGGGAAACTTCCTCCTGATATCCAAGCTAAACCTAAATGCCCAACCACCCTCTGGGGGAAACCTTTTCCTGATATCCAACCTGAACCTGAATGTGAGAGTTGGAATCTTTTCCTCCCATGCCCACAAGAGCTCAGCAGCATTTGTAAATGATGTAGAACATGTAGTCAGGGCAGATCAGGGCAGTGTCACCTTAGGTACAGCTGCATCCTGTGACCCTGTTGATTTGTTTTGAAACCTGCCACAGGTGTAACACAGCTGGGAAAACACCTGTGCTGTGAGGGATTCCCCGGAACACTTGCTCCACACTGAGCTTTTTTAAAATAAACTTATTTATATTGGGATGGAAGATACCAAGCCCATGCTCCCCAAATTCCTGGCACCTCCACACCGCTCCAAGCAAAGCAGGGCTAAGAAAGGGCTCAGCTCTGGGACTCAACGTGGCAGGACTGAGGCACAGCACCCACCTGTGGGTCTTGGTTTATCTTCTGAGCGTCCTTCTCGTAGCTGTCGATGTAGAGGCGCACGGTGGCCCCGGCGCTGCCCGTGCCGCTCAGCCGGAAGATGATGCGGGAGCCGTCGGAGAAGATGAGCCGCAAGCCCTGCTCGGGACACGGGAGGGAAGGGCCTCAGCTCTGGGGATTTTCCATCATTCCCAGCATGGCTGTGCTGCCCTGCCCCGTCCCTGCTCTTCAGGGAGCTGCAGAAGGCTCCTGTGTTATCCTCTCCTCACTCCTGGAGGAATTAATGTCCATCCTAACCCACACGGGAGAGCTTGCTAAAGCTCCCGAAACAAGAGCCTGGGACTGCACCGTCCCTGCTCTTCAGGGAGCCACAGAAGGCTCCTGAGTTATCCTCTCCCCACTCTAGAGGGATTAATGTCCAGCCTAACCCACACTGGAGAGCTTGCTAAAGCTCCTCAAACAAGAGCCTGGGACTGCCTGCCAGACCCAGCATTGCCAACCCCCTGCTCTTCCACGGAAACAGGGCATGAAGAAAACACTCCCAGCTCAGCCCAGGCGAGGCTGTGCCCACCTGGTTCCTGGAGACGCTGCCATCCACAGGATCGTTGTACTCAAAGTTGTCAGCTTTCTCCACCGTGTAGACTTTGTCCCCACTCGACAGCTGCTTCCCCACGAAGGAGCGGTCGAACATCACCGTCTCCAAATCCTTCATCATTTTGTTGGCAGCGTCTGCATCCACCTCCTCGTAGTCGTACCTGCAGCCAGCACCACGCACAGGGTTAGGGAGGGGGATGCAGTGAGTTGGGATGGTTTGGGATGCCCTTTTCAAGGTCTGTGGTCACCCTGGGGGTGTTCTCTGCTCCCGTAGTGGGGAGGACAGGGGGAAAAGGCACATAAAAGCACCAATGGAGAAAAGGCACAGAAAAGCACCAGAACAGGTTTTCCAGAGAAGCTCCCCATCCCTGGCAGTGTCCAAGGCCAGGCTGGATGGAGCTGGAGTAGCCTGGGATAGTGGGAGGTGTCCCTGCCCATGGAATGAGATGGGCTTTAAGGTCCCTCCCAACCCAACCCAACCCAGTGTGGGATTCTATGAAAAGAGAGGAGGATCTGTGTGCAGCCACAGCTACATCCTCCCAGATCCTTGGGATGCAGCACAGCTTATCACAGGCATTTGGTGCCAGGAGATGAAAGCACAAAGTGCTGTCTCACACCGAGTGTCAGCCCAGGGCCAAGCTCCGACTGACTGCCAAGAATTTCCTGTAGCTCTGCCCACAGCACCTCACCAGCTCCCTCATGGTGACTGTGAACACCCTCAGAGCATCCCCACAGCACAGAGCAGCTGTGACTGCAGCAGGAACACATCCAGTGCCAGCTCTGATGTCCCTGCCCGGGTGAGAGAGGCAGCAGAGAGCGGCTGGAGCACGCCCCAGGATCCCAGGCTCCATATTCCTGCTGCCAGCAGGATTTGTGCCGCTCTGTTTGCCGGCTGACCCACCTAGCCCTGCTCAGCGTGCTCTGCACACATGCCTCGGGTGCTAAAAGGCTGCCTTTTTATCCTACACTTTGGCATTTTTCCCCAGCTTTCCGTGCCTCAGATGTGTGCTGGCTTGGTGGTGAGTGGTGGGGGAAAAAGAAGAAAAAAACAAAGGGAAAGGCAAGTTCTTTCATTTGGCAGTTTGAGATGGAATTTTCATGTGGATCTTCCAAGCTGAAAGATTTCTGCCCAATGCCTTCACAGGTGGTGCTCCCACCTGTCCTTGTGGGCAGGTTCTCACTCCTGCCCTTGCCATCTTCCCTGCCTGCTGCAGGTTAAATTTGAGCATTTGGGGACTGCACAGAGCTCAGCAGGTAAATAACAGCCATGGGGCTGGGCATCAATTCCATGAGACACTGCTCTCACTGAAGGTATCACAAATTAACTTGGGATGTGGGGCCTCAAGAAACAGACTGAACTGATGGCAAAAAAGACTCCTGGAAGAAAAAACCTCTGGGTCTGATAGGACAGGGAATGTGAGGCGTCAGGAGCACTGCTCCCACCTGGTGAAGAAGTTCCTGCCGTACTTCTGCCAGTGATCCTTCATGATGTCCTCCACGCTCTGCTTGCGGGCGGCCAGGATGGAGAGCCAGGCCAGCACTGCCCACAGCCCGTCCTTCTCCCGGATGTGGTCAGAGCCTGTGGGGAGCCACAGCACAGACAATTCCCAGTGCCTTCACCCCACAGACCCCACCTCGGCTCCTCTCCATCCCCCTGCGCACAAATGGGAAGCGTTTCCAGAGCTCCATCCCTGCTGCATCGTAAAACAGGGCTGGATATCATCTGCTTCAGCTGCAGCCCAAATAAAACACTCGGCATCTTTTAACACACACATGCTCATTGTTCACACATCCTTAACTCTGCTCCCGAGGAAGGAACGGGGAGTGCACAGTGAAAAGGGCAGCAAATTTAAAAAAAAAGACAAATGCAAAGGAGCAGCTCAGGGAGGAGGACATCAACCTCCTCAGCAGCTGTCATGTCCTGTCTGCCAAGGAGCAGCCCGGGATCATCTCCTGGCCCAGCACCAAGGGCAGTGCCAGCCCTCCTAGGGACCCACACTCCAAAATCACCCCAGAATGGGGAGAGGAGCAGCAGGGCAGGGAGCACCAGCCACGGGGCTGGCACACAGCAGGGCAAGGAGAGGCTCCATCCCCTGCAGAGAGCAGGAGAGCCTCCAGCCTGCTCTCACTGGGGCTGGAAACCTTCCTCTCCTGGCTAGAGGAGATTCAGAGGATCCCAGAATGGGTCAGGCTGGAAGGGACCACAGTGGATTGTGCCCAGATTTCTGACTGTCTCCAGTGAGGGAGACTCCACACCCCTCTGGGCAATCTGTCCCACACAGTAAAGAAATTCTTCCTTTAGTTCAGGTGGAATTCCCTGGGTGTCAGTTTGTGCCCATTGCCTCTGGCTCTGGACTGGGGTCTGGCACTGCAAGGAGAGCAGCAAGCAGCCAGAACCAGCCCAGCCTTGCCCTGCAGGCACTCTGGGATCCCACAGCACTGACCCCTCAGGAAACCCAAGAGGTGCTGGACCTTGCACAGCCCCCAAATGAAATGGGATCGAAGGGCCCAGAACTCGCCCAGCATGCACTCAGTGCCTCTGGCACGCGAGTTCAGCCCTGTGCCCCACAGATGGAAATTTTCCTCCTTCCCACTCTGGAAAACCTCCAAAGAGGTATTAAAGAAATCCCAGGAGCACTCCAGAGCTGCCACATCACCCTCTGAAGGAGTGCCAGGGTGGGAATCCTCTGGGAAAGGGCTGGGGGCAGGGCAGGGGTTTGCTTTGCTTTACACAAATCCCACTATTGTGGATGTGGCCATAAATTATCCCCACGGTCCCTCACGGCACAGGGAGCTGGGCAGAGGTGATGGAGAGGAATGCTAAATAAACACCAGTCCCATGTGATGTATCAAGTTCTTGCTGGAATAAAATACCCAAGGAAGCAAGCAGGAATTCTGTCATGTCGCATTACCCTAATTGCTGCTGGACTCCAGTCCCACCGCCTCACAGTTTGTTTCAATTTTTCCTGGGCCTATTTGGCTGCTCCTTCACCTCTCTCCCCTTCAACACTCTGTTCTGTCCAGCTCCAAACAAGTCCTCATTAAGTTCCTATCAACCAACCTTCCTGGGCCCTTTTCATTCCTTTCTCCTTCCAAACTGCCTTTGCCAGACGGACAAACCCTTTGCACTGTGGGGGAATCCTGTGCTCCTGGATTTCCCTATCTGTTCCCCCAGAATGATTCAGCTCCAGCCACTCGGACATGCTCCTGCCTGGCCCAAATTCCAAACCTCTCTCAGCCCCTGCTGCCACCAGAATCACTTTGATTTGGGAGGCAATCCCTTATCTGCTGAGGGGTGGAGAGAAACGGAGCTTGTTGCTCGTACAATCAAAGGTGGAAACAGTTTTGGGGAGCTGCTCACTTGAGGCCATCTCCCATCAGCAGCTCCAGGAATTTGGTTTTATTTATTTCCTGAAGCACAGTGCCCTGCCATTAGCCAAGGTCCAGGATATAAACTCAGCACGTGCTGAAATCACTCAGGGCAAAACTCCAGAATCTTTCTTTACTCACCATTTACTTTAAGATTTCTTTACAGAGATCCTGGGTTTCCTGAAATTTGCCTTTCCTTCCAACCACAGCCAAATCCCAGTCCCACATATCAGAGTAATATCTGACTGCAAAAACATTGCCCCTGAAGGCTGCTCAGCCCCACAGTAACCTGCCCCCACCCAGAGCTGTGATCCCATTTCCTCAGCCACAGGAAAGCTGGAATAATCCTTTCCTGTCAAGCTGTGCATCCCAGCTCCACTTCACTCCACGTATTTGGAGATTTAAGGCACCCACACACAGGCTAAAAGGTTTTTCTGGGGTGGTGGAATGAAAACACACAAGGTTTGAGTCAGAAATTCCCTCAAGACCTTGTGCCTTGTATATCCCATCAGAGATCCTCAGAGAACAGGAAAAACAACCTCTCAGGGAGAATTCAGAGCAGAAAAAACTCAGCCTTTGTGCAGGAATCAGGTGCTGATTGAAGGTCCCATTCAAACCCCATGGGAGACGCCAGGAAGTGCAGAGATCTCCTGGGAATCCTGAGTGTTCCGAGCACCCTGCTCCGACCTGGAGCAAATCCTGCTCCTGTCAACCTCCCTGCACACCCCCAGTAAATCCCTCATGATGTTCACTTTGTTTCTCAGGAACCCCATAACTCGCTCAGACTCTTCAAAGGCAAGTGCTAATTTAAACTTTATAAATCATACCTTGTTTTCAGAACAGGAAAATGAGGGCCCTATTAAGCTCAGAGATTTAATAGCGACCTGAAACCTTCCCCAATAAAACTCCGTGCTCCAAACCGTATTTCTTTCCACAAATGAAAACATTGAGAAGGTTTTCCTGGCCACCAAGAGTTGAAAAATACATTTAGAATTGCATTAATCCCCACAGACTCAGTGACAAGGCTACTAAAGAGGGCCCCAAACTTCCTGCCTATCTCCACGTGCCTTCCTGGAGAACTGGAGGAGAACCTTTAAATTGTTATCATTTCCACACTGATTCTTCCAAGCCTTTTTTTGTATTTTAATATTTTACAAGTATTAACAGCTACAGATGGAAGAAAAATCCCAAGCTATAAAGAATAAGGAATCACCATTACGGGTGATGTTGGGGACACTGACTTACCAGTCCCAAAACTTTCCTCTCCACACAGAGACAGTTTGTTTGCATCCATCAAGTTTCCAAAGAACTTCCAGCCTGTTGGAGTCTCATACAAAGCAATCTTTGTCGCCTGGGCCACCCTGGCAAGGAAAGAAGGTCAAGTCACATCCCTGGATTCTCGGTGTTCCCATGGGAAATGGGATCAGCATCTCTCCTGGTGTGTCATTGAAGGCAGGGAATGGCACTGGTTTGGCACAATCCCTCCATTTCATCCCAGTGTGACACTGGGGAAACAGGTGGGGTGTTGTAGTTGCACTGTTATAGAAATCTTTCTGTTCTTTCTCAGAGAGAATAGAGATAAGCTGCATTCTTTTACTTTCTTAATCTCTGTGTTTGGTATTAGGCTGTGACCAATGGTTTTAGGAGGTGGATTCTCTGCTGACCAATAGTTGCTAGGTTATTAATGGATATATAAAGAGGTTTCTTGTAAATAAAGCTCTCCTTTCGCCATCTTGGGTTCGTCTGCCTGAATTCTCTGCCAGCTCCTGCAATCCTGGGGAAATCTAAAGCCACAGGGTGTGCTCTTTAAATAAGAGCAGACACAAACACACAGCTCTTCAAAGCGATTTCAAGCTGCAGATCTCAAAGCATTTCACCAAGAAAGTGTCACTATCAATTTAAGGGAAAAAAAAAAGGTGGGGAGAGTCATTTGTTCGGGCTTATCTGTAGGGAAGAGAGCGCCAAGAGCTCAGTGCAGCTCTGCCATGTCCCAGGCAGATTGAATCCATCAAAACTCGCTCTGCCCACGGAACAGATCGGTGTGAAATCCCAAAAAAGGGGCAGCAGGGCTCCCTCCCCCTGCCCTGCACACACCTGTCGAGGGCGCCGCTGGTGGGCATGCTGCGGGCGAAGCCGCGCACTCCGGTCTGCTGGAAGTAGGGGATGCTGAAGATGTTGGCGGCGATGACGGCCACCGAGTCGGAGGGGTTGACGAAGAAGCCGTGCTTGCCCAAAATCATGTTGCGATCCTGGGGAGACAGCACGGGCACGGCTCAGCTCCCTGCTCAGCTCAGGGAGGAGCTGGGCCCTTGGCAGGCCTAGTGAGCCAACAATTCCCAGAGATTTTCTGAAATAAACACAGAGCTTGGAGGAAGTTAAACAGCAGCACCTCAATGGTGTTTCACCATTCTGCTGGTTTTTTAAAGTTATTTAAATACAGTTTGGGGTTATTGAGGCAGTAGCCATCTATCTCTGTGGTGGCAAACTGCAGTGAGTGGTTCACCTCACTTGTGATTACAGAGGAGAGAAGGAGAGAAAAGGCACAGCTCAGTCCCCCAGAGCGGGGCATGGGGAAAGAAGGGAATTCAGAGCAGCTCCTTTACCCCATCTCCGTCAAAGGCAGCTCCAAAGTCGTACTCTCCTGTCTTCATGGTCTGCACCAGGTCGGCAGCGTAGGTCAGGTTGGGGTCGGGGTGGTGGCCCCCAAAGTCCTCCAGGGGGGTGCAGTTCACAGCTGAATTCGCTGGGGCTCCCAGCTCCTCACACAGGATCTTCTTCACGTAAGGACCCACGACTGCCTCGGCAGAGCACAGAGAGGAAGGCGTTGGCTCAGCCCTGGGCGGCTCTGCTCCAGCCACGGCAGTGCCACCTCGGGCTGCCCACTTTGGGCATTCCAGGTGCTTTATGGCTTAGGGGCTCACACCAAAACCCAACCCATCCCTGGAGGTGTCCCAGGCCAGGCTGGACAGGCCTTGGGGCAGCCTGGGACAGTGGATGAGCTCTAAGGTCCCTTCCAACCCAAA
Source organism: Acanthiza pusilla (assembly GCA_036630365.1). Taxonomy (NCBI): domain Eukaryota; kingdom Metazoa; phylum Chordata; class Aves; order Passeriformes; family Acanthizidae; genus Acanthiza; species Acanthiza pusilla. The sequence goes on from JAXCHO010000025.1 coordinate 2,205,214, forward strand.
CCACTCCAGGATTCCATGAAACATCTCACAGAGTCCCAGAATGGTTCCTCTTGGAAGGGACCTTAAAGACCAGCTCATTCCAACCCCCAAAACACAACATCTGGCAAAAGAAAATACCATAAGACATACAAAGTTTGCTCACAAAAAGAAAAACCCCAATGTGCTACAAACCAAAAACCCAACTTGCAATAGAAATTCCAGAGAAAATCTGAAGTAGGTGGCAAGTCCCCAAGGACACCTGACCCCACGGTGCCCAAGCCCAGCCCTGCATACCCCCGTGCATGGCATCGATGCGAATCTTGAGCTGGTTCTTCCCTGAGAGCAGCTCCTTTAAGGCGTTGAAATCAAAAATATTCCTCAGCATGTTGGCATAGGCTTCCACAGAGTCCACAATTTCCACTGGAAAAGAGAAGGAAACAGGGATGAACCCTCAGAGCCTGAAATAACTGAGTCCTGGTGCTGTGCTGAGGGTCAGACAAAGCCCTTGAACATCCCAGAGGATCACTCCATAGGGACAGGAATAATGGGGTTAATTAGGAATTTAATTACAGCCTCGTCACAAATGGACCAACGAAATCCTTAAGGCAAACTCTGCTCCCTGCACTTCCTTCAAGAGGGCTCAGTCCCCCTTCACCTATCTCCGATTAAAGGAAAAGGGAAAAAATACATAAAACCAGATCTTTAATCTCCAAAGTTATTGAGAAGAATGAACTTAATAATTAAAAAAAGTTGCACCTTTGCAGCCAACAGGGAATAGAAAAACATAAACTATAGGACAAAAATTCTACTACACAGAAATGGGAACTGAGAGAAATATCAACCTTCATCATCTTTTAACTTATTTCTTTTTTAATTACAAGTGCTAGGAGATGGTAAAAAATATTTGCAGTGTTTTGAAAAAGTCTTTTTGTAATGTATTTTCATATTTCACTGCTGACTGACAGAAGTCACATGTGAAATGCAAGAGCTTTCCCACTCACAGGGAGAACTTTTAGATGTGAAACCATGATAAAAATCAGTTGCTAGATTAAACTCTGTAATTTTTATTTTGGTAGATGCATTTTAATTGCATTTTTGTGTTTTCAAGTACATACTTGCCTTGCAGGCAAAACAGCCTTTGATTTTGGGGAAATTTGATGGATCAAGATTTTGTTACTGAAGTAGAAACTTTTGTAGGACAGAAACGGATCTAAATCAAAATCAACAAATAAATAAATGTGAGGATGCCAGAAGCAATGTCCTTGTTTGGATTATCCATCAGATGAGAAGCAGAGGTCAGAATGGCCACAGAAACACCACAATTCCTCACCCTTTCCATGAGGGAAAACACTTTTTTACCTGTAAATGGCTTAAATTTATTTTCCAAGTCAAACTGCTGCTTCCCAATGGTGCCCAAATCCACCTGGAGATCTGGGCAGATTGCATATTCCTCGATTTTCTTGCTGATTTGGAAAATTTTATCCGTGATGCCTTCAGGAGCAGGACCTGCAATATGAAATGGGCAAGGAGAAGATGTTAAAGGATCCAATCCCAACAATTATGGGAATTTATTCAAAGAATAAATAAAATTCTGGGCTAGGAATATCCCCCTGGGAAAGGAATGAGGGAATCACTTGCTCCACTTAGGGAAACACTGCTCAGGGCACTGATCCCTGGGATATGAACACAGAAATTGGGATCCTCAGGGTGGCCACAAGAAATAAACAATAACAAAACCCAGGGGATGAGGCAAGCGCCCTCACCTCCGTTGGCAATGTTGAATTTGATGCCGAAGTCGCCGTTGGGGCCGCCGGGGTTGTGGCTGGCGGTGAGGATGATGCCCCCGATGGCTTTGATCTTGCGGATGATGCAGGACACGGCCGGGGTGGACAGGATGCCGTTCTGCCCGATCACCAAGCGCCCGATCTGGGAGGGGAGGGAGAGCAGAGCACAGCGCTGGGAGGGCAGACCCCAAACCCAGCACGACCCCAACACTGGGACAGGTGAAACGCAGCCCTGGTCCTGCCAAGCTCCCCTGGCACATCCAACCTCACTCTGCCAAAGCTCCTGTGGCACATCCAATCCTGCTCTGCCAAACTCCCGTGGCACATCCAACCCTGCTCTGCCAAAGTTTCTGGGGCACATCCAACCTCACTCTGCCAAAGCTCCTTTGGCACATCCAACCCTGCTCTGCCAAAGCTCCTGTGGCACATCCAACCCTGCTCTGCCAAACTCCCGTGGCACATCCAACCTCACTCTGCCAAAGCTCCTGTGGCACATCCAACCTCGCTTTGCCAAAGCTCCTGTGGCACATCCAACCCTGCTCTGCCAAAGTTTCTGGGGCACATCCAACCTCACTCTGAAAAAGCTCCTGTGGCACATCCAACCCTGCTCTGCCAAACCTCCCATGGCACATCCAACCTCACTCTGCCAAACTCCCGTGGCACTTCCAACCTCGCTCTACCAAAGTTCCCTGTGGCACATCCAACCTCACTCTGCCAAAGCTCCTGTGGCACATCCAATCCTGCTCTGCCAAAGCTCCCATGGCACATCCAACCCTGCTCTGCCAAACTCCCGTGGCACATCCAACCTCGCTCTACCAAAGTTCCCTGTGGCACATCCAACCTCGCTTTACCAAAGTTCCCTGTGGCACATCCAACCTCACTCTGCCAAAGCTCCCATGGCACATCCAACCTCACTCTGCTGTAGCAATGCTGGACACAGATGCACCAAAGGGCTGAGCTCTCCCCAGGCATTAAACACCTCCAAAATCCCAACCCCTCTGGCTGTGGCGTTGAAATTTGCCCCTTCACACACAATGGGACAGAGAGAAGCCAAAAAAACCACACAACTTGACCATCAGGGGAGCAGCTGCAGATTCTCCCTCGCAGAGGGTAACACACCTCCTTCCCATAAATCCAGGGATATCACTGAGATTGGACCCAGAGCAATGATCCAGAGCACCACCCCAGCAGCAGAATCCCTGTGCTGGAGTCCAAGAGGTGGATATTCTGTGGAAGAGCTCCTTCCCACAGCCCCCCGAGGCGGTGACAGGATGTGACAGCCCAGGGGGTCAGAACAGACCAGACAGGGAAGAAAACAGGGATTTCATTCAATCACAAGCAGGAATCCAGAGGAGCATTCCCAGCCCGTGGCAGGTGCTGAGCCAAGGGCATGGATGGCTGTGATTCCTGGCCCCTGGCACTGGCAGGTGCTAAGCCCCAGCCTCGCTGCCCATCAGTTACTGCACGGTCCTGCTGTCACAGCCCAGCTGCTGGCAGAGCTGCACCCAGCAAAAAACAGCAGAAATGCCAAAAAGCACTTCACAAACCCAACGTGAGGGCACAGCAGCTCATGGTGGAGCCTTCACTGTGCCCACCCACTGATCGCTCATTTATTGCACCTCACGTTTCATTTGAAGCAGCCCAACCTCCACAGGGTTTGCTCTTTCCCCCTCCTCAGACACTCTGTCCTGAGCTTTATTCCAGCCTCCAAACCTCGCTCCTTCAGCTTCCCTGAGAATTCGTGTGACCTTTAGGAATCTCCTTTCCAAAACCTCCCCTCCTGCTCCCCAGTTTCCCTCTGAGGGTCATGTTCTGCACCACCGCCATGCATCAGTGCCCTGCACACAGCCCCAGGAATGCTGCAGAGGAAGGTAAAAAAAGGGATTTTCCCTGCCAAGGCTTCAGGAGATCCGGGTGAGCACAGCAAATCCCCTGTCCTTGCCCTCCCTGCACACCTGAGCTGCAGCTTTCCCCCACAGCAAGGAAGGAAAGGCAGGAACACTCATCTCTGTGGGAGCTGCTCGGGGATTTGGGGTCCTTGGCTTCCAGAGGTTCTCAGCAGCCATTCCTCACCCATCCAGTGCTAAATCCTTTGTGGGAACCTCTGGAGAAGGTTCCTCAGTGTAACAATGAGCAACTTACACTCAATCCTTTCTGGGTCTGCGGGATTTCCTATGAGGAAAACCTAAGGCTGCGATGATGGAGAAACCTTTCACGGAATTCTCAAACCAGACCCACTTTGTGCAGCAAGTTGGGGTTACAGCACTCCAAAACCACTTCAAAACCACTTCAAAACCATCCAGGCAACGCTTCCACCCTGTCCTTGTGTCAGGCACTCCAAGCCTGGCTCCTTGTGCACCTTTTCTAGCTCTCTTGGCACCTTTTCCATCTTTTTGTGCACCTTTTCCAGCTCTTTGTGCACCTTTTCCATTTTTTTGTGCACCTTTTCCATCTTTTTGTGCACCTTTTCCAGCTCTTTGTGCACCTTTTCTAGCTCTCTGGGCACCTTTTCCATCTTTTTGTGCACCTTTTCCAGCTCTTTGTGCACCTTTTCCATTTTTTTGTGCACCTTTTCCATCTTTTTGTGCACCTTTTCCAGCTCTTTGGGCACCTTTTCCAGATCTCCGTGTGCACTTTTTCCATCTCTCTACACCTTTTCCAGCTCTCTGTGCACCTTTTCCTGCTTTTTGTGCACCTTTTCCTGCTCTCTGGGCACCGTTCCCAGCTCTCTGTGCACCTTTTCCTGCTCTCTGGGCACCTTTTCCAGCTCTTTGTGCACCTTTTCCAGCTCTCTGTGCACCTTTTCTAGCTCTTTGTGCACCTTTCCCTGCTCTCTGTGCACCTTTTCCAGCTCTCTGTGCACCTTTTCCAGCTCTTTGGGCACCTTTTCCAGCTCTCTGTACACCTTTCCCAGCTCTCTGTGCACCTTTTCCTGCTTTTTGTGCACCTTTTCCTGCTCTCTGGGCACCTTTTCCAGCTCTCTGTTCACCTTTTCCATCTCTGTGTGCACCTTTTCCTGCTCTCTGTGCACCTTTTCCTGCTCTTTGTGCACCCTTCCCTGCTCTTCTGCACAGCCCACACACCGATTTCGAAGGAAGACATTAATTTGCAATGCCAGAAGATTTTTTCCCCCCAAGACGGAAAATACGTCAATTTTAAAAATAAATTAATTCTCTCCTCCTATTCTCCCCTTCACTATTAATTACACTGTTCAAGTCAAGTTTTTTTGTCAAACAAATTCCTAAAATCCAAGTCCCTTTGCACAAAGTTTGCTCTACACTGAAATCCAGGACGGACAACAGAGTTTTTTCTTCTTAAAAAGCAGGAGGAAACAAAGACAAAACCCCAGTGCAGGAACTAATGATCTTCCACAAGCACACAAGCCTCTTGCTCTGCTTCCAAAACACAGAATTCCAGCACAACTGAGATCCCTCTAAAGGCTGTCACTCACTTGCTCACTCTCATATCAATTTTCAAAGGCTCCCTGAGCATTTATCCCACAGCCACAACCTACACCTGGTGAGAAAGGCAAAACGTGGCTGTTCCTTTGCCACTCTGGTGGCTCTCCCCGTTATTTCATTTCTGAACAGTTTCTATTCTCATGGAAAGACTGAAAAATCCACAGGCGCCAACAGCTCGGGGCATGGCAAAGCACAAAACAAGAACACACAAACCCCAAGCAGAATTTATTTCCCTCTCTCCACGTGGATTCTGTGCCCAACTGCATCACTTAAGAGTGAAAAAATAGTAATTTTTGTACTCTCAAATTGATTTGCCATTAAAAACTTCATTAATAAAGCCTTTGGGTAAATGAAACCTCACAGTGCTGAATTTCTGATGGCTTTCTGCACCTCTCAGCCACACCCCAGAGGAATTCAGGATTTAACATTTACCAACCCCGTTGGCAGCAGCCATTTGCACAATCAGTTCCACTGCAGACTTATTGAGGTACCTCCCATCACCTCCGACCACCAGAGAGGCTCCTTGGCGATCTCTTAGGTCTATGGAAAAAAATATACTCTGGATGAAATTCTGCAAATAGTTCAGCTTGGATTCAAAGTAAAAGGTTTTCCTCCGTAATCCGCTGGTTCCCGGTTTCTGGTCGTTGTAAGGAGCTGTTGGCACCGTCAGCAGAGGCAGGGGAGCGTCTTCCATGTCCTTTTCTCATAGAAATTCATTGAAAAAGGAAAATATGCCAAAATTAACCCCCAACCTTGCCACAGCGATGGCCCACCTACGAGACAGGAGCTCAGGGGAGCTGTTGAGCACCCAAAAATAGCTCCTCGGACCTTGCGTAACCGAAGCTGTGTCCTCGCACTTGCGGCGGGGGATCAATGTCACGGAGAAGGCACAATTCCACACTGCTGCGGGGCTGGGAAAGGATTCCTGTCTTCTCTGTCATCTCCTGGTTGCCGCAGCGCTGCTCCCGACCATCCCATGGAGCCCAGAAGTGTCAATCCCCGCGGATCTCCCTGGGGCAGGCAGGTGGGGCAGCCCAGCCCCGCTCGGATGTGTTTTCGCAGATCCGCGGGGCAGCGCCAGGCCCGGCCGCACGCCGGGGCTCCGGAGGCAAACTTCCAGCAGGACCCTGCTGCAGCTATTTTGCAAAGTCTGGTGAGTTAAAGGTCACTCTTAAAATGGAAGGGAAGAGATCCGTTACCTCCCGTTTGCTCATGCGGCTGCTGCCCTGACTCCCCACGGCTCCCTCGACACATGAAGATTTTCCAGCAGGAGCAGCAGCTCAGCCTTTGGCTGGAGAGCCTCACAAGGCTCAGCTGAACACCCCCAGCAAGTCTCACCCAGCATGAACCCACAAAAAACCTTTGGAGAACTGCATCCCATAATGCTGTTCATTGTGGGACAGCCTAAATACAGAGAGAAGAGACTCAAATATTGAGAAACTGCTGTGAAGCCTCATCTTCCCAAGCATGGGGAGGGGAAATGAAGGAAGGGAAGGCTGTGGACTCCTCTGGATCCCTGGAGTGTCCCAGGCCAGGCTGGACAGGGCTGGAGCAGCCTGGGACAGTGGAAGGTGTCCCTGCCATGGCAGGGGTGGGACAGGATGGGCTTTAAGATCCCTTCCAACCCAAACCATTCCATGATTCTAAATCAGACTTTCCTCTAATCTCTTTAACAATGCTCAGAGTCCTCTGCCTAAGCTGCTGGAAACAATTTATAGATATTACTGGAGCAATTAAAGAACAGACACCTGGTAATGACTGTTTGTCCCACTACTAAAAGCAGGATAAAGGTGACATGTACACAGCTAAATGTTCTCAGATGTGAAGGTGCTCAGGGACTCTTTCCTGAGGTGCAGATTCTGTCCTTGCTCCAATAATTTATATAATTATATATTTTAATAATATATATATAATTCTAATAATAATAATTTATATATTTTCTTCCAAGGGAGATCACAGAATCACAAAGGTTGGAAAAACCCTCTGAGATAATCCAGATGAGCCACCAACCCAGCCCTGCCAAGGCCACCACCGACCATGTCCCCAAGATCCTGCTTTATCCATCAGCACAGAATCATGAAGGTGGGAAGAGCCCTCTGAGATAATCCAGATGAGCCACCAACCCAGCCCTGCAAGGCCACCACCGGCCATGTCCCCAAGATCCTGCTTTATCCATCAGCACATTAAAGCAGAGTTGGATAATTTCTGTGAACCAACACATCCTTTACCCCAACAGTGAGACTGCCTGGGATGCACTGCCAGAAACAACTGCTCTGAGTTTTCTCCACCCACACTATTCCAGCATCCTGCAGCTCTCTCTATTCCCATGCAAAGGCCCAGGCTTCCCTCTAGCGGCACAGACCCCAAAATCCAGCTCCCAAAATTCCACCTGGCAGGAGAAGGCCTAAGCAAGCTCTGTCCCTTCCTGCTCTCAAGATGAACTTGCTGCCCTGGGAAATGCCATGGCATTAAGTGACAGCAGGAGGGCACAGGCCACCCACCAGCTCCCGTGACTGCACGTGGGATGCACATGGATTCACGGGCAGGGAAAAGGCCTGGGGAGGGTTGGAATTTGTGTGTAATTAAGTGCATGTGGAGTAGACAGGAATGAAACGAAATGAAGCAGGGGAGGAGGGTCATTAATGCAACGTTTATGTACATGAAGTGAAATATATTCTATCAAATGAGATATAAAATAGTGCATAAAAGGCACGGGGGCAAGGACAGACACATCAACCCCACCCTTGGGGTGCTCACCTGCTCCCAGGGCTCTCCTGCAACATCTGCACCACTGTTTGGGAGAAACTAAATCACCAATACGTGGCCAGGCAGGACTGGCCAGGGGTTGGAGATCACAGAGCTGCCAGAGCACTCAGAGGTGCAAAATGTCACCGAAGCTGAGCACCTTTGCACTGGGGCAGGGACTGGGGAAAGGGCATCTGATCCGTGATCTGGGAGGCTTTGCTGGGGTGACTGATCACCACAAATCACTCCCAGGTCACCTGCTCCCTCCCCAGAGCTGCTGCAGGATCAGCTGCACCCAGCCCTCCTCCTGGAATTTGATAGGACTTGTTCTTGGAATCTTTTTCTCCAGGTAAGCCCTGCCAGCCCATAATTAGCCTTGCAGTTGGAAGTGCTTCCCTACAACCTGCTGGACTCTTCCTCGCTGTGAATCCTCCTGAGCTGACGCAGCAAAGAAAGAGATCATAATCCTCCATCTGACAAATCCTCACCGAAACAATCCTTTGGCATCAGAGGCTGAGCGCCCTCTCTGCCACAGCACACAGCCCCAATCTCCTGAGCTTTCCCCTGTGGTCCTCATTGCTGGGGCTGTTATTCCCCAAGCTGGTGAGGGAATCTCCCTCTCCCAACAGCCAACCTGGCACAGACAGGGACATCTCCTAACCCAGGTCTGTTTTTCCCTGTGGTCGATTCCTGGGTCTGTTATTCTCCACGGCTGGAGAGGGAATCTCGCTCTCCCCACAGACAGGGACATTTCCTAACCCAGGTCCCCTTTTATTGTCCTGCACTTCACAAGAACAGACTTAAACAGAGTTAAAGCTCTGAACTAACTCTGACTTTAATGGTAAAAAGACCAAGAAGACCATTCTGAAAGGACTTAAAGTCAGTAAAACATTGCAGAGCCACAGCTCCTCCCCAGCTCAATTCCATGGTCCCTACCCATCCTTTCTCTCCCTGTGTGATCTGTGCCATCTTTTTTGGGAGGCAGAGCCTTCATCTGGAGTCTTCCCCAAGCCTGGGACCAGGGTTAGGGTCAGAGCCAGACTCTCCCAGCTCCTCACTCTGACACAAACCCACCTCTCCCCCAAGCTACAATTTTATATTTTGGCATTCAGGCAAGAAAAATAATTGTGGGGGGAACCCACTGTGCCAGACTGAGCAGTAATCCCCTGTTCCCATCCCAACTGGGGTCAGGCTTCTCCCGGGTCCAGGATGACCTCTCCTCCTCTTCCCCTCTCCTTCCCACTCCTCTCGCAGGTCTTTGTCCCCATTCAGAGGGCACATAAAGCCAATGTCCCCTCTGTGGGGCTGGGTTGAGCTGCAAGCTTTCTTTTCCAGCTTTGCAGGGGTTTTTGACAGCAAGCCGATGGTGCCAGGCCTCTCCTTCTGCTCCTTTTCTGTGGGCAGGCAGAAGGACACTCAGCATGAAATCCCAAATGGAGCAAAAACACTTCACACTTCTTCTGTGACTCTCCTTTAAGACAGAATCTCATTCCCTTAATTCCTGCCCTCAGGAGAGCTCCAGTTCGGCCCTGTCCCTGCACATTGGCCATAAGAGGGTGCCAAGAGCCCTGGAAAAACCCCCTGAGCAGCTGCCAGAAGCTGGCACTTTCTGCCCAAGGATGACTCTGGTGCAGGCAGCCACTGTTGTGACATTTGGTAATGCCAGGCCAAGCAAAATAAATGGACTGCAAGTGTGTTATTGGTCATACAAGGAGTGCTGCTCCAACTGCAAAACGCTTTGTTTCTGTCAGGAATTAATTAAAAATCTGAGTTTGGAAGTTGCTGTAGAGATTCCGAAGAGAAAAAAAGTTATTTGGCACCATCTTGACAGCTCAAGTGCTCTCACATACGAACCACTGCAGAAGGAAGAGGCACTGTTCTGCTCCTTCCCTGCTGAAAAGAAAATCTGGGTGGCAGAGAGAGGGTCTGGCAGGGCTGGCAATGAGCCCCATCTCCAGGTTTGTCCCCTGGCAGGGGCTGAGCCCTCCTTTCCCAGGGAGGTACACATCAGCACCACGATTGAGAAACTCTCTGTTCCAAGGTCAGCTCTGCCGAGCACACCCAAATCTGCATTTTATCTCTGCTGTCCTGCCCTGCACCAGGGGAAAGGGGAGAGATTCCAGCTGGATCTCCTCAGCGCTCCACGATGTCTGCCCCAGCCTGCTGAGATACAGCCCCTGGCCCTGGATCCTCTTAACCTGCACCTGAACCCAAAAGACACTGTCCCAGGCTGCTCCAAGCCCCGTCCAGCCTGGCCTTGGGCACTGCCAGGGATCCAGGGGCAGCCACAGCTGCTCTGGGCACCTGTGCCAGGGCCTGCCAGCCTCACACGGAGGAATTTCTCCCCTACAGAATGCCCTCAGGCCATTCCTGCTGATGCCTCCTGCAGCCAGACTGGATCCTCTCTGAGGGCTTGTGCCCCACTCAGGACTTGTGCTCCTGCTGAGACTTTATTTCCTGATTTTCACTTACAACAGCCTCATTTTAAAATGGAGAAATGAAGTTTTTCTGGATAACTGGATGATCCTGCCAGCAGGTTTTGTCCTTTACTCATCACATCTGCAGCTCAGTAGCTTATTGTGCAGCTTGTACTATGAATATGCACTGTAAGTGTACACATTACACTTTTATTACCTCAGAATTCTTTGAAGTTTTTCGTAAGTTATTTCTGTTTATTTCTAAAATATTCTCCAGCTCCTCATCTGAAGCACTAATCAATATTTTGGCTCACTCAGGACCTGACAGGATGGCAAGGACTCCCCACATTGCATTTCTCAGTCCTGACAAGCTCAGATTTGGAATAACACATATGGAGAGCAGCTCTCCAGCCCAGCTCCCCATCCCAAACTTTGCCCTGACACAGGGAAGGCATTTCCACCCTGCTGCCCTGCCAGCCCAGCCCCAGCTGAGGTGTCTGGCTGTGCAGTGTCACTGTCCCAGGAGATTAAGTTAAACCCCTGGGAGGATGAATTTCAGCTCTGCCTGCTGGATTTGCAGGTTAACTGCAAAGCACCTTAGCTCCTGCTCTGAGCTGGAGTTTCATGAGTGCAGAGTTTAAAATTCCAAAGGGGCACTGAAACTGGGCAACCTGACCACTTAATCACCTTGCACTGTAAACTGACATAAGCCAATTAACTTCACAGGCAAAACGAGTCTAAGCTGGTGTAAAAGGAGGCTGCGAGAGCTGCTGCAGCAGGGCTGCCTTCTAAAATCCACATCCTCTGCAGCCAGGAAATATCTACAAGTGGTATTTATTTCCTTACTTTAGATATCACATCTCAATTTCTCCCTCTAACTCTGAGAAAAACAGTAACATAAGAAAGCCACAAATTGAGGGTTTTCCCACTGGCCTGGAGGATCCACCACCACATCTAACTCTGCCACACAGGAATTGCTTTTTGGAAGAACCTTCTCTATGATCACTTGATTTTGATGTTTTTAATTCCAGGAGCTTTTACTCGAAGGGAAGATCTCAGTGGGAGCTGCTCTGGGATCTGTGGCAGAACAGCACTAAGAAAAGGGGAGATACCAAAGGAGAGCAAATAAATGCAACAGCTTTGAACACTTGGTTTCCCTGGATAACTGAGGGGGGAAAAGGTTAATAGCAGCCAAGCCAGGAACCCAAACTTCCTGGGGGAGAGAGCAGCATTTCTAATAGAAGTCCTGTTTGTCCTGCAGCTGTAAAACAAAAAGCAGGCACTATTTAACATGCAAAGCACAGCCTGGCACTCCAAACACCTTCAGCAACGTGCCTGAGTGTGGCAACTCTGCAGCTCTTGGAAAAGTGCTCAGTTAGGAAGGGACCAAGGACACAGGGAGTTTATGGAATAGAAGGTGACAATGTCATTGAATCAACCCGGGGCTGGTTATGTGATCATATCTGGATTTACACTTTCGGTCATTTTTGACATAAAATTATTGCACAGCCACAATTCTACTGACCTGAGAAGATCTTATTTGTGTAATTAGAGTCAGGCTCACCGTGGGGGAATAATATTGAGGAAAGCTGGCACACACACCAGAAAAAGCTGGTAGGCTACACTGGATGCCAACTGGGAATGGCAAGCAATCTCCATTTCAGTTTACTTACAGAAATGCAAACTTTAAAATAAGATAAACACCCCTTAATCTCACAACTACAAACTGAGTAGTTGCTACTCAAAAATAAATACTCGGTTGTATATTAACATTCCACAGGGAGACAAAATTCAAACTTATTTAACCATCCTTTCCTTTTATGTTGTAAAACTAAAGATCATCAGCTGTGGTCCTCAGCTCTCTCCTGTGGCTGGAGAGCACCAGATCTTAACACCATGTGATTTTGAAGCATTCACCAATCACCTCTTACTCCTCAGGAGCAGAACTGCAGTTTTCCAGCAGTTTTCTTGATATTATTCAGCTTTTCTGAGCATGAGGCCATGGAGTTTTTCCCCCAGACCTGGCTCCTGGAATCAGGACATGCTCAAGAATCCCAGTCCGTGGACAAACCCACAGCTGCAGGAACAAGTTCCCATGTGCTGTGCCATTCTGCAGGGCACTTTCTTACAGTTAACAGAAGTTGTACGTCCTTCTCTCTGAGGGGCAGGGAACTTCCAGTCACCTCCTAATTACTATGAAGAAAGAGGATTTTCCTAGACTCTAACTTAACTACACTGTGGTAACCACCAGGGAACTGATATTCAGAATTACAGAGAAACCCCACAAACCAAGCATCCCTTAAACACTCCAAAATAAGAACGCAAACGCATCCACATTCATTAATGAACAGTGCTTTGCATTTGCTAAAGAAACATTCTATTTTTAGTCACCTCATTTCTTGGGACCAGAAAGTTTTGCCACTCCTGAGTTTGGCAGTGCAATTCCTGCACTGCCTTATTTAGGTGAGTGCTGATGAAATGTAGAAAATATCTGTAATCAAGTTTTCAGTGGCTCTGTCCTCTGCAGATCACCCCATGGTACCTCTGGTAATTCATCCAGGCTTTACCTGCTGCTCATTTACTACCCACATATTCCTCCCCACATTTCCTTTCTCCACCTCCCATTTTTCCTGCCTTTTCAGAACACTTTCTGACTTTAGAGCCAATTCTGTCCTAGAACTTGGAATTCACGTGGACCAAGTGCTCCAAGGCAAATTCCTGCCGGCAAGGGCAGCCCTTGGGACCTGCTGCTGCAGCTCTGGCAGCGAGCTCAGCTCTGCACGTACGTGAGCAACTGCACGATCCAGGGGAGGATCCGAGACATTCCCAGCCCTCAACCCTTCCCAAAACACCTCATCAGACCCCAGCAGGGCTCTACCCCCAGGCCTGTGCTTCTGGGATGGAGCTGAAGTGGGAATGATGGAGAACTCGGTGCCTGGACTGCTGCCACATCCCACCAGGCCCCGGGTGCACATCCAAAAATCTGCACAAACTAACACTTTATCCCAGGGAACAAGTTTCCCAGTCTGCTTATTCACAGAGATCCACAGGGATCCTGTCTGTGTGTGCAGCCAGGCAGGAATGCTGCATATTCCAACTCCAGCCCCTTCCTGGAACTAATAAATAAACCAGTGCCTGCTGCTTTTCCAGCAGGGAAGGCAGCGCTGTCCATTGCTTCCAGAGGTGCACACAGCAGCCAGGGATGCTGAGCTACGGAATCAAAGTTGAGCAGCTGCCACACATCACAAGACAAATTTCTACATGGCTTAAAAAGAATCCAAATCAGTTATTTGCTTCTTTATGCCCTAAGAAGGAAGCAGTCGTAAACTACTATTTTTTTCCTAAGAAGTCAGATATTTACAGGCATCGAGGCACCTGGGAAGATCAAACAGGTAACTCTGTGGTTCTACCCTGATGTCCAACCCCAAATATCCTTAGCTCCCCCTCTCCTTAGTGATCCATGAGGAAGAACGTTTGCTGCTGATGTCGGTGTCCCAGGAGAAGGGGATGGTTTTCATTGGGAAAAGAGCAAATGCAGGGAAAAGCCTCCCTTTGCAAACTTGAATTCAGCACACCTCTCCCCACCCACATCACATTGCCTGCTGGGATTCCCTGGGGCTACCGAGTGACAGGACCGGGACACACCGAGGGAGGAATCCCCCAGCAGTGAATGCATTCCAGCGCTGTGGAAGGGAACGCTGCTCGCTCCCGACACCTGACCCCCCGCACGCTGTGCCCCTGGTTTGTGTTCCAGCGGCAAACCCCAACGACAGCCAGAAAGAGTAAGAGAAAAGCCGCGTTTGCTTCCGCGCCTCCGCCCCGGCCAATGTCCACTGGCTGCCGCAGGCAGGGACAGGCTCCCGGGGCAGCTCTCCTGCGTGGCCCACGAGCTGTGCCACGCCAGCCCATGTGTCACTCACGCGTTAGTTCCACGCCGCGGACACGCCGAGCGCCAGCGATTTCCGCCGGCGCCGAGCAGTGCCGAGCCGGGCGGGCAGGGAGGGAGGGAGGGCAGCCCGAGCGCCGTGCCTGCTCACCCCGTTGGCCGCGGCGATGCGGACGATGAGCTGGATGGCGTCCCTCATGTAGAAGCGGCCGTCGCCCCCCACCACGAGCGTGGCGTCCTGGCGCTCGGCGGGCGGCACGGTGGCCAGGATGCTCTGGATGAAGTTCTCGGTGTAGTTGGCATTGCTCTGGAACACCGTCACCCGCTTGCGCAGCCCGCTGGTGCCCGGCTTCTGGTCGCCGTAGGGCTTGGTCTTCACGGTCACGATCTGCACCATGGCCGGCGCCGGGCGAGTTCCGGGAGCCGGGGGGGGACCGCGGCCGCCCCGGCCCAGCCGCCGCCACCGCCCCGCGACCGCCCCTTAAAGGCACCGCCCGCCTGCGTGCGGCCCGCGGCGACAGCGGCCGTGTGCTGCTCTGTGCTGTCCTACCGACCACAGGCGACACCGCCGTGTGCTGCTCTGTGCTGTCCTACCGATCACAGGCGACACTGCCGTGTGCTGCTCTGTGCTGCCCTGTGCTGTCCTACAGACGCTGCCCTGCCACAGGCGACACCATCCGTGTGCTGCTCTGTGCTGCCCTGCCCGTGCTGTCCTACCGATCACAGGTGACACCGTCCCTGTGCTGCCCTGTGCTGTCCTGCCTGTGCTGTCCTACCGATGCTGCCCTGCCACAGCCCCGAGCCCTCCATGTCCTGCTGCTCTGTTCAGTCCGAGCCTGCGTCATGGAATCACGGAATGGCTGAGGTTGGAAAAGATCTGTAAGGTTTTCGAGTCCAACTGTTCCCCCAGGACTGCCAAAGCCACCGCTGACCCATGTCCCCAAGTGCCACATCCACACGGCTTTGAAATCCCTGCAGGGATGGGCACTCCAGCACAGCTCTGGGCAGCTGTGCCAGGACCAGACACTTTCCATCAAGAAATGTTCCCTGAGATCCAATCTTAACTTCCCCTGGCACAACTAAAAGCCCTTTCCTCATCCTGTCCCTGTTCCCTGGGAGCAGAGCCCGACTCCCCTGGCTGTCCCCTCCTGTCAGGAGTTGTGCAGAGCCACAGGGTCCCCCCTGAACCCCCTTTTCTCCAGGCTGAGCCCCCCCAGCTGCTCCAGACCGATGTCACCCCAGGCCTTACAGACAGGGCCTGGCTGTAAGAGACCACCCCCCACAAGAAGGCAACATTTCAGAAACTGGAATTACAGCTGTTACACTTTATCTCCCAATGTCTCCCCTCGAAGAAAATAAGCTGGTACCTGTGCTCAGCCTTAAAAAGAGAAGCTGGAATGGTTTTCTGTCTTGGTGGCACCTGGATTTGGAGCAAACTGGAAAAGACTCTGCACATACAATCAACATCTGTATTCTCACCTCCTTCAGGGCAGGAACAGTGGAGCCTGCCATGGAGAACTTGCCTACGTCCTCAGTTACAAAGTTGGATAATTAAACCCTTCCTGGCAGCAGGAGGATCAGAAAATAAATGAGGTTCTCAGTGTATTGCTGTGCCATAGTTTTTACCTGCAGCACACCCAAGTCCTTCCACGTGCAGTGATTTCTCAGCTAAGCTCTTCTTTCAGCTTTAACCATTCCCTTCCTAAAAGGCAGAGAGTTGCATATGAGTTCCTGCCACATCTAAAAAGGCTGACTTTACAAACAAAAGAAATGTAAATAATGGACTGCTGACTTTGTAGTGTCTATTCCACACAGAGTGTCTCATTATTTCCTTCTTAGACAAGGAACTGGGAATTTCTGATTTACCCACACCTTGCCTCAGGCAGCATTTGCAAAGCTCAGTCAGAGCTAAAAATCACCAAATATTTTTGGGGCCTCAACTTCTTTTAGACAGTTCAGAAAATGAAAACGGCACCTGTGGTACTTGCTAAGGAAAAAACACGGAAAACTAAAAGCTCACCAGGAATCCTGCCCCGGCCCCAATGGCTGCAGTGTGTAAATCAGATCCCAGCTCTCATTTTGGCACTGACATTTACTTGCCCAGGGTAAGATTACAGCAGAGTAACAGCACAGAGCAGCAGTGAGGGCAGATAAAAATAGCTTTGCAACACTTCTTGCTGCCCTCACACATGAGGTCACACACATTTAATGGCTATTTTAAACTCCAACACTTTTTAGGCATCCAGTGGCCAGGGTCATCTTTTTTTTCCACATTAACAGATATTTAGAGGAACCAGAAAAATGTAATAAGCTGAGTAATTTCAGTACCTCAAAGCTGTTTTTCCTTGCTGTTGCAGCCTCATCTTGGTGTACTTCAGTCTTCTTATTTCAGCTGCCCTGGAAATAATTCGTTGCTGTTAACAGTCAAGAGCCCAAGATAAACTTTCATTTTTCTCAAATGATGTTATTTCCTTACTGCATATGAAAAGGCAGACTTTATTTTATATAAAAGAGTATAAAATCAGGCAGTAATTACAGAACAAGTGTAAGATGAGGATTATCAGCAAACGACAAAAAGAAAGAAACAAATCCTCGAAGAGGTGACAAAATAAAATGAGCCTCACCCCTTTATACTTCTCATGTCAAAACCACAAGAATGTTTAATTAGGAACGAAGTTTTTCCTCAGTGAGGCAGCTCCAGCCTGTGATGGAACCACAATCCATGTATGGAAAAGAAGAGCATATTTAGGGAAGCACAGTTATATTACAAATGGCAGCTGGATTACTGAACAGCACACATTTTTATTGTGCCTCAGTGTTTTCATGCCAAGACCATCATGAAGTATATTTATGCCAGCTTTTTGAGGAGGACAAGATAATAAATTATCTAAAAGCTGCCCAAAGCCATTCGTGGTTCGGTCTGGCTGCTCCCAAGCCCTGGCCCTGGAGGTTTAACACACAAGGGAGTGCACACAGCTGTAAATCCATTCTTCCTGCTCGTTCAGGGCCATCACGTGCTGAGAGACCTGGCACGAGAGAGAAAGCAGAGGTGAAACAGAGTTCTCTTCATTGGAGAGCTGCTACCCAATGTGCTGTGCAAGCAAAATGTGCAGGACTTTTATCACTAAATGATGAACATTCATCATCTACACTGACAGCTGATATTTAAAAATTACTGGTGAATTTAACAGCAAAATATCCTTACAGACTGGGCGCACAGTTTATACTGAATGAAGGCTAAATTCAAATTAAAAACCACCCTACAGGATGAGGCTATGGATATCTAAAGTGTCAGCAGCAACTGAAATAGGCCCCAGCCCTGCCTGTGTCACGGGACTGCTCTGTTCACAACAGGTTTGAATGAATCCACCCTGGAAAGCTGGGAAATATAAAATAGCTTTGGATGCCTCTGCTTTTAAACAAAGACAGTGTACCTTTAGGAAAATAAAAACAGGGGTTTATTCATAAATAAATGGAGAAAAACATCATCTGCATTCGTAATGCATTTTCCATCACATTCCATCCCTTAGAACCCTCATTTGGAGTTTTCACTAAAGCCTGCCCACCTCTGCAGCAGGGCTCAGCAATCAAGATTGGCTCCTGGCTCAACATGATCCCTAAAGGAAGTCTAACAAACCTGCAAATCACACTGTGCACAAGGACTGCAATACATTTATTTCTGTTTCTGATTAGAGCATGCTTGGTGTGTTTCTCACAGGCATCAATATATGGGATTTAAAACTGCTCAGTGAAAATAAAATAAAATAGAGCCTTAGAAGATGATTATTAAAAATACTAGTGAATGGACAACTGAAACAGGCCCATGTATGAACAACTGAGAAATTATGGACTTTTACAGCAAACTGCACAGGAAAACAGGGATAACTCAAGCACATGTTCAGCTTTGAAATATCAAGAACTGCATCTGATCTGCTCCAGTCAGAAAATGCCACTCTCCACATGCTCATTGTCAGGATAAAAGACTACAAAAGGAAACTATAAAGATGTTACGAGATGTTCTTTCTGCTTAAAGTTGGCTAAGCAATTAAAAAAAAACCTTACCATCATGGATTTTGGAGCCACTTCCACAGCAAAAACTGTCAGCCCTCTGTTGTTTAGGCAGTTCTTACTCTGCTCATTGTTGACATGAATAATCACTTTGTTTTCAGACTGCAAGTGAAAAAACATGAAGGAACCCATTAGACTTTACTGGTTAAGTGTCTGTTCTTTCTGTACCAACTGCACACTCCTTGTGCATCCTCTGACTCCCTTGGTGTTTCTACAGGACAAAACATTTTTATAAATAAAACACCATTTTTATCCTGGTGTTTCTACAGGATAAAACATTTTTATAAATAAAACACCATTTTTATCCAGGTGTTTCTACAGGATAAAAATGATTTAAGGATACTCTTTGACGAGTAACAGTTTCAAATGTACCTCAGCACCACATTCATGGTCAAAAGTCATTTAATACTCATTGAAACAACACAAGGATTTGTGAAGATGCATCTTGGCTTTGTTGAAGCTCACAGCGCTGACCTCAGCCTGTCCAGATCCCCCTGAGGACACTCCTCAGCATTCCCACCCAGCTTGGTGCCATCCACACACCAAACCCAACTGGGATAAGAGATTGGCAGGGATCTGAAGCAGAGAGCATCTCAGTGCAGCCCTGATCTCCTCCTCTGACATACCCCCAAATGTATAAATAACTCTGGAATATCCACCCTAAAGGGCGAAGTGCAAAGCCAAATCCAGAGTTCCAGGAGCCTCAGCATCCAGTCCTAATATTAGTCCCCCAACCCACCCCCTTTTGCATGGCTGTGCATTTAAAAATACACTTCTTGCTGTGATCTTTTGAGATTTAAAGCATCTGAAGTTTAACATCTTACTGTGCTGTGTACACAGTTCCTGGTCTAATTGACACTGAGGAGGAGAAGTCCATTGATTGTGATCTATGGGAAAAGGTTTACAATCTCTGCTTCTCACCAACCACTTCTGCTTGGATTTACAACTCTTAGCTTGAATTACTAATAAAGTAATTAAATACCTGGAAAAATAACCAGCTAAAAACTCATCCATAACACACTCCTAAAAATCACTGCTCTTTGACTTTCTATGGACACTGAAAACATTCAGTCGTGTCAATGCTGTGATTTTTGCTCTTGCTCTAATTGTGGTTCATGCTGTTAGTGTTTAGTTTTCTCATATGATGATTATATTGTGTCAAAGTACTGAAAAATCAGAACGGGAACACAAAAATATTCAGATTCTATACAGTACTTAGAACTGCTTGCCTCATGGTAATAATCTGTCCCTTCCAAGAACACCAACCCAGGCTCTTTAAAGTCCCAAGGAGCACACCAGACAGTGGTTTTTTTAATGAAACAGACCCAAAAACCTGATTTCAGGAAAAGTACCGCTCCAATAATCCATAAGGAGGGAGGAGGAGCAATAAGAGCAGACACTAACACAGGGTACCTTACAGAGCCATACCTTATTTTCAATAACAGCGGTGATTCTGCTGCCTGATCTGCAGGTGTGGACGATGATGTTCTCAGAGCCATCCAGCACCTGGGCCTCTCCTTTGTGCAGCACAGCCCTGCAGACAGCCCTGCTGAGCTGGGAGCCCCCTGCCTCCAGAGAGACAGCCTTCATTCTGGGTTTGCACCTCTCTGCACAGACGTCAATCACAAAGGGGCAAGCCTGCGGTGAAGAACAGGAGTTTAAGCATCACTTTCCCCCCACAGCTCCTAAATATTTTCATATCTGAACTACAATTACCCAGACACAAATATTTCCCTGAATATTAAATATTCCAAACCTGAGAGCTGCAGCAATCTTTTACACCAAATGAAAGCTCAGGACAACTGCCATTTTTCATGCCATTCACAGAACACTTGACATGCAGTTCAACACAGCAAACCCTTCCTCGGACAGCAAAATGTCCAGGAATTAAGATGAAATATGAATGTAGCCCAAAGAAACAAACCTGTCTCCTTTACCTGGCACACTCTTGCTGTTTGTGCCACTTCCCACAGATTTAACACCTCTGAGCACTCTGGGAGTATCTTGCTTATTTTATTCCTAGTGTAACACCCAGGGCTTTGCATTTTCTTGGGCTGGGTCACAGAACCTCAGTTCCTTTCTAAAGGCTGGTGGAATCCACCAGGACTTGTCAAGCTCTGTCTCAGTGCCCCCAAAATCTTGAATTATTTAAAATCAAGGAGTGAAAGAGTTAAGTGAGCAACAAGTTAACAGCTGGAGATTTTTAGGTTAATTACTGAAGCACTTGGAGAGCTCTGCTGTCCTTTGGAAAGCAAAGGCTGTAGCCAGAAAGCACAGCTGGAACAAGGCACAAAACACCTTCCTGAAATTCCTAACTGGAGAAAAACCTCCCCAAAATGCTCTTTCTTGGAGGAGGGCTCTCTCTTGTGGCTGAAATGTAGAAAAACAGCCTTGCAGAGGCTCTGCCAACCACAGCCCAGAGGAAAAGGAGAAATCCTTAAATGCCTCACCACAGTCCCAAGATTTTCACTGAGAGACAAATGATGTCCCTCACACTGACTATTTTTAGGTCTTCATGTATTTTATATAGTGACTACACTGACCCACTTAACATAGTTAAATAATATTATCAGACTGTGATGCTAAAAATCAGCTTTTCCTGGGAATTAAATTAATTATCTGCATATTTAATGCTTTAATTTTTCATAATTTTTTTCTCTTCATGAAAGAGATCCTCTTTCTTAGAGAGAATCAACATCAGAAGTAATACTATTTCTATAGAGATAAATAAATTAAATTATTTTAAAAAATCTGTAAGTGCACAGAGACATCAGAGAAATAATCCCTGGTCATGTAAAGTAAACAGTGTGTGACCCAAACATAAAAATTTTAATGAAGCATTTAAATTTTATGTTGAACACCTTCAGACACTGTTGTGAAAGGCAACAATAACAGAAATAGTTATGTCTGGAAACTAGGAATTCTGAATCACGTGGAAAAAAATTATCCTTATAATTCCTAAAATATCCTTATAATCCTACATTCTGTTGTGGTTTGGGCCAGAAAAGTGACTTTTTTAAGGAGAGCAAGTCCTGTATTTTCTAAATTTGCTGACAGGTCACAGTTCACCATCCTTGTCTTCTCATCACTCCCCACCAGCAGAGTGCATGGATTCCTTCAACAGATAAAATCCAAAATTCCTTCCTCTACAACCGCACAAAATCCTGGCTTTCTCTAAAGCAAAAGGAAAATTTCCTCTCTGATGGATCCAAGTGCTGCCCTAAGAAGCAGGACATGTTTGGAGTGCATCCCTGCCCGATGAAATCAGTTTGTGGCACACACAAAGAGAGAGCAGCATTTAAACTGTGCAGGGATTTTTGCTCTGGACTCTCCTACCTCTGTCATTTCTAAGGCTTTGTTGTAGCCCAGGGACAACAAAGTGACCCAAAGGTCCCAAGGGTCCCCGTCCCGGTCGTTGGCTTCCATGAGATTCAAATCCATAAATCCTTGTCTTGTTAGTTCATTCTTCTTCATCTCAAAATTCTCTGTTTCAAAGGAATAAAAAGCAGCACTTAAAAGTCTGTTCCCTCTGCCAACACCTTTATCTTTCCAAAGCCAAAATCCCACTCCTGCCAGCAAGGTTTAAAAGGTTTGGTTTGGAACCAAATTGCAGCCTCAGGATCCCAATATTATTTGGGAATGTCCATGACCAGGCATATGCTGCTTGCAGAGCTCCCCTGTGGATTTGGGATAATGCCTACCAACATTGGATAACCCAAAAAAGGGGGAGATTTCAAAACAAAAAGAGTTCATATTGATTTTTTTTTTTGTTCTCTAAAAGTTTGTGGTGGAGTTTTGCAGAATGGGATATCTTAGGAATGAGAAATCAAAGTCAGCTGGAGCCAGCACCTCTAAGTGCTTCAGATCCTTGATACAGAAATGATTTACTTAGTTCCTAAAAAGCAATAAAATTTCAGTAATCCTAACACCCCTCTCTAGAGAGAATATCATAGATCGCCCACTCGAATGTCAGCAAACACATAATTGAAATGTCCTCGTGTCAGGCACTTTTAAAAATGGTTTTCTCATCTTCATAACAATGCTAAATCTTTACTATATATTATTAAAAAGGGATTACCAATTTAATAAATCTGTCCAAGGGTACAGATGCTGTAATAAATGGCTTGAACTTTGGTGTCAAGATTGATGATATTCGTGTGAACCCTTCCACTGATTGATGACCTGGTAAAACATTCCCCATCTTCTCCTCTTTCCTCTCTTATTTATTCACACATTTCCACCCCTCCTACTCGTGTGGAGATCAGAGGCATCACCCTGACAGAGCCATCAAGTGTGGAAAAGCACATCCAGGGATGAAACAGAGGAGAAATTCAGTTATAGGAAAGTATTTTGTAGGAGTTTTCCATCAGTTAGGAAAAATTCTGATACCTCAGGGTGTTTTGGGGAGAGATAATCAGTAGGGCTTGACAGATCTGAAGTATTTTGGCCAATGTGCCACAGCCTCCAAAGGAATTATGTCAAACATGACACAGCAGCCCACAGAAACTCTGGATGAGATTTTATAGCATCAGATAAACACTCATGAAATGTCCCTCTCCACACTTGGTGAGGTAAAAAAGCAGCACCAGCCCGATCTGCACAAAGATTGATGAAACAAATACCTGTGACAGTTTCATTCCCCATATGATCCAGGATTAGAAACCCTGTCGTTTTTGGCAGCTACAAAACAATTAGGAATGGGAAGAATTTTCTCAGCAGAAGGTCAGTGGCACACACACCAGAATGAAGTAAAACAGAGGACAGGAGACTGGAAAAAAAGAAAAATAAAGGGGGGAGAGAACAATATCTACACATGTTCTTGGAATAGGATACAGAATACCCAGCTCTATCCAGCTTGGAAGCGAACTGATAGCCCCAATTAGCTGTACCACAGTAATGAACTTACCCTTACACACAGCCCAGGCTTCCTGATCACACTTCTCCCCACTAGTCCTCAGCTCAAAGAAGTTGTATTCCTCCAGGCTCAGGAGGCCATTCCCATCCAAATCAATGGTTTCAAATATATCCAACAAAGCAGCTCTGAGGGATGAAAAAGGCCAGATATTTCTAAAGGTTTCCATTTTACTGTCTCAATATCATCAAGAACTGTTTAGTCTGTTTGAGAATATTCTGTACAAGCACACAGATTTAAAAGCCACATTTTAGCTGGAAAAGACACTTTTAGAGGTGACCATTTTGGGAATAAAACTCACCGGAATTCTTCGGTGAGAGCCAGCTCTCCATCCTCATCTCTCCACACCAGTTTGGCTTCTCCAGTAATTTGGGTTTTCTCCTTCCTCAGCCTACAGCCAGTTGTGAAAGGGAGCAGGCAGTAAACCCCAGATCCGAGCTCCCCTCTCCATCCAAACATCTGCTCTTAAGGAAAGCAGGAAAGTTGGTAAGTACTTGCTCAAATAATGCCTTTATGGCCAGTAATATTCATACAAAAATGATTAATTACTTGAAAACACTGGGTTCTCTTCTTAAAAAAAATTGGCTGTGTGATGTTAAAGACACAAAAATAGCGAA
The DNA here is from genome assembly GCA_036630365.1 of Acanthiza pusilla. NCBI lineage: Eukaryota > Metazoa > Chordata > Aves > Passeriformes > Acanthizidae > Acanthiza > Acanthiza pusilla. The sequence continues at coordinate 2,229,083 of JAXCHO010000025.1, forward strand.
TCTCTTGGAATAAAAGTTAGAAAAACATACAGGAGAGATGAGGGAAGAAGGGGAAATAAGCTAATGATGCCTTATTTCTGCCACAGGATAAGCACATGCTGTGCACTAGGAAGTTCAAAATTTTATATGGCAAGGAGAAAGAAAATTAAAGGAAATTGAAACAAATTTTGCCTTGGAAATGTTTGTGTTTGAAGGTGCAGGAACATAAGTAGCTGTGAATATACCCAGCAACTCACCAGTACTGGTACAGCTTGAATTCCTTCCAAACACATGGAATTCACCCCTCCAGCACTAAAACACACTGAAAAAATAACCATTAAATAGGAATACATCAAAAATCTCTAACCTCTTTATTCTGGAGTTCAGTGAAGCTCACAAGCTGGAGATTCTCTTGGGTTTCATTTTCCTTCAGAATAAACAAAGCTGTATCCACTGACAACCAGCGACAAGATTTTCCTAAAAAGACAAATATTCCCCAAAATGTTTAATAATGACACAAAACTGTTCTCCTTTGCATCTCAAAGTATTCCCATGGTGTTTATAATGTTGATCCCTGCTGATGTAAAATGGAAAAAAGAATCTATTCTGTGCTATTGGGATTTCCCTCCTGTTTAGGCCAAGCAGATAAATTGTTCCAAGCCTTGGGACTGCCTTACAGATAATGATTAATATTAATAATGCTATCATTAAGAATTATTGATAAAATAATTCTGTCATTAAGAGTCAAGAATACCAAGGAATGGTTACACTCCACACAAATTTGTTTAAATTAAAAAAAAACAGCCCAGATTGACTTTAAAACAACTTTGGGGTCTAATGGCTCCTGTTTTATGGGATCAAAAAGGGAATAATCTATTTGGAGAAAAAAATAATTCCAATGTAGCATCTGGATGAAGTCCCTTGGTAAATCACCAAGCCACCACCTCTTTTTAGGAGGAAAATGAAATATAAAAACCCTCACCTTGCACCTGGGGAATATTCAAAGGTTTGATGGTGATACAAACTGGAGATCTTTGAGGTAAGTGCAGCCTGTACTTGTGACTGATGATTTCCCCATCTTCTTCCAAGTAGAAGCATCCTTTGGATTGTGCACATTGCCACTCCTGGAAACCAAGCAAATATTAGGTGTTTTCTTCATTTTCGATGAAGATAAAAGTGCCTTCTCTGAAATACTAATTAGATTATTTAATAATTCCTGCATAAAACACATGACAAGATACAGCACCGATATACTTTTATTTTTAAAAAATCCCAAATAGTCCTTTTTGTAGTCAACTTTTTGCAAAGTAACATTGCTTCACTTGTGAAAATGCCTGAAAAACACACAGATTATCCCAATGCTCCAACAGTTGCAAATGAAATTGGAATTGCTCCGAAGATTCTGCTAATTATATTTGCAAAATTTGTGATTTAAATACAAATGCTATATACTTTGCAATTCACTTTATGCTGTTTGGAGGTTTGGAATTTAAGAAAATAAAATAAAATTTTGCTAAAGAACTTCTAAAAGACTTTAAATATAGCTCCTCAGAGAACAGGCTGTGGAAAAGACAAAGATGAATTCTTTAAAATCAAGTGGGATGTCCAACCCCTGGCAGACACTGCTATCCAAGTCCCTCCCCTCCCACTGTAGCTGCACTGTTTTAGAAATCTTTCTCTTCTTTCTCAGGGAGAACAGAGATAAGCTGCATTCTTGTACTTTCTTAATCTCTGTGTTTGGTACTAGGTGTTGTATAGCTGTGACCAATGGTTTTAGGAGGTGGATTCCCTGCTGACCAATAGTTGCCAGATTATTAATGGATATATAAAGAAGTTTCTGTAAATAAAGTTCTCCTTTCGCCATCTTGGGTCCTCGTGCCTGCTTCCTCTGCCAGCTTCTGCCAATCTAAGGAAATCTAAACCAACACTCCCATCATCTGCCATCATCTTCTCCCTGTGGACACAAACTGCTGGAGAAGGCTCCAGGGATAATCCTTGTGCAAGTGCAGCTTTCATGGACCCAGAGATCAGCCCCTGGCCCCCTTTTATGGAGCAGAATAAACCTAATTAACAAAGCCATCAATAATGTTATACTCATCTTTGAGACTGGGATAAGCAAAAGGGGACCAACCATAAAAAATAATTAGGAAAGAAAGGAACAGAGAAAACATTCCTGGCACTCAATGGTGAGGGTTAAACATGGAGCAACAGCTGGGGTTGTGTCAGTCAAAAAGTGGATAAAGGGAGCTGGGATTAACAGGGGGTCAGCAAAAGTCAGAGACAGAATTCCAACCTGGAGTTCAGCCTGCTGGATCATTCCCACGGCTACTCCTAAACTCTTTATTCCAACACCTCCACGACTCCTGACTTCATCTAAAAGGAGATTTTAAAAAATGGAGGTTTTTTTTCTTTGAACTGGTTGTTTGCTCCAAGCTCAGTACTTGCCAAAACTGTTGGACAAAAACTTTATCCATGTTTCAGGAAATCAAATCCTGTTATTCTGGCACAGAGCATAAGGTGGTGCTAGAAGTCCTAAATTATCAAATTCCAAACAGGGATGTAAACTGGGAAAGCTAAAAGAGGATTTTCTGGTTTGATTTTCCTCAGAAGTCAAATAATAGCTGAAGTGGGAAATGTTTGTGTTAGGAATGCTCATTGGAAAGAAAGGTGAGGCACTGCTTGCTGCTGTCACTGCCTCTGCAATTTAAGTGAATATTGAAAATATCCACACATTAATGCATCACTAATAAAAAGCAATGTTTGTGACAGGAATTTTCTAAGGGTTTTTAGTTTTAGACATTCACCGTGTTTTGACTTCCACCGTTTTCTTTTGTCAGAACTGTAAAGTTGGCATTGGCCCAACCTCCTGCTGGCAATATTTTCTTACTTGTACACGAGGACAAGTGAACAAAACAAAAAAAGCTTATCTTTTTATTACTTGTAGCCTTACTAATATTCTTCAATATATTCTTATATTTACTTCTATTCTTCAATATAAGTAAGAAGAATTGTTGGGTGCTATATTTTGATTCCCACAGGTATTTATTCATTGATTATGGCAGAGCTTGCACTGTGCAAAATAAAGTTAAAAAAATTCATAGTTCGACTTACACCTTTGCATGTTTATTGACTGATTTCGGTTTTCGGATGATGCCAATCAATACTAATCAATACCTGCAGCTGCTGTTTTTTCAGGCAGCTCTTACTGGTTTGTACAAAGGAAAAAGAATCCAACCTTGGCTAAGTGTGTGCTGCTTTTATACTCCACACATCATGTTTGAACAAGGTGAGATTGCAGGTTAAATTGCATGGAGGTCCAGATACCTAAACAGACTGCAAAAAATTCCTGGGAGATTCCGTTTTGAAATTTTAATATAGAACAAATGTCACCATATAGCAATGGGGAAGATATAAAGGACTTCAGAGTTCAATAACAAATCCAGAGTTGTTATTTGAAACAAAAATGCAACTCCTGAGGACAATCAGTTCAGTTTTCCAGCAGCAGTTACACTGTGTGGTCATAACCATTTTTTCCCTTTTATACAGGAGTCTCCAGGTGCACATTTTTAATGTATCCCAGCAGTTTCCAGTTAATGTTTTATATTTCTACAGCTATTATTTTCTGTTGAAAGAAAACTAGTAAAGGTTCAGTCAAGAAAGGGAAAACAAAGGGAAAAAGATCAATATTAACACTCTACAAATATTGACTTAGCAAAGTGACTTTGTTGTCTCTCTCCCCCAGGAATTTATATTGAATGAGTGATTTATTCAAAAGAAAATACTGATAGAACATATTAGTCTAACCAAAAATCAATATTTTCAGGTTACAGCATATATTTACCAAGCAGTGCCCAAGAAACTGAATATGCTCACAGATCTGTTATTTATTTCCAATTACCTTTCATGCAAAGCTTTATGATACACAATCTTTCAGACTACTTAAGCATTAAAAGTTCTCACCAACCTGATCAATTATTAAATTTCAAATTTCTCAAGAAGTCATTAAATGTTTTCTCCAACAGTGGTTTCATTTCTAAAAAACCACATTTTGTTCTGTGAAACCTTCACACCTGAAAAATTATTTCCAATAACTTGTTGTCAGCAAAACCAACAGTATATAAAAATGTTCATAATCACACGTATCAAAAAATTCTCAGTGGTTTATAGCTGCCCTTGACAAACTATTAATAAAACATAAGACATCATTCTTCTCTGATTTTTAGCTTATTTAAAATGCAATAACATGTGTGCCTAGAGGAAAACCCCATCATTTCAGGGTGATACCTTCATTGTGTCAGGCTCAATAATTAGCTTTGTGCTCCTGCTGCTGCTGGCACCCACAGTGACAGTGGTGGAGACAGAGGCTTTGCCACTTGCAGCTGATGAAGGCCTTGAAGGAGCTCTGCTGCCACCTACAAACAGAGATATTTAATTATAATTACATTATTTCAACCCTCTCCTAGTGCTATTTAGCATAAACCTTGCATTTAGAAGCACGAAGAAAAATGCATGACATGAATTTCCCTTCATCACTGTTGTGTCATTTTTGCACCTCTTTGGGATTGCCCAGATTGAAGTGACTTGGAACACCACAAACTACAACCCAAAATTTCATATTTGGTGCCCCAATATTTCATATTTGGTGCCACAGGTGTTCCCTGTGGACTTTTTCCAGTTTGGGAAGGTTTTTAAGTATCTTTGAAACTTCAGGAAGGACCCTAAACTCTCCTATTGACTGTGTTTGAAAAGCAGCCTTAATAATTGAGACAAACACACAGCTCATTGAGAAATAGTTTCATCTCTGATCTGGGAAGGAAATAAATTTATTGCAACACCTGAGCATTCACTTTCTGTCTTGCCTTTGGACTGTGTCACGTGACAGTCAAAAAAATCCAAAAAAAGGAATTTGAGAGCTTCACAGATGCAGCCATTTGAACACATTTTACTGACACATTGTTGTGATTGCCACAGTAGAAATTACTCTAATCAATAAAATCCCCACTAATCTGAGCAAAATTAAACAAAAATTCAACAGCTCATTGAGCCAGAGCTTCATCTCCAACAGAAAGAAAATACAAACTATAAAGACCTTTAGCCAGTTTGTGATCAGTTCTGCTGGAGCTCCTGGGGGATGGTTTTGCCACTGGCAGTGTGATCCCTTCAGAGGGATTTTCAGTTTGATTCCCAAATTGCTGTGTCACATGACAGTCAAAAAAAATCCAAAAAAAGGAAATTGAGAGCTTCACAGATGCAGCCATTTGAACACATTTTAGTGACACATTGATGTGATTGCCACAGCAGAAATTACGTTAATCAATAAAATCCTCACTAATCTGAGCGAAATTAAACAAAAATTCAATTCAAAGCTTCATCCTCAACAGACAGAAAACACAAAATATAAAGACCTTTAGCCAGTTTGTGATCAGTTCTGCTGGAGCTCCTGGGGGATGGTTTTGCCACTGGCAGTGGGATCCCTTCAGAGGGATTCTCAGTTTGATTCCCAAACTGCTGCTGCCTCATCCGAGGGTCAACTTCCAGCCTGTCCCTCGCAGCCTTGCAGCACTGCTCACTGGTGCTCAGGTACAGCTCACAGAACTGAGAAAGAAAGAAAGAATATTTCACTTTCCAGGCTGTCCTTCTCGTGGTTTTAAGGAGTAAAATGTGGCATTAGCAAGGAAAGGAGAGTTCAGTAGATGGAATGCATTTCCTCTTCAAGCCCAGTATTAATTCTAATTTTCATTAATCAGAACAACCACTCAAGCAACACAGTAAAATGGAGCCATGACTCTACAAGGAGATCCAAATATCGAATAAAAATTGTGACTTTCAGCTCTTTCTTTCTAGATATTTTAAGACTGATTTTTAACACAGGATTCTTACCAGTTTTCCTATTATAAAACTACATTTATGTACAAATCTTTGTGGGCTGTTTATTCAGCCCAAAATTTAGGATGCTGGGCTAAGGTCATCGCTAATGCTCATATTGTCAATAACACAAGAACAAATATCACTCTTGGCCATACCTTGCTGTAGTCAAGTTTGCCACTGCAGTTAAAATCAGCTTGTTTAGTAATGGTGGTCACCTCCTCCCAGGTCATTTTATCACCTCTCTGCAAGAAAAAAACAGCTCAGTTTGGGTTTCTAATCAAGAATGGTGTTCACCTACTGTGCTAATTTAATAAACGAGGAAAGAGTCTTTTAATGTTCTTTCAAGGAATCTTATCTTGCAATAGATTTGAATGGATTTGGATTTGAATAATGAAAACAGAGGTCAAAATCATAAAAAATACATCTTTACAATGCCACTGAATACTGAAGGGATAAATTGTATCAGTTTATGCAATTTTGTGGTGTCTTCTGGAAACCCACCATGAACAACACTTCAATTCCAGAAAATCTTCTATAGAGGGGAAACCCAGCTCCCAGTCATTCTGGCTAATCTTTTTTTATTATCTAGTTTCCAAAATCTCTACTACTTAAAGATGGATAATTAAGTCTCTACTGATACTTACCGTTGTAAGAATTTTATAAAGTTCATCATGTAAAATATAGCCAGCCTTATCTGTGTCTATTCTTCCAAATGCTTCCAGCAGTTCACTTTTTGTAGCTGGCTTTTCCTTTTTTAAAATCGCACAAAAATCATCAAAATTCAGTGAAGTTGTTTGTGAAGTCCAGTATTTATTAATGGTCTTTTGAGAAGGATTTCTTCCAGCCTGTTGAAGTACTGAACAATAAAACACAGTATTAAATATATATTCCAGCTTTTAGGAAATGAGTGTTCTCAAAACATCCTTGAATCACTTTCCATGTTGAGATTTTTCTTTTAAGCCAAACCACTCCAAGGATAAGTGGGTCTGAAGGACAGTTTTGGTTAAAACCTTAATCAAAATATCCATGAACTCAAAGCCAGCCTCAAGTGTAAAACTCAGCCTATATCCAGGGTCTTAATATCAAAAAGATACAATCTTTAAGCCTGCATATTATTAGATCCTATTTCTATTAAGATCAACATCACCTTTGCATTTACTTTGCCAAGAACGGAGATCTAGAGCAGAATTTATCTCAGACAATATTTTATGTCACACCTGTACATTTTAACGTAGCAATTCAAATTACACAACATGAATTTTGAAGGTAAAATAATACCACCAGACAGAAATTCAGGCCAACAGCCAATGCCACACACACAACCAGTGCCATGGATATTACAGCTGGCACTCTCCAAAACGAATTTGCTGGATCTGGTTTGCCTCTTCAAGGTCTTTACTGAAAACACCTTTTCATCAGTTTTCAGTGTGATGAAGGTATTATGTTAAATGGAAATTGAATCCAAATGCACAGTCCATCTGAAATTAGAGCGATGCTTTTCTATCTTCCCAAATCATCAAGTCTTTTAGGGAAGAACCAGAGATCCTTCATCTCTGCCTGGGCTGGCATTTGGTTTTGAGCCAGCTGAGCAGTGACCAAGCCTGTGCTGGGAATGGCTCGGGAGCATCTGGGAAATGAGGCGGTGGCATTGTGACAATGCTCCGTGGGCAAGAGCCACCAGCAAACCAAACCACCTTTGGTGTTAGTCCCTGCCTCCATGCCAAGGACTAAATAAAGATTTGTGCCCTGTCCCCTCTGCTGGAGGAGCCAGGAGAACACAGCAGAGCTCACATCTTCATCCGAGCCAACGCCTGGGCATGGAGCAATGGTTTGGGGATCTCAGAGTCAAGGGCAGTGGCTCTGTGGGTTTGTTTCCATGGATGGTTTGGGGATCTCAGTGTCAAGGGCAGTGGCTCTGTGGGTTTGTTTCCATGGATGGTTTGGGGATCTCAGTGTCAAGGGCAGTGGCTCTGAGGGTTTGTTTCCATGGATGGTTTGGGGATCTCAGTGTCAAGGGCAGTGGCTCTGAGGGTTTGTTTCCATGGATGGTTTGGGGATCTCAGTGTCAAGGGCAGCCAAGGAAGGGCAGTGGCTCGGAGGGTTTGTTTCCATGGATGACAGAGTTCCCTGCAATGTGATGCATCACTTACTCTATTTAACAGAGTATCCTTCAAATATACAATCCTGTATTTTTGTATCTGCAGGGTTTCCCCTGGAGAATTCCCCCACCTGCCATTCCCTACATGCCTCCCAATCTGTATTTATGAAAGTTCAATCAGACTGTACCTTTTATTTATATTTCTTTATGGTCTGATTCTGCTAAATCACTTCGGCAGAGCATTACACCAGACAGGAAATGAAGTTACTACTTGTGAATAAGCAGAATTCCTACAAATAAAATCTCACAGGGCCATTCTCTCAGGGAGCACTTTAGCTTAGAATATCAGCCAAACTTCACAAAGCAAGAGATGCTTAAACATTGGCACCACTCACCGGAGAAATGCCAAAATTGACTCGAGATTAAATGTAAGTCTTTAACTCTCAATGCTTACAAATCCTAAAATAAATTCTTAAATATCTCTGAAAAGATTGGGAATCTAAGCAACCAATTGCCCTCTCTAAGTTGACCTTGAAAGCAAAATGCCCAAACACTTGCTGTGTAGCCAAGTGGCATATGGATAGAGATGAAAGCCAAAGCATTTATTAAAGAGATGACATTTGTTCACACCACCCCTCTGCTAAAATCCAGGTTATCCAAAACTATCATTAGGATGTTATAAAGGCCTTTTTATTGCAGCTGGGAAAGCCTGGAGAGCACCAAGGCACAAGCTGTAGGAATGTGCTTGCTAATGGGTAGAATTTCATGTACTGGTGTAGGGGAAGAAGCTACAATCAGTGCAAAAGAAAAGTGCACTCAGCTTTTACAGTGGTGGTTTCCATGAAAAACCTTCCAATAAAGAAAAATCAAAGTAAAAATAAAAAGTTTAAAATAATAATAAAAAAAATTTAAAAAACCCACCACCCAAACAGAGCACACAATCCTACAACTCCAAGAGACTGCAAAGCTGGAATTGTATTTGCTTAAGAAATTTTATCTCGGGTGGTGAAACCTCTTTCAAAATTCAAACTTGCCTTACTCCTTATCTTACCTGGTCACTGAGATATATTACAAAGAAACCAACTTCCATTTTTCAGGTAAATTTTCCTCAGTTCTCTTTGAAATGCCCTAAGTTTTCAAAACAAAGCCCCACAGCTTTCAGTGTCTATCTACCAACACCTTTATTTAGTGCAGCCAAAGCAGTCAGAGATTTTTTTTCTCTGTTGTACTGCTAACACCACCACTGATACAGTCTGGATGAAAAATAAGAACTTCTGATTTCAATCTCTGTAATTTAGTATTTGAAATAAAGAGTAAGAATTCTCATGGAACACCAGTTATGGTGATTTTTCTGTGCCAGGCCAATGGCCCACTCTAAACTGAACTGAGACCTTTCATTCTGGTGATTTACAGAAAAAAAAGCTCTGTCTGGTATTCCCACTTCCAGCAGGCATCCAAAACTACTCTAAATTCCTTAAAACAGTTTCTGAATTTCTGCACTGGGATACTCTCACTGCTGAACTGCCTGTAAACTACTCACTGCAACCATCTCATGCAACAGTTGTACGGAAAAAGATGAAATCCTTACCTAAACTGAGTTGTTCTTTGGATTTAATATTTTCTAAACTGCTTTTGAAGACAGTCAGATAAGCTGCTCTGCAGTTCATGTAAAATGTGGCTTCTTCTGCATGCTGGGACTTCTCTCCTTGGGAATTTTCTGTGGCTTTCTGATTCCTGGGACTGCTGGCCATCCTGTGAAGGACACAATTCCAGTTAGAGTTGGTAACTGTCTTAATAACAACTCTGCGTGTCCTCTGAAACACAGACCAGCCCCAAATTATCCAAACATCTGGGTCATATCCTTTCTATCCTCTAAATCTGGAGTGGGAATAGTTTCTACACTTGCAGGTAAGCACCATGAGGTCCACAAACAGAAAGAGCTTGAGCTCTACTTATTATTCACAATTCATCCTTCATTGGCATAAGAAGTTTAATTTCACTGTATTTTATTTAATTTCATGCATTTGATATTATATATATTATATACTATATATTACATATTATAAATATTATATAATCATTATTTTTGAAAGCACGAAAACATTTTCACATTATCTGTGAAACAAAGCTTTGCTATCCATTTTCTGTTTTCACAGTTATAATTCAACAAAACATATGATAATAGTAAAACTGATTAAAATTGTAACTCTTAATCCTTTAAAAATGCCAAGCTAAGCACAAAATTCTATTTCTAAGAGCTACCTAAATAAAAATAATAGAAATAAATGTGCATAAGACTTTGAAAATAAGTGTGCATAAAACTTTGAACAACTCAGCCCTTTTAAGTCCAACACCCATATAATAATAAATGAATGGAAAAAATGAGAAACACTTCTTTTTCTCAATTATTAAAACAATTCAAAGCAGTAACTAATGTTGTTTGCTCACCAATGGTCACCAAACTCCAGCAGCAGCCTTCTGCTTTCACCAGGGGTGATTAAGGTTTTTAGAAAGCCATCACAGAGGAACACTAAATCCTGTTGTGCTGCTGCTCTAACAGCCTCTTGTATTATTTTACCCAGTATTGACTTCAGGAAATATATTCCAGTAGAATAAATGGAATATCTCAAGTTCAGCAACAAGACAACACCAGCCCAGGGTCCCCTTCAGGACTCATTGGATTTTTACTCAGGAGGCCTCCAGTCACTGGCACCTTGTTGAGTTATACAGGTCTTTTACACTTGGGAAAGGCAGATAATAATCGCTTATCAAGGATGAAGTACCCAATTTGTAACACCCTGACACTTTAATATTACACAGGCACCAGAAGGACCCCACAGGGACCCTCTGACACAGTCTGGCTCCTGCACACGGGTGTCACTATAATTAAGCACGGAATGGAACAGAGGGTAAAGGCAAGGAGGAAAAGAAGAATAAATGTTAATTTTTCCAGGAACCAGTTTATAAAATGTGAACTCTTGTTTGTACTCCTCGGACTTCCCATTACTGAGGCATTTCTTATGTGGGCCAGGAAGTGCTGCCAATCCATCTCTGGGAAATCCAGCGAGCAATGGCTTGGTGACAGCACTGCCAGCAGCCCCATGGCTGAGGCTGGGACATTTTACTGGGTAAATGACACTTTAGAAAAATAGACAGAGGGGAGCAATCCGGCCTGAGCTTCCAAACTGGGAGAGAGTAGGTTTAGATTAGAGACTGGCAAGAAATTCTTCCCTGTGAGGGTGGGCAGGCTCTGGCACAGATGCCCAGAGCAGCTGTGGCTGCCCCTGGATCCCTGGCAGTGCCCAAGGCCAGGCTGGACAGGGCTTGGAGCAGCCTGGGACAGTGGGAGGTGTCCCTGCCATAGCAGGGGTGGAAGTGGATCAGTTTTAAGGTTCCTTCCAAGCCACGCCAGTGTCAGATTCTCAGCCCAGAGCACTGAGTGCCACATCCAGTCCTTCCTTGGACACCTCCAGGGATGGGGACTCCACCACCTCCCTGGGCAGCCCCTGCCAATCCTGACCACCCTTACTGTGAAGAAATTCCTCCTGATGCCCAAAGTCAGACCTCCCACTCCAACACTGACCTTCATGTCGGAGGCTCATTCACACAGAACCCACATTCGCACAGGGAAGCTTCGCCCTGCTCCGGCCTCGTTCCCCTGATACGAGGAAACTTTTCCCATGTGGATCTCCCCGGTGGGCGCAGAGGAATTCGAAGGCTAAATTTGCCTCACCCCAAAAAAAAAAAAAAAAAACCACAAAAAACAAAACCAACAAAAATTACAATCCACTTCCCCCAGCCCTGAGGGGAATCAACCTTCCCTTCCCTCCCTCAGCCCTGCTCGGCGGTCCCTCAAGGACTCCTGAGGAGCGCTTGGCCGCTCCGAGCCCCCCGCCCGAACCGCCCCGGCCCCATCCCGGCTCCTACCGACACCACTCTCGATCTCGGCCCCGGTCCCGGTCTCGGTCCCGGCCCTGCAGCCCCGCCGGGCTCCTCGGTCTCGGTCCCGGTCGGGCTCCTCGGCCCCGGTCTCAGTCTCGGTCTCGGTCTCAGTCTCGGTCTCGGCCCCGGTCTCGTCTCGGCCCCGGTCTCGGTCTCGGCCCTGGTCTCGGTCTCGGCCCCGGTCTCGGTCTCGGCCCCGGTCTCGGTCTTGGTCTCGGTCCCGGTCCTGGCCCCGCAGCCCTGCCGGCCTCTTCGGCCCCGCCCCGGCCCGGCCCGCCCTCAGCGCCGTTTCCAGCCGGCGGCGTTTGGCGGGCGCACGGCGGGAGCTCCGAAGGGCCGGCGGCGGGAAGGGTTCCGGAATGTCGTAGGTGTTTGGGGAGCGGGACAGCGCTGCTCTCCCTCTCCTTTCTTCTCCCCCTCCGTCCGCTCTCTCTCCCCTTCCTCTTCTTCCTCTCTCCTCTTCTTCCTCCTCTCCCTTCCCCTGTCCTCTTCCCTCTCTCCTCCGCTCCCCTCCCGGCAGCGGGCGGTTCCCGCGGGCTCGGCGGGAGCTGCGGGCGGGACGCCGTGAGGGGAGCGCTTCTCCCGGCGGGCTGCGGCTGCCGAGCGCGGTCCGTGAGGGGAAAAGTGCGCCCAGAATCGGCCCGGAGCGGGGAGGAGCGGCCAGCGAGGGGGCGGGATTCGTTTCCGAACGAAAACAGACCGGGAAATGCTCGCCATGGTGGTTCCTGGGGCTGGGTGGGCGGTGCTGCTGTGGGTGATGCTCTATTCTGCATTTCTGAGGGGTCCGGGTGACTGTTCTGAGGTGCCCAGCGACAGGGCGAGGAGCAGTGGCCATGAACTAAAATGCAATGAATTCCACTTCAGCGTGAGGAAAAGCTTCTGTACACGGAGGGTGACAGAGCTCTGGAGCAGCTGCCCAGGGAGGGCGTGGAGTCTCTCTCTGGGGACATTCCAAACCCTGTGTCACCTGCTCCGGGTGACCCTGCCTTGGTGAGGGGGTTTGGACTAGATGATCTCCAGAGATCCCTTCCACCCCAATTATTCTGTAATTCTGTATCTCTGTACATGCCATGGATAACACCTGCGGGGCTGTGTGGGACAGGGGCAGGAGGAAGGATCACAGGGTGGTTCACATTGGAAGGGACCACAGTGGTCATCCATCCAGTCCAACAATCCCCTGCACATGGCGCAGGATTGCATCCCGGCAGTTCTGGAATATCTCCAGCGAGGGAGACTCCAAACGCTCTCTGGATAACCTGTTCCAGTGCTCAGTCACTGCTCAGGAAAGAAGTCCTTCCTCATATCCAGGGAGAACTTCCTGGGCATCATCTTCTGCCCATTCCTCTTGTCCCATTGCTGGGCACCACTGAGCAGAGCCTGGTCCATCCTCTGACACCTCCCTTGGCCACCGTTGAAGGAATTGGCAAAAAACCAGGTTTTTATATGAATGTGTGAAAGTGTGACTTCAACAGAGTTTGATGGCAAGGTTCAGTCTATTGCTTATACACAGGAAAATGGGATCGGAATTGATTTAGAATGATTTACACAGAGATGCGGGATGCAAAAGGGTCATGGGGACAAAGGATATGGATACAAAAGATACAGGTGTACAAGAGTTTAGCAACACTTAATCACTGACTGATTTAATATTTATGAAGTGATTCAATAGGATTTACTACAATTACAGCAGTGACTAAATTATAGATTCCCGCACACACTCAGGTGCAGAGATTTGGGAATTGCAGGTCTTTGGAGATCAGGGCATGACACCCCCTGTGCCCATTTTCCATTGGGCTGTATCTCTTTGTATTGTCTCCAATGGGAATAAATCCTGCTCATTTTTCTCTTATATTTTGCAATTTATCAAGCAATAGGTAATTAATCAAGTCATGTAAGTCTGGTGCCACTCTTGTGTATCTCTGCTCGTTGTGGACTTCTGGAGATCAGTAAAGAAAGTTAAGTTCTTTAACCTGATAAATATTAGGGACAAAATAATCACTGCAGGCTGTACAGCTGTCTGAAAACATGTGCCACCATACCCTGCATGGTTAAGAAATTAAATTAAGCCTTGTCAGGCTAATTCAGGGGTAGGAAACTCAGGTTAAATACTCTCAAGACATGTGCCTCATCTTTCCATCTCCTTTTCTTGTTCCACATTCTTCCTTTGGAAGACCTGAGAGAAGACAGTTTGGCCAACAGGGTTTTCTTGTGAGGTGTTGGGATTAGTTTGGTTCTGGGGTCCAAGCCGGGGACTGTGTGTAGACTTAGAGCATGAAATTTAAATTATTTTGATTTAAAAAATTGTGTCTTCCAATGCAATATTCCAGGTCTTGAAATGCTTGGGATGAGGCTCCATTTTGCTGCCACAGTTCAGGGTACTTGTGGAGAGAGATCTGGGCTGTGTGCAGCTCTGCTGCTGTACACTACATTTGACAGACTTCAAAGAACGTGCCTTTGATCAGTGCACAACCTTCCCCCTAAGAAATGTTCTCAGTGGTTATAACTTAGTGGGATTTTCATGTAGTTTCTCATTTATTTCATCCTACAGCTGTGCCGAGTCCTGATCCTGCTTTCCTTTGGCTTTCAGCTTTTTTTGAAGCCTGTCATAAAAACTTCCATCAGAACATGCCTGAGTGTAACATGCAAATGCATTGGCCCCCAGAGCATCCTTTCAGTGTGGATGCATTAATAAATGGAATATTTCTCTGCTGCCATGAGCTGCAAGCTGTAATGGAGTCGGGATTCCTTGAGCAATATGGGTTTCTCCTTAAAAAAGAAATACATTGTAAAGAATTCCATCAAACTTTTACAGCTTTGGCTGCCCTTTGGCCAGGATTTCAGAGGCTTTTTTAATTTAAATGTTACCTGTTTACTTGGCTTTTTTAAGATAGGATATTTCTTTTCCCCTTTTTGTAATAGAGATAGCTGTAAAACAGTTTTCGTATAAGACCCTTGCCTGAGTTACATATCAAAGATGTGTTTCCATTCTATTTTCCCAATACTTTAATTTACAGTTTTGGAATAGCAACATAAATTTTAAAAGGATATGCTTGGAATGAGGTCATCTGAATCCCTTACAAGGCAAAACATTCTTTTCATCTTTTCAAGATGCAAATTGAACTCAGTTCTTGAAATATGATGTATATTCCAAACCTTGTTTAATTCAATGTAATATATACGTTTCTAGGGGACTGTTCTTACAAAGATTTTTTTTTTCCTCATCGTTTTATATCATCCTTTAAACTATTGTTAAGATTTAGGAACACGCTTAAAAAGTTTCAGTTGTCTCTGGGAAAAATAGTCTTAATTTATGTTGACCTTTCTTTCCTTGGAGCATTTAGCCTGCATTCAATAAAATTTTGATGACTGCTCTTTAGAAGACAGCTGTACCATATAAAGTATTATAAATATTCAGCTTTCCTCTTCCAGTGTTGCCATTAACAGCTGGGCATCCAGTTCAGAGGAGCAGATTTTGCAGAGAGAGCTTGGCATGTTCCTGAATCAGGAGAGGGAAGAAGGGAAGCAAACAGTTTCTTATGGTTTGGGGACCTGTAAAGACATAGAGCATCTGTTCCCCAGTTAAGTCATAGTCTGGTAGCACTGAATCATGTTAAGAGCTAAAATGATGGGAAAAACTACTTTTTTCACCTTGGCTGTACCTGGGTCTTAAATGTCTTAAACATTATTTCGACTAATGGCAAAATAATTTCAAGCCTTGCTCAGAAGGTATGTAAATGAAAATGCTTTTGTGGGGGTTTTGATGTTTATAGGCTTGGAGAAAAAAGATAAATTCTCAGCGTGATTTCACTTCAGTGCCTTGATTTTATGTCTGGTATAAAATGGAGAATCAGATTTTCTTAGGCAAACACTTTATCCTTCTAAACAAGCAACGTTCTTGGTACAGTGAGTGGATTTGCTTTGATGCCATCAGTGAATGTGAAACCAAAAAAGAAAACTGTCTTTAACGTTATCAATTAGAGACCTTGCTGACAGAAATCTTTGTGCCTAGGTGACCATAAAACCTGTCCATATTTTTCTTTTGCAGGGTTAAGAGATCATTAAAGTTGGACTCTGTTAAAAAAGATAATGTGAGTATTTTTTGGTGCGTGGAGCCATCTGCGCTGTATAAATATAAATATATGTGTGTGTGTATATATATCTGTGTGCAAAAATAAATGTGTATTTAAACAATCTATTCCATTTTAGCTGCCTTTATATTGTTACAGATTGGATGTTGTCTGGGCAAATCTTAAAGCACAAAATTACTGCTGCAAATATTAGTATAAAATTTATTGTATTTCATTTGTCACAGAACTGCCTGGCGTTAAGTAATGTACATCTGCATGAATCACTTGAAAAATGTGCATATTGTTATTGCCATCACTATTTACCCAAGAGCTGAATGAGTTAAGATCCTTGGTGAAATCATTTATTAGAAATTAGCTCCATTATCCTGGGAAGCAAATGTTCTGCCATGTAATTGTACATGTGACAATATGGAATTATGATAATGCTGTAATCTGCATCTTACAAACTGCAAAATTGAAATGAAAACATTAAAGGCATTTTCATGTCAGGGCTGTAATTACCTCCCTCAGCTAATCTGGCATAATGAAACAATAAACTACTAACACTGCCATAAATTTCACCGCAGTTATCACAATAAAAATAAAATCGTACTGTTGCTATTATTTTTTGTAAATGCAGCTCCAGCAGCCTCCCAGCACCAGCATGTCGTGACATATGTCACTTTATTATCTCCCCACAGCAGTGCACAGGAGCTTGGGAGGATGGCAGGGTGGAAAGGAAGGAAAATTTTGGAAAAGTACAGGAAAAAAGAGCTGGTCAGCAAACGAGCTCCCAATAAATCTCCACGCCTGTGTCGTTTTGAAGAGGTTTTTTTTTTTATATGCAGCACATATTTGGAGGCCTCACTGGTATTGAGCGAGGTAGAAATTGGCCATTTAAAAATTTTCTAGGTACTTATTTTTTGAAAATTTAAACAGAGGTGGCAAAATACCGCAGTGGCACTAAAAAAAAAAATATCATTAGCAGTTTAATTAGCAGCTTAGTGTACCATTACCCAACTTGTTCTGCTCAGAATGCAGCTGTGACTGTAATTTTGCATCTGTTTCTTGGGCTGCAGGAACGTTTTTGTAGATGAGTGGTCCAGCTGAAATTCCATGGAATGCTTTAAAGCCATTCCTTCCCTGCCCCTTCCCAAGAGATAAAAAGAGTCACTTGAACCTTCAGTCAGGTTCTTGTGCAGAAAAAAGCTAAAGAAAATTTCTAAAAAGCTAAAGAAATTTCTGTCATTCCCATCGGAATGACAGAAACTTTTAGTGGAGGCTCAGTGATGTGGCTTTACACTGATTTTCAGTTCACACAGTGCCTCTAACAGATACACGTCAAAGATTTAAATTATATCACTTTTAGAAAAGTATTAAACACATGGTTTGGGTGAAATATCAGTTTCATCTTTGCAGTTTCTACCATTCCTTCCCTGTTTTTCAGGAGTCTCTCATTCCGTTGGTCAAAATCCTCATGAACTAACCAGATCAGGAATGAGTGGTTTTAGATTTTGGAATGTTAGTGTGGTTTGCATTAAAAAATTGCATAACTGGACAAAAACTCATCTTCTTGGAAGAGATAAATAAAAACTGTCCTTGTAAGTGCTGCAGGAATTTTCTCACCAGAAATAGGTGAGGTGGCTGCTGTTCAAGCAGGAAAAAAATATCCTGAAATGCTTGGAAATTCTCCTTGCTACAACGGAGATTTGATGACATGTGAATCCCTAAACTGGCATTGATACTTTAATTCCTATTTTATTTGAAAATTATTTAAAACATTTCTTTAACCTGCTTGAATGTGGCAAAACATCAGTGGCAGCAGACTGAGGATTCCCATCAGGTGTAGTTTAAATACTCATAGACTTCAACAGGAGTATAAATGGCTGGTGTGAAATTATTTAGGCTATTTGAGACTAAAATTAAATCTTTTTAAAAATCTGGTTTAAGTCCCACTGCTGGGGGACTTAGCACTGGTGGGTTGTAAAGTTTTGGGTTTTTTTTTTATTTCAGTACATAAATAGTGCAGTGAAATCCCAGTTTCTCATCCTTGTAATTCAGCATCCCAGAGTGTCTCCCAGATAATCCCAGTTCATATTCCAATATTGCAGACTTGTTCTTCTGAAAACTTCTCTGCACATATCCTTAAACATCATTAAATAACTCCTCTGATATCATTAGACATATTGAAACCCTGAATCAGAGACAAAATTTTGGATTTAAGCGACTTACTTTGGATTCTTTAAATTAACATGTGTTTTAAAAAATACTAGAAATAAGTTTTGATGCAATTAAAATCTAAAAAAATTGTTTCTTAAATTCTCAATACTGGAGGGAAAATAATACCAGGTTTTGGCTGCTTTAAAAAACCCCGACCAACCAGAATACCTAAATCCCTGGAAAACACATATTTTCTCTTTATGGAAACTGAAAGGCAAATGTTGAAAAGGTTTTTTCATCTTTTAGAGCCAAACTAATCCTATTGAGGAGGGGGAGTGGTGGAGCAGCTTGGGGAGCACAAGGTCAATCCACCACCGTGGGCTTTCCAGAATGGGAATTTCATAGAAATTACTCAGGAAAATCTCACCAGGTGGTAGAAGTTCAGAGGGGTTTGCTCAATATTCCTCTGGACTTTTTTGCTGTTTTTCTCCATTTCAGCCCCCTGATGCAACCCCTGAGAAGGCCACAAGGAGAAATCTGCACTTCTCGCCGACCACAGGAACGCGCCGGATGAGTCCTTCTTCCTCTCCCACGAGCCACGGTGCTCCAAATCCCCCAAATCCCCCAAATCCCCCGGCAGAGGGTGAGCTGAGCACTCCATCTTTCTTACTGCAGCATTTTCCTGGCCTTTGGGTGGCTTCAGGAACTTCTCTCTCATGTGCTGTGTTTGATTTCTTTTTGCTCTCGAAGGATTTGGATCTCTTTTGGACAAGGTTGTATTGGGGTTTAAAGCTTGAATTTTTCCAGTGTAAATCCTGGGGTTGTTTATCAAACAACTGAGTAAGGCAATTTTTAATTAACATAGCACTGACTGTCGTTAGCTCTCAGAAAATGCACCTTGGTATGACCATAATAATTGTATTATTTCCAGTTCACTTTAAGATAAACGTCCACTTAGTGACACAAATTTTTTGATGCAAACTTTGCACAAGAAATAGAATTTCAATAGACTGAGCTGCTTTCATGGATGTATAAATTGTGGTTGTGGCCTCCTTAAGTGTTAAGGAGCCATCAGGTCACCTGGTGTAACTTTTTTATTTAAAAAAAAAAAAGGTACTTTTTGTCATCTTTTCCTGTAGAGCTTTTATTTCCTTGCATTGAGAAGATGGTTAAGTCTTGATTTGAAGACTACAAATTATTTAAAAAGTAATAATAATAATAATAAAAACGCAGAATTTACATCTTTGATGTAAATGTATCTACTCTGTTTTTCTACATAGATAGAAGTATTTTCAGAGCATTCCCAGGCCAAATTTCCATGTCTGATCACATGATCACAGCTGACATTAGAAGGATAATTATTCATTCATATAGCTCAAACCATCTTTTTTTTTCCTGTGTTCATATAGCTACAAAATAGTGGTGTATAATTAATATATCCCAGGTTCCAGGTTGTCCATTTAACCTCACAATTTCTATTCTCCTTCAAAAAACCCCACAGTTCTGGTCTAAAAGTGTTACCTGTTTGATAATTGATGACTGATTTAAGTCCAGGTTCTGTTGACTACTTAGATTTAAAATGAAATCTTTGGGGATCTTAACTTTTAGCTGCTGTATTGGAACACCTGAAACTTTTATAGCACTTTGTCATTCTGAGGCGTTTCTAAATGTTTTACAAAATATTAAAATTAAAAGTTAATTTATCCTTGAGTGCTGATACTTGAATGTAATAATTTAGATGTAGCAAGAAGAAATCAAAGTGTTTAATGCTTAGTGTGGCCTCTCTTTTTCAGTGTGATGGGAGGAAGGAGATTTATTACAGTGAAATGTGGAAAGCACAGGGTCTGTCTGGGATCTGTACATTTGTTAAGTCCATGGTAAATTCCAACTCTTCCACTTAGAGGTGAATTCACAAAATCTCCACGTTTTATGATGTCTTCAACTTCAACCACAATTAAATCATTCCTGATAGTCAGATGTGACTTTTTTATTGCTGGAGCAAGTATTGATAGACAAGATAAAATTTTAATCTGGTTTTGTTCTAATCTGATTCCTGGGGGAATTGTATAAGTCATGTAAATTCAGAAAGTCTTTTGTGGTCAGAGGTCACATTTATCCTGCCCCATCCATCATATGCCAAGCTGGAATATTATATTGTCAGTGGAGCACATTTGGAGCCTTTGGAAGCAATTCCCAGTGTTCTGTGGTTGTTTATAAAATGGACTTGGGGCCAGGCAGTTTTTATAAAGGGAAATGGGAGTTTCCCTGCTCAGCCATTCAGCATTTTCAGGATAATTCTCCATGTTAATCTGCTGTGTTTAGGCAGTTAATAGGAGAAAAAGCTGCTGAGAAGAACACAGTGATTATCTGCCACGATGATACTAACTTCAGTTATTAGTGCTGCAATCCCAAGGTTTCCAGGAATTAATGAGAAGTCAAATTCCAAAAATGCAACTTATAAATAATTTACTGTGGTTCAGTCCAGCTCCTGCCTTCCAAGTGAGCCTTGGGGTTTTTCCTCTTCCCAAAAGCTCATTCAGCAGTCAAGGTGAATCTAATTTTTCTCCCTCACATCTAATTTTTCTCTTTGTTTCTTCTCTTCCTTGTGACCCTCCGAGGAGATGGGGACGAGCAGAGCGATTCCAAGAGCAGATTATCCAGGAGAGGGCAGCCTCGAACAGAGCACGATGTGTAAGTGGATTCAGTTGGAACTTTGTATGTTGTGATTGCATTTCTTTTCCACCACCAGACGATAATTGTGACGTTTATTCAATTAATTCTTACTTTTGAAGTTGTAGCTCTTCCTTTTCATTATTGCACTGGAGCTCACAGTTTGTTTCCTGGGGCTTTTCCCTCCAATGGATGTTTTCCCCATCATTAGGCTGAAATTCTTCAATGTAAAAAGAATTTCTTCAATGTCTTCATCAATGTCTTTCAAGTGATGGAGCTGGACAGAACTACTTGGATGACGTTTAAACAGTGAAAAATAAAATATTAAAACGATACCAGTGTAAAACCGTAAATTGATTAATTGGGGTTTTTCTGTGGCTCAGTAAATCCCTTGGTCAACACATCCAGCCTCATTTCTTAGTGACAGGAACCAGGAATTACAGAACAATTAGAGTAATTAGAGGCCTCATTGACATGGAAATTCTTGCATTCAATAATTCAGAATGTTTTCAAAAGGTTTGCAGGAGCCCAGCAGTGCCATTCAAATAAAAACATGGATAAACCAACACCTACACTTATTATTCATGTGGACTTCCATCCACTTTATTTTACAGATGGAAAATACATTGTCCAATCCACTGATATAAATCCTCCCAGCTGAGCTGGATCCGTCCTGATTTCAATGGGAATAAACTCTGGAAACATTACAAACATGGATTTTCAGTGAGGGGGGACGTGGCTAATTGGAATTGTTTTCTCTTTTTTACACAGCTTCCTGCAACTGCACTCCCAAGTGAGAAGTTCCTTGCCCAGAATTCTGAAAATAAGGGCAAATCTGACAAGCCTAAAGGTCTGGGTTACAGCCGTTTGTTTTTTGAGCTACTTCTAATATAGGATTTGGCAGCCAAATCAAGATTTTATATGTGAGATTTGAGTTTTAAGGGATAGGGAGGCAAATAAAAGACTTGAAACCAGGCAAGTTTGACTTGGGAATCCAGAAAATGCAAAAACCCTCAAAACCTACCGGATTTTTTTAAACTAGAGCTGCTTTTCCAAGTCCTCTATTTTTAATTCGTGCACCAATAAAAACATATTACATCGTTCTCAAGTTATTTATAACTTGAAATATTAATTATTGCTGCATAGATTTTTGTGTCTTTGAAGATGAAAGATCCCTTTGTGTTGAAGAGATTGTGCCATTTAATTTACCACTAATGTATCATTATTTAGTAGTCCAATACATGTTAAAATGCAAATCACTGCTGTGTTTTATTCCCATTTTGTTTCCCGACTAAATTTAACACAAGGCTCATTTCTGTGTATCAATAGCTGAGAAATAATTCAGTGTGCTCAGAAGACTGTGTTGGTTTATTTTATGTGGGCGAGGCTTTATTTACCAAAAAAAAAAAAAAAAAAAAAAAAAAAAAAAAAAAAAAAAAAAAAAAAAAAAGCCGATACTAATTGAAAGTATTTTAATTGCAATGTTTATTTAGAAAAGGAAGAATTTAGAGCAAATTGGGATTTAGCAGTGACTTTAATTCTTGTTTTCCAGGCTTTGGAGGGCAGTAGAGAGCTGGAAAATCTCCTCGGAGTCTCCCCCTCGTCCTGCGAGCTGAGCGCTGAGCTGCAGAAAACCCAAGCGCTGGGTGAGGAGAGGCTCCAATCTATTTATCCCTTTATTCCATTGAACAAGAATCCCTCCAGATGTTCCCTCTGTGCTGCTCCCCAGGACTGTGTTTTGCTCAGGAAAAATGCGCCTCGAGTGTCCCTGTGGGATGACATAAAAGCCAGGCACACTGGGGAGGGAAAACTCGGAAAAGCAACACCTTTTCTAATGGAAATAGTCAGTAAATAGTTAGATACTTAGTGGGTACTTAGGTAGGGATTAGGCCAAACGTTTGCACTTGGATTGCTTGGCCTTTCTTCTCCCCTTCCGAGGAAGTTGGTTTGTTTGTTTGCCTGTCAGCAGGATTAGGCTGAATATAAATTTCCAGGCTTTAAAAATCGCTATTCATGTGGCTTTAAATGATGGACATTGCCGATGCTTATTGTGTGGGGATAAGGGCACTTCACAGCTGGCACATCTGCAATACTTTTCCAGAGGAAAGCAAACCTGGGTTGGAAACAGGTGGGCAGTAAAGCCCCAGATCCTAGAGAATTTTTCTTCCCAAACAGTGCAATTCATGCATCACATGCTATTTTTTTGAAATTCCTATTTCTCTCGTGACTTGTATTGCAAAGCTCATTCCATTTTCCTTTTGCCTGTGTGTGCTCTGCGCTGTTCCCAGAGCCTTTCCTAGGCAGGGTGAAGTCACCTGGAAATAATCTGGGCTTTTCCTGCTCTGGGCAGGACAGACAGACAGCCCAAAGGACAGCTCAGGCCTCTTGCTGAGGGCCACTCTTTCCTTCAGCTCCTCGGGAAATAAACATCTTTTTCCCATCTCTGAGTCAGGAAAAAAACACCACATCAGCAGTAAAAACAAAAAAAATAGCAACAAAATGTGGTCTGAGGCTTGGAAGCAAAACCTGTCAGAATGATCTGAATTTTGGCAATTTTTGTTAATTTTTTTTGAGCACAGTTACATAGGTAGGAGGGATTTTTTTTCCTTGAAATGCTTTGGAAGTGAAGGAGGCAGCAGAGGTATTATTTTCTTTGAAAGCTCTGGGGCAACATTTGTTGATTTTGGATTTATTTCTTCACTAGTGAGTCAAGCAGAAAAACTGCAGCTGTTGAAAGCAAACCATGGAGAAGTCCCTGCCCGAGGTAAGGAACTCTTCATAACTCCTGTGTGTAACAGATGTTTTGATTCCTTTTGCTGGATTTCTTTTTAGATCTTTCCATTTGAAATAAGTTGGGTAACCTTTAGGAGATGAAAATGATGATTATCAAATGTGTTTTTTCTAAATACTGTGCAAATGTAAATGGAATATTTGCTGCTGTTTTCATTGTATTGGGTATTTCCCCATGAAACTGTGCAAGCAGAAGGAATAATTCATGGCCTTGCACGTGTGGCATGGTCCAGAAGGAGGTGCAGTCAGGTCCTGGAGACTTTCCATACCTTCTATATACCCCAATTATCCTTGTCCTTCCTCATCCTCCTCCCTCCCGCTGTGTTTTCAGTAAAAAACCCTCTTGCAGCAAACCCTTTTTCTCTGTGTACATTCTGGGGGGTGCTTCACCCACTCCAGGGGGCTGTGAAATCCCAGCTCTGAGCTTTCTCCATAACCAGTGCTGTGAAAACATTTGAAGTTGGTGGCATTTCATGCCCAGCTGCTTTAGGGCCTTGGCAGGAAGGAAGGGCACACACACAGGGCTGTTTAATTCTCTCACACACAGAAAAATCCACAGCCATCCCCAGGGATATTCTGATATTTCTGTTCCCTTCACACTCACAATCTTAAAGCAGAGTGAACCCAAAACCAAGAGCAGTGGTGGCGTCTCTGCTGCGGGGAGTTCTCTTAGAGGACAGAAACATGATCAAGCTTACATTTCCTGGGCTGCAGCAGATTACCTGAGAATGAAAAGGAGTGACACCACTTTGGGAAGAATTGGGCTCATTTGTGCAGACTGTGGGCTGTGATTTACAGCTCCCTTGTCCTCCTGGTGCAGCAATCCCTGCTCCTGCCCTGGATGGGCTGCCACAGACTAGAGCAGTCCCTGCCTTTGTGCTCTGCTCTTTACTGCTCACCAGATGCACATTTCGAGTTCCATCCTTGCTGCAGAAACCAGCCCCTCACACCAAACACACATCCACGCCGCTTAGATGGGAAATACTTCGTGAGAGCAGGGTGGAAAAGAGAATTCTGAGTTTAGGCTGAGAGATTTTGATGAAGTTTTAATGTCAGTTTTGCTTTCGCAAAGAATAAATTCAATCTTGCAGTCTTGAAAGTGCAGTAGCAGGAGAGGCAGAGAAGTTTTTGATCAAAGAAAAGCATCTGGAGATGTTTTACTTTGCCTTTTCGTTTCAGATGTGGTTTTTTCATGATTATTTTTAATTAGTTATGGCAAGGCTTAAAGCTTATGACTGTTCTGTGGCTTGGTCCAGATGGAATGTCACATTATCATCACATGCTGAGGCATGAAATTTATTTACTTTACATAAACAACCTCCTCTTAAAACAACTTCATACAAAACATTCCTGCCTCAATGGGCAGCGTTGTGCAGAGCTCAGTTTATCATTTTGGATGACCAGCATGGAAAAAGGGCATCATTGTTTGGCCAT
Source organism: Acanthiza pusilla (assembly GCA_036630365.1). Classification (NCBI taxonomy): domain Eukaryota; kingdom Metazoa; phylum Chordata; class Aves; order Passeriformes; family Acanthizidae; genus Acanthiza; species Acanthiza pusilla. The sequence continues at coordinate 2,254,091 of JAXCHO010000025.1, forward strand.
GACTCGAATTTACAGTAAACAAAATGTTTTTGAATAGAAAGTAAGCAAATTGTAAAACAACCGCCTAGAGATGAATCGAGCCGGTGTCTGGGAGTCCAAAATGTGCCTTCTGTGTGCTGAGAATGGATGTGTAGGTTTGGGAGTGCCTGTTTTATAGGGAAATGTAACAGGTTTGGAGATTCCAGGAGTGAAAGCTCTAAAAGGGAAAGCTGCTCCAGCTGGGTGTTCCAAATTGCAGAGATGCTTTGCTTCCCCAAAACCCTGACACAAACCTTGGCCTTGGCTGTCCATGAGAGTGTTCAGAGATCAAGCACTTGCGGTGTTGGGGAAAACTCCTTCCAGGCTGTGATGAAATAAAAAACACTTCCCTTCCTGTGGTGCTGTTCATCCTTCCGAGCCCTGGGCAAATCTGATCCTCGCTCAGCTGAGTTCTGAACATTCCCAGCTTTCGTGGTGGGGTTAGTCCAAGTGACTGAGGTTCGTGCTCTTGGGACAGGAGTGGTGGCTTTCCAAGAGGAGAGATCAGGGTTAACTGGGTGGATTTCATTCCATGTCACTTGAAATCACTGGTGAAAGCAAAGCTGCAGAGATTAGGGACCCAAACTCCTGAGTTTCCACCTACCAATCCAGTTTTGAACACAGCGTTTATGGTAAAACATAAATCCCATTTTACAACCACTGCCAAATATAAACACTTCCTTAATAATCAGAGCTCCTCCTCAAACCAGGCAAAAATACAAAATTCCACCATTTATCCCATTTTGTGTCAGTTTGAGTTTGGAGTCCTAAGACTTGGCTCAGGTGGTTGCTGGGAGTTTATTTTCACATAAAATAAGACAGATTTGTTGACCTTTAGATGTACTTGGGTGCCTGTCTCACCTTTCCTTCCTTCTCCTTTGAGATCTTCTGAGGAGAAGGGGAATACAGCAGTGGATTCTTCTGACTGTAAAACCCTAACCTAAAAAACATTTATTTTCCTCAGCCCAACTTTGCATTTACTTGCAGGCAAGAAATGCCATTCTCCCTTTGCTGGGAAGAGTAAGTCTGGGAGCTGGCTGAGCAGAAATTGTAATGCTGGAGGGATCTGGCCTTGCTCACCTGCCCTTCCCTGAGGAATGACATCCCTGTTTGTGCTCCTGGGGCTTTCCACCATCACACGTGGGCAGCGCTGATCTCAGTTCCTCACTGCGTGGGCATTGCCCTACCAGAGTAGGGATTGCCCCACAGGGTGTGCTGTGCCCCACAGGGTGTGCTGTGCCCCACAGCGTGTGCTGTGCCCCATGGCAGTGTGCTGTGCCCCACAGCGTGTGCTGTGCCCCACAGGGTGTGCTGTGCCCCACAGGGTGTGCTGTGCCCCACGGCAGTGTGGTGTGCCCCATGGCAGTGTGCTGTGCCCCACAGGGTGTGCTGTGCCCCACAGGGTGTGCTGTTCCCCATGGCAGTGTGCTGTGCCCCACAGGGTGTGCTGTGCCCCACAGGGTGTGCTGTGCCCCACAGGGTGTGCTGTGCCCCACAGGGTGTGCTGTGCCCCATGGCAGTGTGGTGTGCCCCATGGCAGTGTGCTGTGCCCCACAGGGTGTGCTGTGCCCCACAGGGTGTGCTGTGCCCCACAGGGTGTGCTGTGCCCCACAGGGTGTGCTGTGCCCCACGGCAGTGTGCTGTGCCCCATGGCAGTGTGCTGTGCCCCACGGCAGTGTGGTGTGCCCCACAGGGTGTGCTGTGCCCCATGGCAGTGTGCTGTGCCCCACAGGGTGTGCTGTGCCCCACAGGGTGTGCTGTGCCCCATGACAGTGTGGTGTGCCCCACAGGGTGTGCTGTGCCCCATGACAGTGTGCTGTGCCCCACAGGGTGTGCTGTGCCCCACAGGGTGTGCTGTGCCCTACAGGGTGTGCTGTGCCCCACGGCAGTGTGCTGTGCCCCACGGCAGTGTGCTGTGCCCCACAGGGTGTGCTGTGCCCTACAGGGTGTGCTGTGCCCCACAGGGTGTGCTGTGCCCCACAGGGTGTGCTGTGCCCCATGGCAGTGTGCTGTGCCCCACAGGGTGTGCTGTGCCCCATGGCAGTGTGCCGTGGTGTGCCCCATGGCAGTGTGCTGTGCCCCACAGGGTGTGCTGTGCCCCATGGCAGTGTGCTGTGCCCCACAGGGTGTGCTGTGCCCGGTTTGTGCCCTGGGGGTGAGAAGCTGTTGTGCTCGGGCTGAGCTGGACTGTGTCTCTCGTTCTGTGCCCGTGGTTGGTTTGAGTTTGGGACTCCCAGGGGAGCAGGGGGAGCAGAGCCCACCCAGCCCAGCCCCCCCAGCCTGCTGCTCCCAGCCCAGGGAGGAGTCCTGCCCAGGAGCTGCTGAGGTTTCCCATGTCCCATCCCGCAGGATTTGGGGCTGGGGGCTGCACCCACCCCTGTGTTTCCCAAACAGCCCCAGACTGGGGGAATCTCCGGCTCTGGGGCCAGCAGCACGGGAGCTTTGGGATGGAGGGGAGGCACGGGGCAGCTCCAAGGCCCCGCAGTGCCTGAGCAGCCTGTGCTATGTAGATGAAATATTAAGCTATTAACTGCAGTGGCAGATACAGAAATGCACATGAGACGTATGACTGGAGGCCCCAGACAAGTACACAGAGAGCTGTCAACCTGCATTTTAGATTTAGGTGTCAGCCCCATTAATTCACAGATTTCCCCCTTGTTTTTACACTCTATTTTCCTACGTACCTTTTTAGAGATGCAACAGCTATTAATTTTTAATTCTGGTGGATCTAGTTTAGAGTATTAAGCTTAATGAAAAATTCAAAAGAATTGTAGTTCTTCCAACATGTAGCAACTCCTACATGAGAATAAATTCTGCTTTCTCCCATGAATATAATTATTTTAAATAAAAAGGAAAAGAAACATTAGTTTGGACTCACTTAGTAGCAATTATATGTTTAAGAGGTGTAAATAACTTGCTATCCAGACATTACAAATATCCAGGTGCTCTGTATGTGCTGATGACAACAAAATTGAAAAGAAAGACTGTAATAATTCTGACTGGTTTTCTCTGCAGAAGATATTGATTATTTGTGTGTGGTGAGAGATTTGGAAAATTCAATTAAAGGAGTTGTGCAAAGGTTTCATAAATTTCCCCGGTACAGCGTGTACACAGACATTGCTGCGTATTAAATCAATGCAGCACTTCACAATATATTTTCTTTGAAACATAAAAATAAATAACATTTAAACAGTTCTGCTTACTACAGAAACAAATTTTATTTTCTGTGAAGCATTTAGTCATGTGCTATCACTGACTCATACACATTTGCCAGCTGTAACAAATTTTATAGACGTTTTCTCCAGAGACATAGCTCATATACTATGAATTTTTAAATGAGCAAATGGTGAAGAAGGGATGTCAGCAATATAAAAATTGATCAGTTAAAAGATAAAAGCATAAGTAAAGAGATTTGTATGGTAGTCTTAATAGGTTTTATTAAATAAAAATACTATAAAAAGACAGTAATGAATAGACTGAAGGTTTTAACTGTGGTTGAGGTGGAGAAAAATTATTCTGGCACATTTAGTAGAAGATTGGTTTTATATCACCCGACAGGTGAACATTTTTTTCCTCTCTGCTTTTTAGATCTGTAAATGTTTTAGAGCAGTCAGAGTTGGGAGAGAAGGGTGGGGGAACTCGGAGGGGAAAGGAAACTTGGGAAGGTTGAGCCCTTTTAGTGCCTCTGTGGGCCAGGGCTGGGAGGGGCCATGGCCAAGGGCAGGGAGGGATCTGCCAACCCTTTGGAGCAGCATTTTGGGGACTCCAGCCCCTGCCTGGCCCTGGGAGCCCTCAAACTGGAGGGTCCATCCTCATCCAGGAGTTCTGTGAATGTTCTCTCTGCTTTTATGGAGCTGAACTTATTCAGGAACTCTGCATGTGAAAATATTGAGAGAGAAAGAAGGGTTGTTGGGGTTTTTGTGTCTGTTTTGTTGGGGCCTTTTAAAACAGCTCACTCAGAGGTGAGGCAGGGTTGGAGGGGAGATTGGGAAGGAATACTGGGAAGGAATTCCTCCCTGGGAGGGTTTGAGGCCCTGGCACAGGTGCCCAGAGCAGCTGTGGCTGCCCCTGGATCCCTGGCAGTGTCCCAGGCCAGGCTGGACAGGGCTTGGGACACCCTGGGACAGTGGGAGGTGTCCCTGCCATGGCAGGGGTGGCACTGGGTGAGCTTTAAGGTCTCTTCCAAGCCAAACCATTCCAAGATTCTTTGGTTGGGGAAAAAAAGCTGAGTCCATGATGTTTAATGTGAATCTGGGCCACTTCTGTTTTTGGGGAGAGCTCAGAGTACTGAGCAGAGCCTGGCGTGGTGGTTTTGGCATGTTTGGGTTCTTTACTTGCTGTATAGTCCCTATGCTGTGATCCATGACCAAAGGGAAATCAAATCCATAAAGGAATTGCATTTAGCACAAGTAAAGCAGCTTGTAATTAAATCTTTTTTCTGTTGCTTGCCACACCAGACTGGACACTTTCCTATTGTAGGTACTAATTATTTTTTTTAAGATAATTTTGTAAACAAATGATGTTTATTAGGAATAACGCTGAAAAGTGATACCTGAGGCCAAGTTGGATTGGATTCCTTTTTCTGGAGTGACCTTGTGAGTCCTGCCTTAGGACAGAATCTGGGGCTGGTCGGGGTCAGCCGCAGGTGATGTCACCCAAAGCAGGGCAGGTGTTGGTGTGGAGTCACCCTGGCACTGTGAGATCCCTGTGGGGTCAGGGTGTGCCAGGAGGGAGAGCTGAGGACACCCTGCCCTGGCAGCCCCTGGGGCTTGGTGCCCTGCCCAGCTGGGCTCCTCTGAGCCGAGAGGCTCCAGCTGCTGGAACTGCCCCTCGGTGTGTTCAGCAGGATCCTGAATTCTCCCTTCACCCCTCCGTGGGGGAATCAAACACCCTGGAGCCTCCAGCCCTGCAGGGAGCAGAGCTGCTCATGTGCTGCAGGCACCATTTGGCAGCCTTGGCACTCTCCCCACCTGCTCCCAGCCCTTGCTCCACATGTTCCATTCCCCGAGTTCCTTCCTGCCCTTGCACACTTTCCCTTTGCTCACCCAGCCACCTGCTGAGCCCTCACCCTGCCCTGCCCTGCCTGGCTGTGGGCTCAGGTGTAGCTGTTCCTCTGCAGCAGTCCCTGCTGGAGTTCTGCTGCCACAGCCCTTGGGGATTCTCATTTATTCTTTTCTTTTTGCTAGCAAGGAGCAGCACCAGCTTCTCTCACTCAGAGCACACCCTGTTCTGCTTTGCCATCAGTGCCAGTGATGTGCCACACGTGCAGCACTCATCAGGACAGCTCTGAAATTCCTGCTGACCCCGTGTTTGAAGGAAAAAGGCTTCTGGGTTCTTTAACCACACAGCAACTCATGGAGCTTGTGTTTGAGGCAGGATTTGCACAAATTCTGTCATCACACCGATGTTGCTTATCATTCACCACATTTCTGTGCTGTTTTCTTGCTCACAGGGTACATCCAGACTGCTGGGAGTGCTGCATTCCTGAACTCACTCCTGGACAGAAGGAAGGAGTCCCTGGGCCTGCTCTGAGGCGCTGTCAGAGTGACCAGGACCAAGGTACTTCTTGCAAACATGCACAGAGCTCTGGGATGTGCTGCAGGCTGCGAGGGCCTGAGGAGAGCCTATTGTTTCTCGGGGGATTTGGTACTGTTGGGGGTTTGTTCCTGGTTTGTTGAGCACTGTGACTCTGCAGAAACTCTGCCCTCCACTAAACCATCCCGTGGTGTTTCTCCTCATCTTGTGGCTCCTGTGGCTACTTGTCCTTGTTCCTTGGAACATCCCAGAATGTTCCTGCAGCTCAGGGCAGAGGGGCTGCTGCCCTGCCTTGCCTGAGGCTGTGTGTGTGTTTTGCTGGAATCAGATCCGTAACTCCAAACAGATCCCGTGAGCGATGCTGCTGCTGTCTAATTGCTATTTATTTTAGTCATTCCTCATCTCCCCACAGGCATTATGTGAAAAATGCATTCCACATCAACCCAAACTTCTCCATCTGCTGGACTGGACTTAAAAGGAGCGAAGAACTGAGTGTAAACCAATCTCCCCAGCAAATCCCAGCTGGGGAGCGCTCGCTGTGCCGGGCAGGTGCACGTCCAGATAACATTTCTGGCATCTATTTCAACTTAACAATGTGCACAACCAGATAATCTCAATGTAAATAATCCACCCTGGGTGGCTGTGCAGCCCTGTGTGAGTGGGGAAAACAAACTGTGGGTTCTGCAGGGCCTTCTCCAGCACTCACTGGGCGCGGAGGCTGGAGGGAGCTCTGCAGTGCAAGGATTATTCTGACCTTGGATATGTTTTTGTTTGCAAACACTTTCCCTGGGGCTGCTGCCACACTTGGGGACACATTTCTCACCCACATGAGGGTTGCTCTAAAGTCAGCCCCAGCCCCACAGTGAAAAGGCCTCAGCTTCCAGCCCAGCATTAACACACACGGCTCTGTAACATTGGCTTTTAGCTCAACATTTGGGTTTAGTTTTGGCATTTAAAGCTGTAGGAGCAGAGTTGTTGTATATAAACCAGCTGCTTTTCTCTTTCCTTCTCCTCAACCTCACCCTTCGAGCCAAGTGAATCGCCTGCATCTCAAATCCATGCATTAGGCTGGAAAAGTGCAGTAAAATGATTTTACTTTTTTATCAGTCCAACACACACACACTTGAATGTCCTTTCTATCACAGCAAAGTCCTGCTCCTCAAATAAACTGATTTTTACAACTAAAACTCTGAGCACCAAGATGATAAATTTGTTCAGGGTATGGCTAACCACGCACATACTCAAGCTTTGGGAGTTTTTAATTAATAAAAATGTTTTTGCACTTCATTACCTGTGCAGTCCGACTGGGAAAGATGTTAGTAATGGTTTGAAGGGAACTGTGTGAGTTGTTCTCATTTCCCCTTGCTCTGTCAAGCTTTCAGAGCTGGGGTGGTTGTGTGTGTAAGGTGCCCCTGGCGTTGTGTGCTGAGGGTACCTGAACCAGCCAGAGCTTCTATAACCTGGCTGTAACCTCAGGAGCTGGAAATTAAATAATTATTGATCTGAGAAGAGTCTGGAACCGACTGTGCCGCTCTAAAGCAAGCTGTTGTGGGCAGTGCTGGAAGAACAGCATCAGACTGGCACAGGAACCAACAGTGAAGGTGATGATGGACAGCAGCGAGGCCCAGCAGGACTCACCCCGTGGCAATTATTAAATCGGACATTTTTAGGGACAGAGTTGTACACTGAGCTCCTGCTGCACATGCCCCTCATCCATACCTCAGCTATTCAGGCACTTACTGTGTCTTTGACCTCCTGCTGTCCCAGGCTTTTGCCTCTGAAGCAGCTGGGGCTGTTAAGAACCATTTCCAGTTCCACACAAGGTGGATCGGGTGACTCTCACTTTATCACCCCCCGAGGCCACCTCAAGGACAAAGAAAAGGGATACACTCAAAACTAATGTTTGGGTATGGGGGGAAGGATGGGCCTGGGCTAAGGACACCCTGGGCTCGCTGTGCCTCCATCCACCTTCACTTCCCTTTCCCATCACAGCCCTTCCTCAGGCTGACACGGTTCAGCCTTTCCCCCAGTCCTGCTTGGGGGAAACACGGTGGTTTTGGGATTTCACAGCCTCTGGAGACAAAGATCCCTATTTTTGTGTCCTGATACCAATCAGTGCCCGTCAGCCTACACTGCAGAAAGGCCATGCTGTGGGCAGAGCTCTCGCGTGCCACAGTGAGGAGTCACACCCGCAGAAAATCCTAAATATGTGTGAAAAGATGGAGTTTTGTTGTTTTAGAGTGAACTGAAATTGCTGAACTGTGCTCAACCCAACATCCTTCCAGTTCCTACTCCAGAGCCCCTCTCCCTTCTGTGGGAGCTGCCGGGGGGGCACTGTTGGCTGGGGGTACTTTTTCCACAACAAATAAGCCTGGAAAAACTGCACCAACCCCGAGCTTGTGGGCACTCCATTGACAGGGCTCATAACTGGCCCAGCTGGAAGTTCCCAGAACAGCTGATTCACACACTAGGGCTGCAGGCAGTGACAGCCTGGAATGTGACAGGGGAAGCCTTTAAACAAGGAGGGGGGGCTTTTTTGTATTTATATATAGATACAGAAAAAAAAAAAAGGTTAGACTGACTCCTAATTAAACTATACAACCCTAAATTGCTTTGTGATTTATTTTCATCTTCCATGCTTTGTTATGTTTATAATTATTCAATCAATTTGTATTCTCTGAATTATTGGCTTTGGAGGCTGAGCTGTGCCCAGGGAGAAATTGCAGAGTTGAGTTCAGTTTACATCTCCAAATTGCTGTACAAGAGGAGGGGTGCTGGGGGTTTGGGGATTTCAAACTGCACTGCAGCACCTCAGCTTTTACTGCTAGAACCAAAGTTTTGCCTTTTCCGCTGAGTGCTGAGGCTGCAGCAGCTTTAGAGCCACCCCAGAGCTGCTGCCCCCCAGCAAAGGGGGACAATGACCAATAACAGAAATCAAATTTGTGTTCAGTTCAGCAGCACAACTTCAGTGCTGCCAGGCACGAATTTCTGCTTTACCTGCACTGTTTCCTCATGCTTTTGATGCTGGGGAAGGAGCAAACTTAATGCTACTTTTGCTAATACAGTATTTTAGCGTCAATTCAAAATTTGGTCCTTTATTAGGCATTTTAGGTTTACAAATGGTAACAAAAGTGTGACACTTCCAAAGAAAACAAACCAGATCCCATTTCCAATGCTCCTCAAAATATTTCCCCTTTGAAACAGTCTTTGATTGTTCTGTGTTTAAATAAGCAGAAGGTGTTTGCTGACTTTCCTCGGGTTCCAGCAGTGTCCATCCCACACAGGTTCCTCTGCAGGGCTGGCACCACTCCCTGGGCACACTCAGTCCTGGAGCTTCACAGCTTCATCAACTCATTTTCTTCTGCCCTCTGTTCTTGGAGTCCCAGAGTATAACAACATTAAAATACACCAAGAACAACAGGAAGTGTGCGCAGGAAACAACGGAGACAGCCAGGGGGAATAAATCAGGCAGGCTCGGGGGAGGAGGCACTGCAGCACTCAGCACTGACAGGACTGCCATCAGGGACAGGGACAGGAGGAACTGCAAGGCAAGGAATGGAGTGTGAGGTGTGGCTCAGGTCAGCTGTCACTTCATTGCTGGGTGCTCTGTACTCCTCCACCTGGCACAAAAGTATCAGCTCTCCCCCTCCACTGGTACTTCAGTGCCAGGAAATGCTGCAAGTAAGAGGTAAAGGAATGGAATTTGCTTACCAGGCTCCTGACAATCCTGGGAAAGGACTTAAACCAGGACACGTATCCCTTGAGGGAAAGGGAGAAGGCCTTGAGCTGCAGGTCCTCTGCCGAGGTCTTCTCCAGGATGGAGAAGGAGGCCAAGCACACGGCCAGGAACGCAGGCGTGGTGACAGCGTAGGCCAGGAGCAGCCCATCCTTCAGCAGCAGGGGCAGCAGGCTGGGTGCCAGCAGAGCCCAGTGCCAGCAGCAGTCCAGGTGCCATCCAGAAAATGCAGAGAGAAGAGGGAAAACCAGTAAATATATTTATCCTTACTAGAACTGGGGAAGAACATGGTTTTGATGGAGTCACAGATGGGTTTGCCTTGGAAGAGACCTTAAAGCCATGGCAGGGACACCTTCCACTGTCCCAGGCTGCTCCAGCCTGGCCTTGGACACTTCAGGGAGCCAGGGCTTCTCTGGGCACCTGTGCCAGGGCCTGCCCACCCTCACATGGAGCAATTCCTTCCCAATCTCCCATCCATCCCTGCCCTCTGCCATTCCCTGTGTCCTGCCCCTCCATCCCCTGTCCAAAGTCCCTCTCCAGCTCTGTTAATAGTCTCCACCTCACCTGAACGTTGACACAAGAAGAAACCACGTGGCCATAAAGGGGATTTCATTGATGAGTAAGCAGACTGGGCTGGAATGAAAAGAAAACCAGATAGCAAACATTCCCTCATCACACAGCACTCCCAGGTCCGTGTGGGACATCCCATGGCACAGCAGTGCTGGTGGCTGTCCCCACAGCCACCAGTGAAAGGACAGAGCAGCCTGGCTGTACTTGCACACCTCATTTACAACTGACTTAGAAAAGCAAATGTGCAGAGTTGTTAAAATTTATATATTTGTGAGTGAAAGCAGTGTGCAATAAGAAAAGATCAAAATACATCCACAGGAAAATAATGTACTTACACTGCCACGAGAAGAATAGATTTTTCATGGACTTGAAAGGAGAACAGGAAGAATGACAAGGCACAGGTAACCTGAGGAAGGAGAGCAGAGCTGGCTCAGTGTGAGGGCAGTGCAAGCACTGCTGTAGTGTCTGCTGGCACAGGCTCGGCGGGGAGGCAGCAGCTAACGAGCTCGGTTCTCTAATTAACTGCTCCATTTCCTCCAGTGCAATTCCCAGGCACCCAGAGCAGCTCCTGGAACCACCCACAGCTACCAAACCGCGTTGTTTGGAAGTTTACCCAGAATTAGGCACAAGGCCTTCAGGTAGAGCCCTCACGCTCGCTCAGCTTCCCTGACAAGGAATCACAACATTGCCACCCACAGGCACTGCAAATCCCACTCACGGTAAGAATTACCCACATTGTTGACATCAAATTTTGCTCCTCATCATGACCAGGCAATACAAAAAGTAAACTAATTGTCTTTTTATTCCCCCACCAAATAAAAACAGGCTATAAAACATCAACCAATTCTTAGGATAAATGTTAGTTTTAGGCAATGCTGTGATAAAATTGAAAAGATAAATTATCTTGTAGCTCTGAAACTTAGGAACCAGCTCCAAATAATCTTAATTTCAAGGAGAACTCAGTTTTTGCATGGAAGTTATGGCAGTGTGCTTCAATTCAATGATGTGACTAAGAGAAGGCAAACATTTTGGAAAATAGAATAATTTTGTTTTCAAATCACTAATGAGCCCACAATGTCCATTTGAGAACTTTTTAATTGAATTTTGCAGCCATTGAAGGAAGAAAAACTGGCACTTTGGAAGCCTAACAAAAAGAGGGGAAATCCCAACTCTCTCTGAGGCTTTAATGGGAGTGGAATCTTCTAAAAGCTCTTCAGAGGAAGATAATAAAAATACAGTGTTAAATAAAGAAAACTGAGCTTAAGGACCGAGTCTGGGTTTAAAGGACAGGTCAGAGTCCCGGATTTGTGGAAGTAAAACACTTTTTACCAATTCCTTCAGCATTTCATGGCTCCCACCCTCTGTGCTCTGCACAACTGCTGCTGGAACTCCAGTGCTTGTGGGGGAGATAAAACAGCAGCAATGAGAAGCAAACACTCACCAAGGCAAATTTAAACCCTCGGAGGGAAGGCTGGACAGTGAGCTTGATACAGGCAGGGAGCAGGCTCAGGAATGTTACAGCAAAACTAAAGGATTGGGTAAGAAAAACAGTTTTAATATGTGAGTGACTACAGCCATTAACACTTCACTCTGCAGAGCCACACCTGAATTCTTCACTGAGTCGAGGAGCAGAACTGGGAGCTCTGCCTTCTAAGAGCACTGACAGAGGTCATTCTTTGAATTTGCAAATTTTGACTCAGTTTTAACCAAGCAACTCAAAGCGTTATATAAACAAGCAGGGAATTTTTCATCATAAATATTGCCAACATTTCTCCCTCATGACCTGGGAGAAAAATAAAGTATAGGGAAGAACACAGTTTGAGAAAATTTACTCCTCTTGCAAAAAAAATATTACAGATAAAATCTACCTAAAGCACTTGAGTTATGTCTTACCTGAGTTTTAGCTGAGTTCGAGGGGATATTACATTCTTTATCTTTATAAGGACACTTAGACTGCACCAAATATTGGCTACTTTATCCTGGAAGGACATAAAACAGTAATCAGTGATAATTCTATCTAATTACACTTTTGTTTGTGGCAACAATGGGGCTTGGGAGGTGAGGATTGTTGGGTTTCTACCGTGAGAGTGCAAAACCCACTTGCAGATGTACATCATATTCTCAGATGTACTTGAGATGATTCTGCTCCTCAGAAATGGAAAGTGTCAAGAGACCCAATTAAAACATGCTCTAAAATAAGTGAGAAATAGCCCTTCAGCACAAGAGACAACAACTGAACTCCTGAGAGCAGACAATTTGTGGGATTAGGGCTGTGGAACAGTGGGAATCCTTTCTCACTGTGGTGCTGCACATTTCCTGCCATACCTGCCTGTGCTCACTGCTCGCTAGCACTGACAGAGTTAACCCCCAATAAATCAAGGAGTCTAAAGACATTAGCAGTTGTGCTAGGATCACTTTCCAAATTAAATTTGTAACTGCAGCTCTCCTGCTGGTGAAACTCATCCCCAGACAGCTGCTGGAGGCACAGCTGTGTAGACACAGCCCCACGGAGGCGACTCCCAGCACCAACTGAGCGTGGCTCCGCGGCCGGCAGCACGCGGAATCCGCCGGGGATTGCAGGGCGCTGGGCACTGCACAGCCACGCTGAGCTCCCAGCCCTCAGCAAGTGTTCCTGGGCTGCAAATGGGAGCCAGGCACACAACCTGTCACACCCCAGGCCAAGTTACTGAGCGCTGCTTACGTGGACAAATTCTCCGTTTATCTCCATCAGCATCCAGCAAGGCACTGCCCTGAGCAGCTCACAAAATATTTGGGCTAATATTAGACTAAAATCCTCCAGCTCTTCTGGACTCGTTGGTTATTGTCATTTACGGATTTTATTTTTAAACTCGGTACTTAACGAAAAGTTCCTTTATAAATTCCAATTAATTCTCAAAGAAAAGGGTCATTGATTTTTTTTGGGGTGTCTTTTTTGGAGAGGCTGTTTGGTGTTTGTTGGAGTTTTTTAAAATAAACGAGCAGAGAATACACTAAGGACGCTTCCACTGCTGTTGGTACATCAACATTAAATTTGAAAAAATAAAGTGCCAGTTGTGATATTATTTACATCTTAAAAATATTAAAAGAATAATTAAGATTAATCAAACTATGTGAGAATTTGCTTTGAACCCTGTGACAACCTGGAAATTCAAAGCTTCATTTTCTGGGTTAAGCTTGAAGTTGAGAATGTGCTGTAAAAAGTGTAATATTGACACGTGCCCCAATTAAGCAAAACAACTGTGACTTGGGGAGTGGGATCCCTTTCTTTTATCCCAAACTCCTGTGGTGTTGCCATTGGGTAAATGAGGAATTGAGTGCCTGGATTAAGGCTCAGCACCTTCAGCATGGACGTGTCCACAGCCTGAGCAAAACCTAAAGCAGAAGTGGCCTAAAACTTCTGGAAAATATTGTGGAAACTGCACAAGGTGGGTCAAAAAGGAAGTTCTAGGCTGTATCTCAAACACCATTTAAAAATTGTTTTTTAAAAATAATTAATCCCATTGAAAAGAGCTGAGCAGAGCCCAAGAGGCCAAAGCTGCTAACTTCCAAGATTACATCTTCTGACACTGTCAATTACTGTGGAATCTATTTCAATGGAAAAATGTATGGATTGAAGTGTGGGTTTGATGATGGGCTAAGTGCTGTCCACTGGTATAATATCCTGGAAGATGCCAGCTGAGCTGGGGTTAAACGCTGGATTAAATAACTGGCAAGGAGCGAGTGCTGAAGAAGCCATCTCGAGTTACTCGCCCTGCGCTGTGTCTCCCCCACGAAATCCCTAAAGGTCAGGCTGAAGGTTCCTCCAGGGATCTAAGAATACAGGACAGGGCAGTGGGTGGGGAGAAGAAAACATGCATGCCTCAAACAAGCCTCTGTCAATGGGAAAGAGTCTTCTGAGTACTTGCATGATTTGGTCCACGTCGGTGCCGAACGGGAGCCAGCAGGCAGCGAAGGACAACAGCACTGTCCCTGCCAGTTTGGTCAGCAGCACCAGCCTGCAGGAGGGACAGGACAGAACAGAACATCACCAAAGCAACCTGGCAGCAGTGCTGGGCATGAATCAGCAGCAGAACTCACTCTGCAGCACAGGAACACAGCACATCTCCCGCAGAATGAATTCAGGAATGCCCACATGGAGACAGGGATGATCCCATTCCCCAGGCCAGGCTGATTGCTGAGGAGGATAAAACAGTTTAAAGCCACTTACCCCTTTCCTTTCAGTCCCTTCTTGAAGCACTTTCCAAGCAAATAGCAAAAAAAGGGCAGAGAATGGTAGAGCTCCATTTGCTTGTAATTTAAGGCCAAGCAAAACGCCACGGAGCCCAGGAGGTCCCAGTCATGGGACAAACAAAGGACAGCCCACAAGGCCAAGCCAAGGCTCACTGAGTTGTATATGGTTTTTTATGTCAAGGACAAGATACACATCTCACTTCTGGAAGGCAGCAATGAATGCCCCGAGGGAAAGCAGAAATAGCTTGTAAAATGAGTTTTGCCAAGTTAGTTCTAAGAACACATTGCCAGTTGTGACTGTCGTCCACAGAAAGAAAACAATTTACTTCTATTTAAAGTGTAATTTTTATATTTCCGAGGTTTGATTCAGAGCTTGCTCAGGCAAACATGGGGGCAAATTATGTGTTAATTACACATGTAATGTATATTCAGCCAACCCAGCTTTTGGTGGCAGTGACAGTTCTCTGCAACAACCTTTTCTTCTTGGTATCTCCATGGTTAAGGATAAAGCTGTCACAAGGTTCCCCTTCCAGCTCCCAAAAGGTATGTGTATTATATTTGTATAATATTCAAATACATCAGTGTTTTTATTAAGTATCATTTAGTTCAAGGACTTCAGAGGGGTTTGTGATTCTGTTACACTCACAAGGCACCCTCATCCATGAGCAATTCCCTGAGCTGCTAATGCTGCACGAACAATGAATAATAGTTGCTAAAAACAATGTTACTGCCTGGTGACTGTGGCAACAGCTTCCCAGGCTCAGGAACTTTTGAAACTACTAAGTTACACTTACTATTAAATTGCAACTAAGTATTAGTTTTAGGTTTCCCTTGTTTTTTGGAAAAAAGAGATAAACCAGTAGGACATAGAATCCCAGAATGGTTTGGGATGGGAGGGACCTCAAAGCCCATCCAGTGCCACCCCTGCCCCGGCAGGGACACCTCCCACTGTCCCAGGCTGCTCCAGCCTGGCCTTGGACACTGCCAGGGATCCAGGGGCAGCCACAGCTTCTCTAGCACCCAATGCCAGGGCCTGCCCACCCTCCCAGGGAACAATTCCTTCCCTAATTTCTAATCCAAACCTACCCTCTGGCAGTGGGAAGCTGTTCCCCCTTATCCTGCCACTCCATCCCTTGTAAACAGTCCTGTGTATTTCTTGTATTGTCAGAAATGTCACAATATTTTGTTTTCCCTCTGTCAACATAAGTAGCTGTGACAACACATCCACATTGCCCACAGTGCTCTCAGCCCACTCACATCTCCCACTCCACATCACCAGGTACATTTGACATCTCATTGATTTCACATCAGCAAACTCACACTGAGAGGCGCTGATCTTGCAGAGGGGCAGCAGCTCAGGTTAAACACATCTCTGACTTCTGGGGATGCTCGGAGGGTGACATTGGTCATGGCACAGGGGCAGGGCTGGCACAGCCTGGCAGTAAATCCCTGCCTCCACAACAGCTCTTACAGCCCCACCACCCAGCACGGGGTGAACTGACAGCGCTTGCCTGTTCGTGTACAGAACCAGGACAAAACCACCATCTTACTAACAGACTCACCCTTGAAGGTGCCCACCACCACTGTGGAGCAGCCAGCCCTGAGCTCACTTCCCTGGGCTCTAAAGGCACAAGGGGAGGTTTTGTAGAGCTGAACATTTCCCACAGCTCCACCTGGCACTGCTCTGCCATCCCAAGATGTAAGGGGATTCCCTCTCCACACACAAATCACAGGAGCACAGCCCATCACTCTTCTCACTGTCACAGCACCACTGATGCTGCTGCAGCAAAGTGAGTGACAGAGACACGAGCTGGAGGCGTGGAAAGAATGATATTCATGTTGGGTTTGATTTGTGCCAATATCAATAATTTTTATCTCCAATATGTTTCAGACTCACAGTTTCCTTTGATATCTCTGTTAGGGGTGGGCAGAACCCCTCAAATGGCTTTGAACACAAAAGTCACCTCGTGCTCAGCTAACAAGTGCTAAAGAACAGTTATTGCATAAAAAAAAAATTCATTTCCATGCAGAATAAGGATACTGGAAGTGCCCGTGGTCGATAAGGATGAGGCCTGGATAAAGCAGGATGCAGAGAGCACTGGAAACCTGGAAAGAAGGATCAAAAAAGAGAAGGGAAAAATAATTAGTCCAAAATTAGACATTAGAGGAGCTTCTACTTCCCCATTACAAAAATGTGCCCTTCCATGGTGCATCCTATTTGTAGGAATCTTACTCTCTGCAAGTAATCATCTGTCAGTAATATTCTGAGGAATTAAAAAGGAGAAAGATTTGCCATAAATGAAAAAATATTGAGTATTACCTGCAGCACAAAGACAACCCACACCTTAAATATTAAACCACTCCAAAAATCAGGAGACTTATTATTCCAAAATGTATTGAATCGACTGTAAGGAGTGCTCAAGACAAAGCAGTTCCCATATCTCCCTGTGCCACTACAGATCTTTTTTACTACTCAAGTAATAAATTCAGGCGAAAATATAATTCAGAAGTTCATGGCTACCACACTTAAGAGCATTTTGTTACTGAAAGCATTAAAATAATTGCTGCAAAATAAAATAATGGCTTTTTAATCTTTTTAAGTGAAAAGCCTATAATATGAGCTGTCGTGATTGTCATCAGTTTTATATGGAAGCCATCAGGGTGTTCTCAGTGTTAATTAACTCAGTGTTGCATTTTTACTCTGTTCTAACAGTGTTTTCTTTGTTTAATTTACACACACCAGGTACTTGCCTTTTTTTTAGCAGATGTTTCTTTCAAGGAAAAACAATATAAAATAACTGCAGGAATATAAACCAGCAAATCAGCAACAAACACTGAAAAATAAAGATTAATTTTTCATTAGAATACTCCCACAGGATGGAGACAAGGAAAAACGACAGGCAAATAAACATCAAAATATCAGAAATAAACTGGGCAGCTCCACTTCAAAGGACAAAAAGAAACAGGTCTACAGAATTTGATCTTGTTCATGTTTCTGAGGCTCATTTCTGATGGCCCAGAGCTGCTGCTTCCACGTGTTCAGCTGTCCTGGCTCCTGGCACAGCCTCAGTCACACTCTAGTTCCTCACATGCCAAAAGCAGGGCAGGCATTTGGGAATGCCCCACAGAAATCAGCCCCACGGGCCCCAGCAGGTTTGGGGTGGGACACAGAGGCTGAGGCACCGCAGAGGAGCTGCAGATGATCCCAATCTCTGTGGGAATCACCAGCGATCAGATAAAGAGACTGAAAGCAGGATTTGGCTTTGATCAGCTGCCCACAGCAAGGATTTGTGAGAGGGGACAAGGACACAGAGCCAGCAGCTCCCCTGCCCAGGACACGCCCAGCAGGTGAATTCTTCTTCAAAATCTCGAGAAAAACCTCCGAGTGCTTCTCCAAACCAGCTCCAGAAAATGTGCAATGGTTCCAAGAGGGAAAGGATATGTTTAAATATCTCACTTAGCCAGGGATAAATTGTTTTGCCAGCTTAAGCCACAGCTAAACAAATATACCCAAGGTGTTAACAAAACAAATACACCAATGCTTAAAATAAAGCTGCCATTGACCACTCTGAATTATTTTAATGCACTCTTCTAATGGCTCCCGTTTAAAAGTGTTTATCAGCTCTCCAGATCCATCACTGTTTTGTCAAGTGAGTTGATTTCAAAATTAATAAAGACCATTTCAAGGGTAATTAAATTCTAGTGATTTTTATTTTTTTTCAATTTAATCAATTACTAGAGAGCAGACTGAGAGGTTTGTGAAGTACAGAAAAGCTATTGATGAACAACAAATTCTGCTGTTGCAATCAGAAAGCATTTTGTGTTAGGCAAAGCAAAACACATTTAAAATGAAAGAAAACAGTAGAAGATAACAAGAGTTCATTGGTCATTGTTTGCTGTCCTACTGAGGCACTTACCAAATTATGGTTCAAATCTTTCTCTGCATTTGTTTGCAGAGGCAGTTCAAAATAATCAAATGGTGTAAGCCAAAGACATTTAGAATGCAAGTGGTAAAAAAAAAAATTACTGTTTTTGCTCACAGTAATAGTATTAAATATCTCTGCCTTTGAGATCAGCTCCTAATGAAGATCTCTGAGACCTCAAGAGGTTGGTAAGGCACTAAATGCCAAGTTATATGTAAAATAATTTTACAATAAAAAACAAATTAAGGCAAAAATAAAAATACTATTTATCACAATGGAAAACAAGAATATTATTTTCAAAATTTAAAAATGGGTCTACGCTACAAAAAGTAGCTTTGTTTTAGAGTTTTAATGAATCAATTGGGTTGAAAACTTGTTTCTATATTTTCTATTTGTCACAAATGATGGCAGAAGATGAAATAATGCAGGAATTTGGCTCAGAAATGGACCTGCAAAGCCACCCAAGTTAAAAACCTGAGAACAAACCAGGGCAAATAGAGAAGCTGCATATTAAACACTCTGAATTAGTAAGCAAGACAAATGTGCATGATGATCCCAAGGAAATATCATTTTCCTACCTGTTGTACGCATAAATAACTTATGGGGCTGACTCTCATAGCCCCGAGATGTGTGCAGAGCAACCCAATCAGGATTTATTAACTTTGCACTGTAAAACAAAGTACAGACACATCAAAATGCAGACAGGTCTCATTTCCCTTTCCACCCCTTGCAGCAATAAAGATGACATGCACAGGAGCAGATCCCAAGAATTAAGATGAATGAGAAGAAATATTTCAGAGAGCAATAGTGATCAATGAAAGCTTTTCCTCACCACTAGATCAGTTTACACTATAGACTGTTGCACAATTAAAAAAAATAACCTTTGGGAACAGTGAAAATGGAATACAATATTTATTAGGCCAACATAACCACCTCCAGTCTGGTTCCAGGGACTTTAAAAAAAAACAATTGTAAATACCTTTCATGCTTAAGTATTAAATAGAAACCATTTACAGTTCACATAGATGCCCCACATAACTGTGCCTGTGCACTTTAACCTACATTCTTATTCCATAAGTCTCATTCCAACAGCAGTAAAGCCCTTGTGGAAAAAGTATTCCAATAACAGAATCCTATTTACATGATATCCACTCATCAAATGTCACTTGGGCTCTGCACACACCAGAGCTTTCCCAGGCAATGCCCCCTGTTCCTACAGCATTTTCCCTGTGCATCACAGAGCCAGCAGTGGCTTGGAGAAAAAGCTGAATATCCAAGTCCCACCTAAATTTACAGAGCTGGCAGAAAGAAAAATGTAACACAGAACTGATTGAAATTAGGATTTAAACTTACTGAACTTACATGTAAGCACACACAAAACTGTGATAGGCAGTGAGAGGTGGGTAATCAAGGCCCCAGTACAGCAGGTTGTTATCACTTGTATTGAAGTACCTAGAAAAAAGAAAATAAAACTTAAAGAAGACTCCACATTTCCAGCTTGGTTTTGACCCAAGGAAAAGGCTGAATGTTAAAGGTATTCCAAATCCAAAAGAGAAGGTGGCAACTTCTGTATCTACTGAATTTCACTTCACATTAAAAAAAGCCAAGCAACAAAATAACAGTGAAAGTGATTCACAGTGCACAAAACAGGTTAAAAAACCTGCTAAAGCTCACTTCAATGAAGAGGGAAACTCCTTTTTCTACCTCCAAACTCAGGTGGACCACATGAAAAGAAGGAAAAGGATTTTCCCATTTGGGATTATGTAGTGTCAGGCTCTCTATGGCAGCAGTGAAAATGAAGTCACCTTTTCCAAACGAGAACAGAGGGGTTTGTCCAAGGAAAAGTTCCAGAGATAAGGATCAGCCCCTTCCATCTCACAGTGAAACACTGCCTGCTCCCACTGCCACGGGGCAAGCTCTTGGCTTTTCCACTTCCTCCCTTCAAATGCAGCCAATTTTTGACATTTATTATAGTAAATGATATTTCTTGAATTCTTTATGAGCTGCCTGAAGTATCTTCTGAACTGATGATAAATCATATTTCTTTGAGTTGCATCTCTGCTTCTTATCCTACATTTCAAGATTGCTCCTGCCAAGGCAGCACAGATTCTTCATGCAGAATGTCATAGTTTGCAACTTTCAGTGAACTTTCCAGTTTCGGGGCTTTATTTATTTCATTTTTCCTTCCATAAACTGATAGTTTCAATAAGAAAAGAAGAACAAGCTTTATATATCAGTAAGATTTAGTAGGGAAGCTTACAGAGTTTTAATTAGCAGTAGGACAAGGAAGGATGTTCTTAATGCAGCCTTTAGTAAATAATGTCAAAACTTTAAAGAATAATACAAGACAGAAATATTTAAATTCTAGAATGCAGTCCTTTGTATGTCAGCCAAGGTGTGCTGTTCCAAACGCCCAACACTGAATACAACTTTGCTGTGTTAGAGAATCAATTCCCAAAGCAGACCCAACCCAAAAAACCCTTCTATTATAAACATGAAATTCCATGAATTATAAAACCAGAGAGCAAACACACCAAGCCCAAGGTGCCCACCTGGCTCAGCTAAATGCAGCCTGCAATGGTGTCTGATCTGAGCCCTAGGAGTGCTGGGGAATATTGGCTGCTGTAACTCCTGATTTTAAGGAGATACAGTTCAGTGTAGCAGAGTGGATCAAAACTGCCAACTCCATTATTATGGAATACCTCCTCTATCCCAACTCTGCCACAGTCAGGGTTTGGATATCCCAGAAAAAAGAGAACAAAAATGATAATATAGGAACAACAGGATGATCTGAGGTCACTTCACAGAGCCACCTGCAGAGTTCATATGTATTTACAGAAACACAATTGAATTCATTTTCTATTTTGTCAGATTAAGTCTGAAGGAAAAATTACACCAGAGCAACACAACACCACTGTCCCTGCTGGAATTCCAATATACTCCAATTGCAGTTGTAGCACACATAAGGACTAAATTTTTACTGTTTCACACCAGCTCTAAGGAATAGTAGGAATAATATCAAAAGAATTTGAATATTTGCAATAATTTTCCTTCTGTTTTAAGTGATCTATACAAATGAACCTCACTACCCTTAAATATATAGAATTCCCACATCTAAAATCTGATGGATTGTGGGTGTGCACAATGGACTCAGAGGTGCAAAACACAAGCAGAATGTCACTCCACTGTCCCTTTGTCAGCACAACCTACCACTGCCTGATGGGTAAATTGTAGGTGATTTCTTGCCAGTGCCTCTGAGCCTCGTAGTCTCCATACATGGGTGGTTTGCCTGCCCCTAAAAAGAGAGAACACAGCATTTAGGAAATTATTTGGTTTATACAGATTGCTTTCCCCCAGTTATGTATTGCATATTAATGTATTACTACTTTTATTCTCCATTCCTCTGTGTTTGAGAGCAAATAGAGACTTCATCATGCAGTCTAACAGAGGGGAAAAAAAGTTATGTGTTCTTTTGGCTTTCTGGAGATTTCTGCAATAAGCATTTATCAAGATACTCTGCTGTGAAGAACTGCTTCCTCATCTGACAAAAAAAATCATTTCCAAGTGCAGATGAAAAATGTGGTACTTTCCCTGAACTAAGAAAATGCACATAATGGACATGTTACCGTGATTCTGTGGGAACTGCTGCACTCCCCTGCTAGGTGATAATTGTCAATATTCTCACTTGTGTTTCAGCCATGTCACGGTACCTTGCTATTAATATCATTATATTATTATTATTATTTACCATTTTCATGGGAAAAAAAAAAGCTTTATCAATGCAAATACTTCAGATGTCAAATACTCCCCTCAGTGTAAGCCCAACTCTCATAATGTCAGCATACTAAGCATCTCCCCAGAGTTTATTTACTGCTGTGAATCTGCTCACTGAGAACAGAAGTTGGACTGATTGTGCTCCCAGTGAAATATTGACATCAGCCAAACAGAGATTTAAGAGTTTCTTCAAAATATAGGAAAGTCATCTCTGTTTTTTTCCCCTGATCTATGTTTGTGGGAGTCCCACGAGCCCAGAAATGTGTTATTTATTCCCAGAAAGTGGAAAGGACCTCTTATCTCTGCTAATTTCTTCCTGGGTGGTGGAGAGAGCAGATTATCTCCACTCTATGCCACATTCAGCTTGAAGTTTCCCAAATAAGTGAGGTCACTGGAGTTTTACCAGTGTCAATTCTGTAGCTATAAATCCAATGGAACAAAAAATCTGCCACTGGATTATTGAAATACAAAATAGATGTTACCCAAATTTTAGAGTCTGTGTTTGTGTGTATGTACACATACATATAAACATACATATTGAATTTCAACTTCTCAGTCCTAAATGAAAAAAGTGATAAAAATTACTTGGCTTCAGAATGATCAAAAGAGATCTTAATCCAAAGGTTTGATTACTAAAAGCCAAATACAGAATAATCAGTTAGTTTGAAAATGCATGTTTAGCTTCCATCTACAGCAAGCACCAAGTACACAGACAAACTGAGTTTAAAGTTAATAAAAATTGAGTATTTTATTTTAAAAGGGTCACAAATACCTTAAAAGTAGAGTGAGCTTATTCAGTTTCATTATTAACCTGGAAATAGTTATTTTTAAGGGTTTGAAGCTGCCCTTCAACACCTGTATTTAACAGGAGTTCGGCAGTGCATTAAAAAAATTATGCATTAACTTATGAAATCAAATTTTTCCTCAATAATTCTCCAAGACCAGGTCATCACTAATAGTAACCTTTCAAAACCAAGTATTAATTTCTGCTTTTTCACTTAATTCCAGAAGCAGATCCTGCAGGGAACAACAGGGTGGGAATGATCCAGAGATCCAAGATGCACAGTAAATGAGGGGGGAATTAAAGGTTTTATCCTATCTGCAGGGAGTCAAAGAGAAAAAAATAATCCCACTGGATTTATGTGTTTGACAGCTCTAACACTGGATTTTGTCCTTTGACAGCCAACCAATGCTCAAAGTTAAGCACTTGCTTTAATAATTTGCTGGACTGGATCAGATTCTGCTTTTCCTGCTCCAAAAGCACTGTGTAGGAAATAAGATTTTAAATTTGTTATTTTAGCTCAGGCATTATTTTAGAGTCTCTTCCACGATCTTGATTGGTTTGAAATTAAACCAACTTACAAAATTCTAGTTAGCAACAGAATTCTAAATAAATGCTCCTGCAGTGCAAGAGAAATTCAGAGTATGCCTAAAGACAGGGTGTTTTCTGCCTAGAGATGGGTAAAAGAACCTCAGATCTCTCAGAAATGGCATTTTGAGAAAGCAAACTCAAAACAAAACAACTGGGCATGTAGTTCAGCTTCAAGCAAATTCTTCAGGTAAATGAAACTCAGAATTACCAGTTTAAAACACCAGAATGCTTCTGAGCAGCTCCAGCTGCTCAGGAGTTGAGGCTCCCAATTGCCTCAACAAAAAAAACAGAGCAGGATTTAACTCAGCTTGCATTTCTTTGGGTTGATGAGGATTGAAAGTAATGATTCATTTTTAATTTTTTTTTTTTAAATTTGCAGAGCACAACCTTTGTGCAACCCTATTCCAAGCATAGGAATGGAACTGTAGGATTGAAAGTAATGATTCATTTTTAATTTTGTTTTTTTTTTTTTTAAATTTGCAGAGAGCAGCCTTTGTGCCAGCCTATTCCAGGCGCAGGAATGGAACTGGGAGGCTTGGAAAGGAACTTGCTAATTCTTTGCAAGCCTTCTGACACGGGGAGGAGAAAAACTCATCCATTAACAGAATACAGCTCTGGCTGCTGCTGTAAACAAGCTGAAGGAAGTGCAGCTATGAGGCAGAGTCATTGTTCACTCCATGTCACCTCTGCACAGTCTTCATTAGCACTGGGATTGGCTAAATATGAGTTAAGGTTGCGTCTGCTGGAGAATTTACAGGACAGTATTAAGCAAATGTACAACTGGACTGCAATATTCTGCAAATAAAGGCACAGGGGAAAGCAGCCAGATATTCAACCTAAAACATTACTGACCACCATAATCCCCACCACCCCCAAAAAAAAGTTATTGTGGGTTTTTTCCAGGGTTTTGTTCCAAACAGTGATGTTAATCACTGTACACTTCAAAAAATAAGAAAAATGAATTCTCAGGGAAATCGAGAGGCACTAAAAGATAACAATTAAAATAACACATTGCTTCCTATTTATGATTTTATATAAATAACAATAAACAAGTAATACATAGAATTTCTTTTTATTTTAATTTATCCCAAGCCCCATAATTTACCTGAGTAGGACCCGAGGGACACAGCCCAGCGCACGGTGAGCGCCAGCAGCACAGTGATTGTCATCAGGCTCCACTTCTCCATGGCTGGGCTTGGGGACAAGCCAGAGGGACCTGCAAACACACCAGGGACATTGCCACAGCACATCCATGCTTCTGCTCCTCAGCCACCACTGCTGTACAATTCCCAGATTAATCACTCACTAGGGGAAAAAATATTGCGAACAAGCACTGAGGTTTAAAAAGTGAGTAAATGTCCCAGGGTTAAGTTAATGCCACTCGTTTCCTCAATTAAGAGCACCATGGCCAGATTATGCAAAGTGCACATCTGACATAGGCACCACTGTTGGTTTAAACAAAATAAAAGTTATTTAAAAGTTAATTAATGTCAGGAGGCATTCTCCATGCTTCTAACCCCAAAAAGCAGGAGGGCTGATGTCCCACCAAGCTTATTTCACCACACTGAGGGTCCAGTAAAAATAAGAAATGTTGCCAGATCTGTCAAATTGAAGGCCACATGCATCAAACCCAGAAACCAAGAAACAAGAAAATTATTATGTTGCCCTATGTAAAAAAAAGTTTAAAAACCCCAAACCACTAACTATAGACCATGCAAACGTGGACGCAAAGACGGAAAAATATTTTAGTATGAACTAGGAAAGAAGTGAGAAAGAATTACTCCAGTCTTGACAGGGTACAGGTGCCACAGACTTTCCTTACAGAAAAGGCATCATTTGATTTAAGTGAGTTTAATACACTTGTTACTGACCAAAAATAAAAATCCCTGCAGAAGCAACAAGCTGCTGTTTTAGTGACTGACAAGCAACATCTAAGGCATGTTTAGGTTACTCTGCTCAAATTACACCCATATTTATTTACTGTTCTCAGAAAGGTATGAGCCAACACCACCACCAAGGGGAAAAAAGTTAATGGATAATAGAAAGCTGTGGCAGCAGATCTCCATCTATAGGTAGGAAGGTGAACACTGATATTTGCTTGTTTTCACCTGTGCCTAAGCCACAGGGAAGGCACTCTTATCTAAATAACAAATACATCTTTCTTTTAAGTCCTTCTTTTCTGTCTCACCAGAGCGCTCATTAATTATACCTTCTTAATTATTACATAATACCAGCCTCACCTACAGACTCCCCATCTCTGCTCCACTCATTTACTTCTGCCATTCCCTATGTTTGGAGTAACAGTTGTTTCCTGGGATACTGAGTTTCTTTCTCTGCTCCCAAAAGTGGCTCTTAAAATACTCTTTCCTACCTATTTTTCACCTTTAATAATTATCCTATAGCAAAAAGCCATGCTTTTATCAGATTCAAAAGCACAGAACTCTTAATTCTTGGTATCCCATTGATAACAATGTATAAGAAGGAATAATTTTTAAGGGATGATAAAGCTGCTTTGGTCTATCCCAAACTATTTGACCTTCTGCCTCTGGATGTGCAACACCTGAGGGTCTCTCACGATCTCACCTGTAAGCATGAGGTGAAAATCACAGCTAAAAAAAAAAAAAAAAAAAAAGCCACTATCCTTCCACGCTGCTTACGAGGAAGATTCAGATAAATAACATCAATACAAACCACCCACGCCTGGCCCAGGGAGGCTGACAGAACTCAGCCACAGACTCACGGCCCTGAATATAACTTGTTTTAAAAGAGGCGTCAGCATACACCACAGCAGCTGTAAAACGCGCCCAGTGAATGAAGAATTTAATTTGTTGCAGAGCTACCTGTCTATAATTCCACTGTTCTTTGCCAGAAGACGCCTTTATTCCCCACATTACCCCCACTCTCAAACGCTGCCCCGGCTCTGCCCCGGCCTCCTCAGAGCCCCCAGCGCGGGCTGGTGCCGCGGGGCGAGCCCGGGGCCGAGCTGCGAGCCCGGCCGGGCTGCCCCTGGCCACCGGAGCACCTCGCTGCCCCTCCGCCTCTCAGACCCCTAAGTCCCCTCAGACCCCTAATTCCCCTCAGACCCCTAATTCCCCTCAGACCCCTAAGTCCCCTCAGACCCCTAAGTCCCCTCAGCCCCCATCGCGCCCCCTCAGCCTCTGAGCCCCGTGAGCCCTCAGCCCGCTCTCCGCACGGCCCGCTCACGCTCTCGGTGCCTCACCCCTCAGCCGCTCGGCCCGCGGTGCCGCTCTCCCCGAGCCCCTCACGCCCTCAGCCCGTCCCGCCCGCGGGCTCTCACCCGGCTCGGGCCGGCGCGCGCTTCCGCCTGCGCGGCGCCTTCCGGGCGGCTCCGCGCATGCGCGGGGAGAGCGGCGGCCGGGCCGCCATGGAGGGAAGGGAGGGAGCGCTCGGGGTGCTCCGGGAGGTGGGAGCGCTCCGGGGAGAGCTCAGAGCCCCTGCCACGGCCTAAAGGGGCTCCGGGAGAGCTGGGGAGCGACAGGGGACAAGTGGCTGGGCAAGGGGGAATGGCTGCCCACTGCCAGAGGGCAGGGATGGATGGGATGTCGGGAAGGGATTCCTAGCTGTGAGGGTGGGCAGGCCCCTGGATCCCTGGCAGTGTCCCAGGCCAGGTTGGACATTGGGGCTTGGAGCAAACTGGGACAGTGGAAGGTGTCCCTGCCATGGCAGGAGTAGAATGAGATGAGCTTTAAGGTCCCTTCAGCCCAAACCAGTGTGGGATTCACGTTCCTCTGCCACACCAGGTAGCTGGGACGCAGCTCCCCAGCCTTTGTGTGTGGAAGACGATGTCTGGGAACCAGCTTGGTTCCTAAAGCTCAGGGCACAGGATCCCAGGGTGGGTCAGGCTGGGAGGGACCACAGTGGGGTCAGCTGGTGCCACCTCCCTGCTCAACCACGGCCATCCCAGAACAGGGGGCACAGGGTGTGTCCAGACAGTCCTGAGCATCTCCAGTGAGGGAGATTCCAGAATCTCTCCATGGTGCACCATAGGCCTCACTTTTACAACCTTTCAGTCTTAACCCCTTTCATCCTCTTGGAGGTCTCGACAAAGTAACAAAAAGCAGAGAACCACAGGATGGTCTGGGTTGAAAGAGGCCTTAAAGCTAATCTCATTCCACCTGCTGCCATAGGCAGGGACACCTTCCACTCTCCCAGGTGGCTCCAAGCCCTGTCCATCCTGGCCTTTTCCTCTGCTTGTGTGTCTAACCAAGGTCAGGACGTGAAACTGAACAGAAAACTCATTATTGCTAAAACTAACACCACATACTGAGGGTTTCATGGCCGCACCTGCCAGGTGAGCTGACAGCAGTGCTCTCACCAGGGCTGAAAATTGTGATGGATTTAAACACAGCTGCTGCAAAAAGAAAATGTGGTCAAGAAACATCTGATCACTTACAACAGAAGCCTTAAAGTAACCAGAGATTACTGAAAAAATAATCTGTAATTTTTTTCAGATATACAGATTGGTTTTTTAAAATATATAAGCACTATAAATATAGTATTGTGTAATGGCAGAGGCAGTTTTTCTTCCTCAGTGTTTTTCCTATGCAAGATGCTGATTTCCACTATCCCAGCCATTTCAGAGGGCAAATTTTTTGGACATCCTGGTCCCTCTTACACCTGCCATAATTCCAGTCACTCGTGGTGTTGTCTCAGGTGGGATGGTGTGAAAAGACTGAAAATTTGAGGCCTTAAACACGTAAAGGTAAAGGTAAAAATCACACCTGTCTGCTGGCTTGCCAAGGTGTTCGGAGCCATAATCCTGTGGGAAATGGCAGATTACGAGAATCAAATTTTACATAGTTTGCCTAATCTGTTACACTCAGTGATTTATATTTCTGCTCCGTAAAGTGGGTCCTTTCAGGATTTTGATAGGATGCCTGGAAATGACAAGTCTGTAAAATAAGGATATGCCTTAAATGCATCAATTACGAAGTAACTTTGAAGGCAGAGTTACACCTCCTGAACCCACAGCAGGTTTATGGCACCGAAACACGCGATGCAAAGTGAATTCCCAGCCTAAACCCGGGGGAGAACCACCGGGGCAGATTCCTATTTCAGCACCTCTCTGCCAGCTCCTCTCTCCTCTCCTTCTACACTTCCCTCCAGGATTTTCCGTGCCCGAAATTCCCCAGACAGCAAGGCCGGGGAGCACAGCAGTCCGTGCTCGTTGCCTGTGGGTTCCCACAAAAAAAAAAAAAAAAAAAAAAAAAAAAAAAAAAAAAAAAAAAAAAAAATTTGGGGTTTTACCTTGAGGATTATTTCTAATTCGGTGCTGGAGCTGGGATGGGCGAGCAGGAGCCCACGGCCGCACCTTCAAGTGCATTATTTCAATTAGCCGAGCGCTCTTTGTTGCAAGGTGAAATCATTCACTCCCCGGGAAAGCTTTTTTATTGAATGCTTTCTAAATACTCGCATCGGGCACGTCGCCTGGAATTGAGTCTCTGTCACTTGTGTTTCTGCGGTGACTTTGACCAGATCAATGACTGGAAAAGGCATTCAGGACACATTGATACCGCGGGGTAGGAGCCGAGCGGGGTTTGGTGCTCAGGAGTAAAGAGAAGCCGATAATGAGCACATAAACTGCTTTTCTTAACCCTTGGCGTTCTCGGGAGGCTCCAGAGCTCCGCTGCCTCTGCTCCTCCAGCCCGGCTTCGGCTCGATGGGAGCCGAGCGCTGGCGAGGCCAATATCTCGCGGCTATTCCATAAATTCGGAATGAAATGTGGCCAGAATAATGAGAAAGTCTTTCCCAGGGCGGGCGTGGGGAAGAGCCTGCGGCCGTAAAAAGTTCCAGCTCGTCCAGGATTTCGTTTCTGAGCGGAGCCGCGGTGCCGGAGCGATTGGGAAACAAACTCTGGAGATGTTTGCAGTCGCAGATTCCCAGTCTGACCTTTTATCCCGAGAGCAGAGCATCTCCCGGGATTTAGCGGGCACGGAGCCGGGCGGTGCGAGCCCCGCTCTGAGCCGCTGGAGCCTCGGCTCTTTGGCATCCTCCTTTCCCGAGCAAATCCGGGACTAAACGTGTCTGAAACCACTACCTTAGCCCGCAGGAAGATGCATTTATTTTTATTTTCCCCCGTGAAATACTGGCACTTCATGAAGTAATTAGAAATTACTGAGGGTTTGTGTTTTTTCCTTGAATCCCCGCGATTCTCTGCGCGCCGGGGGACTCGGAGCATCCCCCGGGCTGGGATCCTCGGCTCGGACGAGGGAAGCTCTGTGTCCCCTAGCGCCCAGAGAATCGCAGGGATTCAAGAAAAAAAAACCCAAACTCTCAGTAATTTCTAATTATCTCGGTAAAGCAGAGCGAGACATTCCATCCTTTTGTGGAGAGGAGAGGTTGGGCTGTTTCCCTGTGTCCCGGCTTTTCCCATTTTGCTGCACCTCAGGAAAACCGGGATTTTATTGCACCTGGAGTTCAAGGACGCTCCCTCTCACATTTTGCCATCTTAATAAAGTCCTGCGCAGGTCCTGCTTACTCAGCTTGCTTACCAAATCCGGGATTAATAAAGTTTACATAGTTATTTAAATAGATTAAATGTCACATTTTAAATGGAAGGGGAAGGTTCTACCTTCCTGACCTATTTTTCATTTCTGATTTGGAAAAAGGCAAGATTAGCATGGATATTGCATTTTCAAGGACCTCGCCACTATTAAATAGACTGTTAAGTGCATTTTATGGCTGAAGAGTCTGTTCCCAGTTCAGTCTGGAAGACGTGCTAAGTTCATCTCTACCTGCTACATTGAACATCCACTGACTAAAATACTTCCTGTGGATGTAATACCTATGCTCTGTGTCTTTTAAGTACATAACGCTTAATGTTTTAGGAGCAGGAACACGTAATTCAGTGAAAGCCCCCGGAACTGAAGTGTTTTCTCTCCAGAAAGCTGCATCGCGGCTCTTTGCCCAGTTGCGGCCATCCCCGGCTCGGGGAGGAGGCGCGGTGGCGGCAGGGGAGGCTGCGGGGATGGATCGCAGGGATGCTCCCGCTCCGCGCGGAGCTCGGAGCGCATCGGTGGCCGCCCCGGGGGATGCCCGAGCTCAGGCTGGCCGCAGCCGCGGGGATGGGCAGCGTAACTTGCGCACGGAGCTCGCTGTGATTCCTCGCTCGCTGCCTTTTAACGCCAATAAAATGCCCTTGGGAATGGCCAGGGTGGTTTTCCACCTCCGCGGAGCAGGCGGGGACAGGCCCCAAGCGCGCCTCGGACATGAGAGAGTGACCACAAAGCCGCACGAGGTGCCCCGAGAGGCAAAATCCCATCGAAATCGCCCATCTCCCGGGAGCTGCCCCCTGACCCGCACCCGCACGGGGAAGGAAAAACCTCCACCCCCCTAAAGCAAGTCTTTGCTGCATCTTTCGCGGAGTGGGACACCTCCGAGGGCCCCAAGAAAGACGAGGGATGGCTCATCCCAAAGCGAAATGTTTGCGCTCCTTCCTTTGTGTCCCGCCCCGGACCCCGGGGCGGCTCGGGCAGCGCTGGAGGTGCGGGCGGCGCGGGTTCCGTCCCCCCGGAGCCTGTACGGCCCGAGGCAGCCGGAGCCGTCCTCAAACTCTGCCCGTGTCCCAAAGGGGTCTGCTGTCGCCGGTGAATGACTTCCTCCGGCCACCGCTCGGCGCGACAGACCGAGAAGGAAAGGGCTCCGACGGACATCGCTCCCCCGGCCCCCGGAGCGCTCCCGGCGCTGTCCCCTCCGGTAAACCCGACCTCAGTTCGGCCTCCCGCAGCTCCGGAGCGGGGTCCGGATCACTGCCCCCGCTCCGGGGACACTGCTGCGGCCCCACGGGATGCCCCGAGCGCTGGGGCTCCTTACTGAGATAAATACACGCGCGCCATAAAGTCACACTTATAAATAACCGCAAAAGGTCTTTTCCTGCCTTTTCCAACGCTGGCCGCAGCCTTTCAACACCCATTAACCCGAAACTTTCAGCCCCGCGCCGTGCCCGGGAGAGAGCAGGGATGCTATAAATAGGCGGCGTTGGGAGCCGGTAGCGCACAGGGGGGGAAAGAAGGGCGCAACTCCCGCGGCCGCACTGCGAAAATGTGGGGGTTCCCCGGGAGCCCCGCATCAGCCGAGGAAACGGCCCTGATGAGCCCGTCTCGTCCCTTTTTCAACCAGCGTGATGGTTTAGAGGATTAGGGCCAGATCCTATCGTCAGATCCCATTATGAATTCCTTCCCCGGGCGGAGGGAGCGGCGGGGCCGTAACTGTAATAAATACGGAGAGGGGTCGGGGAGGGTGCAGGGGGTGGTGGTTCTGGGTAAACTCTTCGGGCTGCGGGAGGGTCATTTTCCCCGTGTTTCGGATCTAGTTACTTCCAACACACCCCAGGGACCGACGTGACACGGCTTATACTAATGGGCATCTGTCACCGGCCGTGTCAAGTTTTGCCATATGCGGCGGGCAAGTTTGTGGAAGGGAAAAGAAGAGAAAGAACAAGGGAAAGAGTTTCTGCCGTCTGGTTGAGGCCCGTGGCTGAGGAAACTTCTCCGGGATGTGCTGCTCCCGGTTGCCCCCGGCCCGCCGCTCCCGGTCCGGCTGTGGGGGCTGCACCCAACCAGCTGGTCGCCGGGAAAGCCGCTCCCGTCCCGGCTGCAAACCCGCCCCTATTTGGGGACCGACTTGTGACACTCCCCGGACCCCCATCCCCGTTGTCAGGGACCCGCCGGAGCGCCCGTCGCGCCGCCCGCTGCAGGAGCGCGCCCGGGTCCGTGCCGTCCCGGGCGGCTGCGGGCACCGGGGCTGCTCCCGGTCCCCCGAATTGCTCCCGGCTGCCCGGGGGACTCCCGGCTCCGGGGTTGCTCCCGGCCTCGGGGGTGTTCCCGGCTTCGAGGGCGCTCGGGGCCCCGGAGGTTCTCCCGACCTCGGGGGCCGTGAGGGTGATCCCGGTCCCCATGGGTGCTCCGGGGTGTTCCCGGATGCGGGTGATGAGGGGATCCTCCTGGTCCCGGGGTGCTCCCGGCCCCGGGGGGGCGCGCCCGTTCCCCGCGGGTGCAGCGGGAGCTGCCGCGCCCCCCGCAGGCCCCGGTGCGCCACTGCAGCCCCGGCGCCACCGGGAGCCCCCACCTGCCCGCACGGCCCCGCTGCCGCTCTCGGCCCCGCGGCTGCGGGGAGCCGGCGGCTCCGGCGGGGAGGTGGCGGCAGGACGGGGGGCTCAGCCCGGGCTCCTTCCCGAGCCCCTTGCCTTCCCGGTGCTGCTCGGCCCCGGCAGCCTCCGCCGCCCCTTCCCCGGGAGAGGCTTCTCCTGCCGCTGCTGTCCTCGGCGACGGAGGGGAAAGCGGGGAAGAGAAAGAGAGGCCGGAGGTTACGGAGGGAGAAGCGGTTCCCGGCGGGAGGCGGCGGGCAGGAAAGTTGCCGGTGCCGCCGCCGCCGGCGCGCAGATGCCGAGCCGAGGTATTGCTGCTATGTGGGGAAATATGAGCGAGTAATTTTATAAGTAACAAAGGCTGGGGAATGGAATGAGCCCCTGTTATCCGGTGTCCTCTGGAAGCCCTGGATCAGCAGCTTCTTGAGCCTCGCAGCGACTCCGGGCAGAGGATCCTTTCTTTTTTCCCAGGGGATCGGCTAAATATAGAAACCCCCTCAATCGCACGAATCACCCACCATTTGCTGTTTGTGTAAAACCGATTAGCCAGACACAACTGTGAAACGACTCGCTCCTCTGGCACCGCCACGCACCGCCACATTCCGCTCCGCGGGGTTCCGCGGGGCCGTGGGTGCCCGCGGAGGGCCCCGCGTGTCCCCGCTCCCTCCAGGTTCTCCCTGTCCCTGGCATATGATTAGCGAGTCCTTATTTATAAAGTTCAAACGATCTCATCACCGGGGCTGCTCGGTTTATTTTAGTCGATGTATGCGGAGGTATAAATATTTACTTAGGAAGAAATAATATTTACTGCTTACCAGGAAAGCAAGGACACTTTTATTTATATATTTATTTTAAATCCACGGCTGCCAGAGGGTTGTTGGAGGGGAAATAAGCGCCTGGTTCAGCTCCTCCCGCAGCCGAGCCTGCCGCATCCCGCATCCCGCCTGCATTTTACGCCGCCGATTTTCCTAACAAAGACAACGAATTACTCGGGCGGAAAAGCAAAATCCACGAAGGTTTTCAAAGGTGACAAAAATTCAACTTTGTAAGAGGAAGATAATAAAGTACCAAACACTGTCAGTGCATAGGAGAGACCGAGATCTCGTCAGGCTCAACCCCCCGAAGCACCGCTTTAAATATTATAACGCTACATATTAATTCTTCTTTTTTCCATTTTGTCCGTCTTTTTCTTTTAGCCCCGAAAATGCATATAAATATATTATTATTATTATTTTTCGCAGCTGCCGTTAAAGCTGAGTTATTGGGAATTATCTGGGAAAGGCCGGTCCCTTCCCGCGGGAAGAACCGCTGCTTTAACCGCGATTATATCCCTGATTTAACGAAAGATCCGCGCTCGGACACCGCACGGCCACGGCCTGAATGTATCTATATTTTTCCCTCTAAAATAAATAGTAAACATTGATTAAATCGACCCAACGTGTTTTATTTAAAATAATTTCCCTTATAATTAGTCCCGACCGCAGACCCAAAGCGTACCTATTCCGGCCGGGAATGCCTCAGCGCCGGGATGTGGAGACGAAGTCAGGCCGAGAAAAATTAATATATTTAGGGAAACATCGCGGCGCGCTCGCGGGAGTCTCGGATCTGCCGGGGAAGGTTGGATTTGGAAGGAATCGCGGTGGTTCTGGCCCCGCCGCGGCCGCTCCGCGAACGAGCAAGGCTCGGGCGCTGTCACCGGCGGGACGGACCGTGGGAAACGCGCCCGCACCGCGGCCGGCGGAACCCGAGCCTCCGCGGGAGCGGAGAAAAGGCGCTCCGCGGCCGCGCCCCGCGCGCGTCTCCAGCCTCCGCGGCCGCGCAGCCCGTCCTGCGGGCGGGGGTCACAAAG
This sequence comes from Acanthiza pusilla, assembly GCA_036630365.1. Lineage (NCBI taxonomy): Eukaryota > Metazoa > Chordata > Aves > Passeriformes > Acanthizidae > Acanthiza > Acanthiza pusilla. Next base: position 2,288,204 of record JAXCHO010000025.1, read on the forward strand.
ACACCGCTCACACAGAGACGGGCAGAGCATTTTAAAAATTTATTTACAAAGTTGTGTACAACACGAAGGGATAACATTTAGAATACATATATTCATTCATATATAAACAGACTTCTATAATAGAATGACAGCGTTTTTCCTCCTTTTTTTTTTTCTCTCCAAAATTCTCTCTTTTTTTTTTTTTTCCTCTGTTCGTTCGTTTAATATTTAAAATTTCCCCGGCTTATTTCTTTTTTTATACATTTTTTTTTTCTCGTTTGTTCGTTTATTTCGGATAAAACCGCTCGGAGCGCCGGAACCTTCAAAAAAAGTGAAAGTTCGCAGCTCCTAATCGCGACCGTCATTTCGCCTCTTTAGAAAAATAAAAACCCCGAAAGCAACGTCAGTGATTTTTGATACAAATATGTACAAGCGGCGGGGGCGGCGGCCGGTGCCCGCTGCTGCTCCGAGCCCTCGCGGCCGCGGAGCCCCGAGGGGGCGGCCCGAGCTCCCCGGGGCGCTGCCCGGGGCTACCTCCCGGGGCTACTGCGCCGGCCACTTGGCCTGCACGGCGGCGGCGGGGGCGGCGGGCTGCAGGAACTGCCCCGCGATGATGTTGGTAGGCACGCTGAGGATGGGGGCGATGGCCGCGGTGGTCCTGGCCAGCGCCAGCGGCTGGTGGGCCATGAGGGCCGACTGCACGGTGACCGGCGGCCGCAGGAAAGTCTGTGCGCTGGCGGCCGAGCTGGCGGCGGGGACGCCGATGATGTTCTCGATGCTGAAGGACGGGCGGCTGCTGGGCTCCGACTTGACGATGGAGCCGGCGGCGCCCAGGCTGTTGAGCTGCAGCTGGAGGCTGGGGCTGAGCTGCGAGTTGAAGGCTTTGCGGCTGAGCTCGCTGGACGGCAGCAGCGGCACGGCGGGCGGCAGCATGGGCCCCACCGGGGGGATGTACGGGTACTGCAGCGCGGCCGCGGCCGCCGCGGGGTGCGTGTAGGCGCCGGGGTGCAGCCCGTAGGGGCGGCCGTAGGGTCCGGCCAGGCCGTAGGCGCCGAAGCCCTGCATCATCAGCGCCGTCTGGTCCCGCAGGTGCTCCTGCTGGTGCCGCTTGAAGCGCTTCCTGCGGCGGAGGAAGCTGCCGTTGTCGAACATGTCCTCGGACTGCGGGTCCAGCGTCCAGTAGTTGCCCTTGCCCGGGTTGCCGGGCTCCCGGGGGATCTTGACGAAGCAGTCGTTGAGGGAGAGGTTGTGGCGGATGCTGTTCTGCCAGGCGGGGAACTTCTCCCGGTAGTAGGGGAAGCGGTTGCTGATGAACTCGCAGATGCCGCTGAGCGTCAGCTTCTTCTGCGGGCTCTGCAGGATGGCCATGGTGATGAGGGCGATGTACGAGTAGGGCGGCTTCACCAGGCTGCTCTTGGGCTTGCTCTGCCCCGCCGCCCCGCCGCCGCCGCCGCCGCTCGCCCCCTCCTCGCCGCCCCCCTTGCCGCCCTCGGCCGCGCCGCCGGGGGCCGCCCCGGCCGGGCTCCCGCTGCCGCTGCTGCCGCTCTCCGCGCCCGCCTCCGCGGGCAGCGCCAGCTCCGCCGCCTCGTCCAGCGGCAGGCGCGGCAGGGCGGCGGGGCTGCCGGCCTCGCCCTCGCTGTCCTTGCCCGGCCCGTCGTCGCCCTCGCCCACCACGTCGATATCCACATCCTCGGCCGCCGGGACGGCGGGGCCGGACATGTCGCTGGCGCTGCCGCCGCCCGACAGGGTCATCCCCGCTCGGCGGACGGGGCGCGGCGGCGGCGGCGGCGGAGGCGGCGGGGCCTCCCGCCCGCACCGGGCTCCCCCCGCGCCCCGCTCCCGCCGCTCCTCCGACCGGCCCCGGGGGCTACACCCGAGCGGCCCGGCTGCGCCCCGCGGCGCCGTCCCCGCGGGGCATGGGGCGGCCGCGCCCGCTGCTCTCCCGTCCGCGGGGCTGCCCTGGCCGCCCGGTCACCTCCCGCCGCCGGGCATCGGGGCTCAGGCGGCGCTGCCGGATCCCGCCCGCCGCGATGCGCGCCCGCGGCCGCCGCGCATGGGGCCGCTCCGCGGGCCGCCGCCGCTCCACCGCTCCGCTCCGCGGCCGCGCCGCGCACCGCTCCGCCGCCCTCCGCGCCGGCTTTTTTTTTTTTTTTTCCTCTTCCCTCTTTCCTCCTCTCGTCCGGCTTTTTTTTGGCTGCTTTTTTTTCCCCCCCTCGGCGGAGGGAGGGGACGGAGCTGCCGGCGGCCGGGCGGGGCGGGGGCAGGAGGCCGGGGGTCGCGGGGCCTCGCTCGCCACTTTGGCAGCGCGGCGGTCCCGACTGCCTGATAGATTACTTTCCCGTTAAAGATATACTCGGAGGCGGCTCCACGTGACCGCCTGACGTCAGGCGCCCCGCTGTGAAGTCATGCAAAACTCGAGTTGTTTCATGGACTGTCAACAAAGAGCGGCGGCGGCTCCGCTCCGCCCGCCCCGACGGGGCCCGACGGCACCGGCACCCTCCGGCCCCGGCGGAAAAGTTCCCGCACCGGGGCTCGCCGCCGCCGCCGCTCTCGGTGCGCCGGGCCCGGAGCCGCCGCTCTCGGGGCGTTCGGCAGCGCAGGCTCAGCGGATGCGCCGCCGTAAGAGAGCTTCAAAGCACCAACTTTGGGCTTTGAAACCACTTTTCCGTGGGTTTCTTTTTTCTTTTTTTTTTTTTCTTTTTTCTTTTTTTTTTAAATTTTTTTTTTCCCAGCAGCAGCAGCATCAGCTGGGAACGGAAGATCAGAGAATAGCTATTGATTATTCTATTAGGTTAGTTGCAGGGAGAAATAAAAAAGACGTAAAATAACAAAGGGAAACTATAAATAAAGAACCTTTTAGCCGGTTACTTTTTTCCCCCTCTCTTTTTTTGTTTGCTTTTTTTCTTTTTTCCTTTTTTTTTTTTTTTTTTTTTTTTCTTTCCAGAGGTGTTAACGACTTAATCATTGCGGGCTTTAGCATATGAAAAAGTAGGAAATGAGGGAGTGTGTGTGAATGTGAGGACCGTATTGCCGCGGCCCCAGGTAAGCCCCGGCCCGGGGAAAGGCGCCCGGCGGGGCGGGAGGGGGCCCGGCCGCCCACCCGTGCCCCGGTGCGGAACCCCCCGCCCGGGCCCTCGGCCGCGGGTGGCTCCCGGGGTTTGGCTTTGCAATCCGTCCCGCCGAGCCCTTTGCTCTTGCACTTCCCGCACGTGTCGTCCGATTTCGGTAAATACAATTAAATTTGGAAAATGCCCCGGGAGCAAACGATTTCCTATGAGCGGCGCTGCTTTAGGGAAGGCAATTCCCCGGCGTTCTCCCCAGATCCATCGGAGCCTCGGCAGGGTCGCTGTCCCGGCCTCTCCCCGAGCCTCGGCCGGGCCGCTCCGGCCGGGACGGACCCGCGGGGAGGATGGGGTGACCTTCCCGCGGGGCGCGGAGCCGCTTTCCCCCGCGCTCCGTTTTTCCGCGTGTCCCAGCGGATCTCCGCGGCCCGTGGCCTCCGCACCCGCGCACCGCCCTCTCTCTCACACACACACACGGACCCGCACACCCACCCGCACCCTCACACCCTCGCCTTGTGTGTCCCCCCGCCGCACGCCAAGGCTCTCCCGGGGAAAAAGGACTAAAAACGCCAACTCCGCAGCCCCCTGTTCCATTTGTTGCGCTTTTCTTCGGCACAATAAAAGTCAAATTAATTGATTCGTACTATTAATTACGGTGCTTAGCGTGAAAAGAAACGTTTCCCCTCGATTAGGGCTCTATTGTGCTAATCCCGTGTTCAATCACGGCTGCCGGCTGAGCGGGGCGGCCCCGCTCCGCGCCTCTCCGCGCCCCTCCGCGGGCGCTGCTGAGGCTCCCAGGCCTTCATCTGCTGAACTTTCGGGCAGCGTATCGAAGCCCACCCCGTTGGAAAGTATTTTGGAGCCCACCCGGGCGGAGTGGAAGGGGAGAAAGGCTTTTCTAAAAATCAGGAAAGTTTCCCCCAAGCAGCTCGAACCCATCGAAGTTCAAGGGCTGAAGGTGAGCGGGAGCTGGAGCTGCGTCCTGCCAAGCGATAAAACAATTAAAACAAAGCTCCTGTGGAGGTGGAAACCCACAATAATGACACGGCCAGAAATAGAAAGTGGGCGCCCATATGGACAGATAGATTTAGCAACAGGAGAAAAACAAACTGTATCGTCCAGATCGATACGGAGTCAAATAGAGACACGGCAGTGCAAAGGGAAAAGGGAGGATGGAATAAGTTATGATAGAGAGGGAGAAATTAATTACGACTCAATCTGATTCTAATATGGGAAAGCAAGATCCTGGCTGCGAAGCGAGTTAAAAATAAATCCGGAGGCTGAGCCTCGGGGGTGGGGGGGGGATTGTGGAGGAAAGACAGGGCTGGGGCAATTTCTGCTTCTGTAATCGTTTTAAAGGAAGGAGAAACCAAAGGTGTCCCCTTTCAGCTCCTTAAGCCTATTACTTTCACTAATGAGTTATATAAATCGTTGACCTGACCTGGATTAAACCAGCATTGTCGTTCGGTACGAACGTGCGGGGGTAAAGGGGCTCGAAGGAGAGGGGCTGCGGGTGAGAAATCCCTGTAAAATAAACACATCCAAGGGAGGGGACACGACAGGGACACCCAGACATCCCCCGGCCGGGGTCGGGGCCGAAGCGGGGTGAGCGGCGGGGCCTGAACACCGCCTTCAGCCGGGCTTTGCGCTAAAGATGTAGATTATTAAATATATATAATTTTTTCTTTCCATTTTTAGGCCTGTATTTGCACGTGTTTTGTTTCTTTTTCTTTCCTTCTTCTTTTTCTTTCTTTCTTTCTTTTTTTTTTTTTTTTTTTTTTTAATTGTAATAAATCGCCCGTAAACCCGGCAGACCTCAGTGTAAAACGAAATTGGTCATGTTTCCAAAACGGTTTCGGATTTATTTGTATTGGAAATGTATAAACATCCATTCTGTAAAAGGCAACACGTTTAATTAACGATGAGAGAGCAGTTAGGGGCAGAAAGCTAGTAAAATTGTGTGATAAATTTATGGCATTGTTAGCGTGCTTTTAATTATGGCTATTATGTTAATTATTTCACATTAGCATGGAGTTATCAGCAGCATGTCAGATTTAATCAAAACGAGCCTTTCTCTCGAAAATTGTGCTTTTCATTCGCCGCGAGGAGAACGGGGGGTCCCGAGCCGAAGCCGCTTCCCCCCTTCTTTATTTATTTAAAAATAAATAAATGAAGGCTTTTAAAAAGAGACTTCCCAATGAAAAGAGTGGCTGGACGTGATCCGGGCTGGTGCAGGCGGCAGATCCCTTTAGGCTACAGCGAGCAGCGCAGGGAGGCTGAGGAGGGAAGCGACGCTCTTGTTTTTTAGGAATTCACCATTTTCACCCCCTCCGGAGAAGGCATTTTATCATTTTGGATCATTCTGTCAAACAATATGATGTTGCTCATTTTTATCTGTCCCGTTTTACAAAGCCCCCGTTCACACTGCTGGCCAGGACAACGCGCCTCAGTACAAAAGAATAAAAGAGACAAGCCGGGAGGATATGGGATCGCTGCACGGATCAAAAAGGAGGAAAGAGGAGGAGGTGTGTGCGAGTGTGAGGGTGTGAGTGTGTGTGTGTGTCCGCGCTGGGGCTCGCAGGGTCCGGGACCGGCTCCGTGCCCGGCGCTGCCCCGCAGCTCCGCGGCCGTGCCTCCCGCACACGCTCCGCAGCCCCCGGGGCCGCCCCCCCGCCGGGCCGCTGATGCCGGGGGAGGCGACCCGCCGCTTCCCCAAAGGCTTTGGGCGCTTCCGTGCAAAAATAAAAACGATTTAAAATGGAGAAACACAAAGAAAAATTTAAAATCGCCGGTTCGCCAGCAGCCAGCAGCGCGGAGGGCGGCGGTGTTTTGGGGGGCTCCGTCCGCGCCGAGGTGCGGAGCGGTCTCCGCCGCCCCGGCTGCCCCGCGCCCCGGCCCCGCGCCCGCGGAGAGCCGCGGCCATCGCTCCGCGCAGCCCCGCGCAGCCCGGCCGGCTCTGCCCGCGCCCCCTCCTCCGGCCGGCCCCGCTCCCCCTTCCCCACGGGAGCGGGGGGCTGCGACCACGGCAGCTGCTGGCTTATTTTTAGAGCATTTCCATTCCTCCGGTTAATTTTAGATCGATCCATTATTTAGCCCCAGTTCGCCTTTAGGGAAACCCAAGCTGGGGGCGGCCGGCTCTCCGCGGCCGCGGGACTTTCCCCGTGCGGGGTGCGCGGCCGCGCAGGAGAGGCCACTTCGGGGATCTCCTTCCCATCCTGGGCGCTGCTGGAGGGGCGAGGGGCCGCGCCCCGCGGAACCTGCGCCTCCCCCGGCTGCCCCGCGGCTCTCCGCGCTCTTTGCGCGCTGCCTTTCCCGCTGAGCTTGGCTTTCACCGAGCGCAGATTTTCCGTGCTCTGCAGCCTTTTCCCTTTGGGAGACACCCCCAAACACACAGCCCCCTTCCCGCCCCTCCGAGCGGGGCCGGGGCTGCCCCGGGAGGGGAGGCACGAACCCCCGGCCGGCCCCGCGGAGGGATGCGCTCGTATGTGCGGAACATCCGCGGGTGTTTCTGGGCCCGCACACGCTCCCCCGGGCAGCCCCCGCCGTCGGGCCCGGGCAGCGGCGCGGCCCCGCACGGTGTCCGTCCTCCCAGCGCCCCTGCGGCTTCACCCGGAGCTTCTCCCTGCTCCGGATCTGAACAGCAGCCGAACGCCGTGTTCATGTAGATCCGCGAATCGCCTTGAATCTGGGGCTCGTTTTCCTGTAGGTACGAGCTGGGCGCTGGTCAGTGCCTCCTCTGTCCCTCCCCTCCCCCCGGAGCTGGCAGGGTGCAGGTGGAGGGCACCCAGCGGCGCTGGCTCGGCTCAGCTCGGCTCGGCTCGCAGGGAGACACCCCCGAGCTGGACACAGACAGGAAAACATCCCGGGGAGCTGGCAAGAGCAGGAGCAGCGCTCAGGTGTCCCCAAAATGTATCCTTCTGGGACTCACAGAATAAAATCCAAAGGGTCAGAAGAGTGGAGCCTGGTACAGCTTGGAGATGTGGGTGCTTTACAAAGCAGGGAGAGAGCAAAATTAATCAAATAAGTTAAAATACAGAATTATTATTAGGCAAATTGAGCTGTGTGAGAAGAGGAGCTCTGCTGCCTCTTGGGCAAGAAGGTGGCAAAGTTATCTGAGACCTGACTTAAAAAACAAAAAACAAAAAACCACCCAAACATTTGGCAGTCATTCAATCAAAATTCGTTTGTGCTTCAGATTTTCATTTTGCAAGCCCCCACTCTAAACAAATGGATATTTGTGCAATTTTGGCTGCAAGCACCTGCACCTACTCTGCAGTCCCACGCAGCCCTGGCATCCAGCAGTGCTGATTCCTGGATGAGCCCTGCTCGTGTCCCCAGCCATCTCCAAAAAATGGCTAAAACTCCTCCTCTGAGCACCCTGTCACATCCCTGCCCCTGGAGGAAGCTCCTGGACTGTGAGGCATAATACATACACAGGAACAAAAATCAGACCAAAAAAACCTCCCAAACCGAAAAACGCTTTAGATTTGATTTATTTGGATTCCTGGAGTTAAGGGATGGGTGGGAAGGGGTGAGCCCGGCCCAGCTCCTGGGGTGCTGCAGGGGGGGCACAGGGCCACCCCCAGCCCTGCTCCACACTGCAGCAATATCGGGGTGAGCTATGGGTGTCCCCCAGCTCCTGGGGTGCTGCAGGGGGGCACAGGGCCACCCCCAGCCCTGCTCCACACTGCAGCCATATCGGGGTGAGCCGTGGGTGTCCCCCAGCTCCCGGGGTGCTGCAGGGGGGGCACAGGGCCACCCCCAGCCCTGCTCCACACTGCAGCAATATCGGGGTGAGCCGTGGGTGTCCCCCAGCTCATCCCCAGGGAAGGGATGTTCTCAGGCCATCCTTGCTCCTTCAAAACCTGGGGGCTCCTCCGTTTGTGGGTGCAGAGGGCACTCTGGACAGGCTCAGCAGGGAAGATGAATTTTACATGGAAATGCCCTTATTTATCTGAATAAATCAACATGACAGAGTATTTCTTCCTTCATCTCTGCGTGGCCCAGGGGGATGGTGCAAGCGGTGCCAGTTTGGTGGCAAATATGGGGCCAAGCCTCAAAAAGGAGCAGTGTGACACAAAAAAAAGGGACACAACCCCAAAGGAGGATCCACAGAGAGGCAGCAGTGGCAGCTCCTTCCGAACCGATGTGTTTTCACACCGACTTTGCAGGTCGGCAGAAGCGCGAGGGAGACACAGCAGGGCTGTTTTCTGTCGAGGTTATTCTCTGTTTTCTCAGTTATTCCCCTGGCCAGTGAGATGCAAATGGAGAAGCTAAGAGGATTCCCAGGGCTGTGAGGAAATCCCTTTGCTGAAAGCTGGGGGCTCTCCGTGGGCTGGCCCAGTCCTCCTCCCGGAGCGAAGCAAACACTTAACTCACTGACACTCCTGTGAGATTCCCCATATCGAGCTGATCCCGGATTTCATTTCATTCCTCGGCACAGCCAGGACAGTGGTGGGAGCCAGCTCCCCCTCCACGTGCTCTCCTGCTTCCCAGGGCTTCATTTGTTTGTTTTCAGCAGGGTAGTTCCGTGAGCTGCTCCTCCGGCTCGTGTACAACACCCTCGGTTCCCTTTATTAAGCGCGGCAAGACAAGCGCTGAGTTACCGCCGTTGTTAATAAAATTACTCCGCTAATATTTTTCCCCAACACGTGGAATATTATTGATGGACCAGGGCTGGGGCCCATCCCGAGGCACAGGGCCCATGCATCACCCCAGCTCCACGTGCTCCATCCAAATGGGGCCTTGGTGGAGCGTAAGTGGTGCGCAGGCCTTTTATGGGCCTTCTGCAGAATGGTGAATTTTACCCAAAATGCAGGTTAAAACCCATGTTAGGTATTAATGTAATCAGGTCCATAATCTCTCTATCAAAAACTCCCCGAGCACCTCTTCACCTGCTGAAGCAGGTAGCTCTTTATCTGGAGAGTGCTGTAACACATTCTAGGGGCTCCTTGCTTATTTTTGGTAAAGAAAATATGCATTGCTAAGCCCCTCTGAATCCTGGTTTAGGGCAGAGCACGGGGAGTCACCAAAGGACCATCCTGACCTGCCACATGCCCATGCCAGTCCAACATTTTCCTCCTCCACCTTCAAACGCACTATAAAATGATCATGAATTTTCTATGAAAACTTGGTGACCTCCACAAACTTCTTGGAAACAGAAGTGCCATCCTCAGAAAAAAGAAAAAAAATCCAGCTTCTTTTCATCCCAAATCTATTTTTTTAGAGACAAAAAAGTATTTATTTTTAATTTTTTGGGGCAACGTGGGCCATTTCTAGAAGAGCCTCAGCTGCCTTCCCGCACAAAGCTTCATCAGCTTCATTCATCAGGGCACTCCTGCGAATTCCATTTAGCTCCTTCACCTTATTAGAGGTATTTTATTAAACATTTTATTAAAGTCTTTTAATGCCTTGCAGGGCATGTTGTAAAACCACACTGATTTCAGAAGCTTTCTGAGGGATCTCAGGCAGTGCAGAGCGTGGATGAGCTTTTCCAGCATTTCCATGTTAAATGCACAATGACAATTTAGCTCCTGTCTAGGACAGCACAGATAAAACCAGGGAGGGTTTTAACTTCGACCAAAATCATCAAAGGCTGGTATTTCCAATTGGAAGGGGAGCATGTGAAGAACAAATATTTATTCCTTAAAACACATCGGTATTATTATTTTTTGTTGGATTTCCTGCTTTTGTCCAGGTAAGAAAGATTTCCAAGAGGAATTCCAGCTAAGGAGGTGATGAACCATGTTGGGCTGGTCAGACAGTATTTGCAGTCTGTAAATAAATCTTATTTAGGGGCTTTTGTTAAAATATTCCACGACAGAAGAGTTCAACAGGCATTTTTAAATGGATTCTAAGCAACTGGGCAGAGAGAAAATATGTCTGTGGGACCATGAAACATTTATCTGTCCAGAAGGAGACAGGGAAAAAAAAAAAAAGCCAGGAATGATCTATCATAAGGGAGGAAATCTGCACCTCAGCATTTGCCAAAATGTCTTAATTGTTTTGTAAACTCATCTAAATAAATAAAACGTGGAGGGCTGTCTCAGCTCTCTGCTAAGGAGCAGTGAGTATTGCCTGGGGATGAAAGTCTTAATCCTGCCCAGGGCTGGGTGTGTTCCCAGTTTGGGGCTGGGCGTGTTCCCAGTTTGGGGCTGGGCGTGTTCCCAGTCTGGGGCTGGGCGTGTTCCCAGTTTGGGGCTGGGCGTGTTCCCAGTCTGGGGCTGGGCGTGTTCCCAGTTTGGGGCTGTCCGTGTTCCCAGTCTGGGGCTGGGCATGTTCCCAGTTTGGGGCTGGGCGTGTTCCCAGTTTGGGGCTGTCCATATTCCCAGTTTGGGGCTGTCCATATTCCCAGTTTGGGGCTGTCCATATTCCCAGTTTGGGGCTGTCCATATTCCCAGTTTGGGGCTACCCATGTTCCCAGTTTGGGGCTGGGCATGTTCCCAGTTTGGGGCTGGGCGTGTTCCCAGTTTGGGGCTGTCCATATTCCCAGTTTGGGGCTGTCCATATTCCCAGTTTGGGGCTGTCCATATTCCCAGTTTGGGGCTACCCATGTTCCCAGTTTGGGGCTGTCCATGTTCCCAGTTTGGGGCTGGGCGTGGTCCCAGTTTGGGGCTCCCCGTATTCCCAGTTTGGGGCTTCCCGTATTCCCAGTTTGGGGCTGCCCGTATTCCCAGTTTGGGGCTGGGCATGTTCCCAGTTTGGGGCTGGGCGTGTTCCCAGTTTGGGGCTGTCCATATTCCCAGTTTGGGGCTGTCCATATTCCCAGTTTGGGGCTGTCCATATTCCCAGTTTGGGGCTGCCCGTATTCCCAGTTTGGGGCTGTCCGTGTTCCCAGTTTGGGGCTGGGCGTGTTCCCAGTTTGGGGCTGCCCGTATTCCCAGTTTGGGGCTGCCCGTATTCCCAGTTTGGGGCTGTCCGTATTCCCAGTTTGGGGCTGCCCGTGTTCCCAGTTTGGGGCTGCCCGTGTTCCCAGTTTGGGGCTGTCCGTGTTCCCAGTTTGGGGCTGTCCGTGTTCCCAGTTTGGGGCTGCCCGTATTCCCAGTTTGGGGCTCCCTGTATTCCCAGTTTGGGGCTGCCTGTATTCCCAGTTTGGGGCTGCCTGTATTCCCAGTTTGGGCTGCCCGCTCCTGGTGGCACAGGGCTCGGAGCAGCTCGTGGAGGTGAGGAGTGGTCCCTGCCCCAGCCCTCGGCCCTGGGCAGGATCCCCTCGGGTGGTTTTTAGCTCTGCTGGACACTCACACCCATCGTGCACTCAGTTTTTACTGCTCCCTGCATTTTTGGCAAAAATGGCTCAGTGGTACTCACAGATTGTTCACTTTGAGGGTTTGCCCACCATGGGTGTGAGAGGTCTCCTTCTGCTTTCCTTGGGTTTATTTAAAACTTTCCAGTTTGGGGCTTTCCTCCTCAAAAACCAGAGCAGATCATTGCTCAGGGCACATTCTCCTGGCTCTGTGACAAAGGTGGCTGTCACCCTCTGTGCTGAGAGCCCACCTGGAGAGCTGTCCCAGCCCTGGGGACAACAGCAGGAGGATGTGGAGCTGCTGAGAGATTCCAGAGGAAGCCATGGAGCTACTCCAGGGCTGGAGCCCCTCTGGAGTTTATTTAAAACTTTCCAGTTTGTGGCTTTCCTCCTCAAAAACCAGAGCAGATCATTGCTCAGGGCACATTCTCCTGGCTCTGTGACTAAGGTGGCTGTCACCCTCTGTGCTGAGAGCCCCTGCAGAGCTGCCCCAGTCCTGCACAAGGACCTGGAGCTGCTGAGAGAGTCCAGAGCAGGCCCCGGAGCTGCCCCAGGGCTGGAGCCCCTCTGGAGCCAGGCTGGGAGAGCTGGGGGTGCTCACCTGGAGAGGAGATGGCTCCAGGGAGAGCTCAGAGCCCCTGGCAGGGCCTGAAGGTGCATAGCATTTAAACTGTGTAAATTAATGGGATTTAAATATGTGCTTCAGGTTAAGAATATTCGAACGCTGAACCAGAGCTTCATTTTCCAGATAGGTCTTGTTCAAATTTGTAAGGTAAATTTTCATCTTCATATATATGAAATATCTTCCTCGCTGCCTTTCTCCTGATAGATTTTTACCATTTTATTTTCATTTCTTAGTGAACCTCGACCTGGAGCAATGGTCACCTGTGTTGAAGGTGCAGCAAAGGCAGCTCTGAGTGGCTTTGGGGGAAATGGGGCTGGTGGGTGTCCAACAAATACTCCTCATGGAGAGGGCGTGACTGCAGGAGCCTCATGGTTGAGTCTTTGTCACACTATCCTGCTGCTTTGGCTTTTATTAACTAATTAATTTGGCTTCTAATAACTAATGGCCCAGTCCTGCACTCCTTACGCATGCAAAAAAGGGCATTTTCTCATAAAGCTGTGCCAGATCCTAACAACTTCACTCACGTCATTGCTTCCATTGCAGCAATTATTTGCCTGAATTTTTCCTTGAGCTGGCCAGGATTTTTCAGGCTGGCATTCTGGGAAGGATGTATGTCCAGCATAGCTATAACTAACACGTCCTGCATGATTTACATGTTTCTTACGTGTGTGAAATGTAATCTATTTGTATGTTTTGTGGTCATGTATTTAGATATGATCTCATGTAAGTCAGGCAGATAAATATATTCATATCATATAGCACTGACATACTTATTTTCACTCAGGACTGCCTTTATCAAGGACCTCTCTCTGTGCCTGGTGGGCTCAAGCAGCCTTGTTGTTGGCTCAGCTGGATCTTTATTAGGTCCAAATTTTCCCTTCAAATTTCAGTCACCTTCAATAAAACCGTGTAAGCAATGTAAGCATTATGTTTAAGTTAAATATTAATGCTCAGTATGGATCCAGTGGAGGAAAGATTGATGCCTGTCTGTGTGAGACTTGATCATTGCTGGGAACAGGAATGATGTTCTGTTTTCTGTCTGCCCAGAACACTTCAGTGACCAATCTCTGGAGTTTTATTCCTTCAAGAATGATGTGGAGCAGGCTGAGCTGCAGCTCCTGCCCAGGTGAATGGCACTTCATAAACAACTTTGTGTGACTTGGTGGCAGAATTACGTGCACAGGAATCTCCTTAAATTTGTGTTTTTTCCACATTGCTTATCTGATCTCACGAAGCTGAGGAAGACGGGGAGGAAGAGGAGGAAATCCCGATCCTGAGGAAGGTATGAATCTGAAAACATAGAACTTAAAAACAATTCAAGAGGAGAAATTAATCCAATAAATGCTAATATAGAGGTAAAAAACCACCCAGGCTGGCAGGAGAGCAGTGTTTTAATGGCACAACTCGTGAATAATCTTGCTGAAAGGTCTTTGTGCTCTCTGCCCTTTGCTACCTGCCTGTGCTTCCATGCTGCAATGTTTGCTCCTGCTTTCTTCTGCTGAAGTTTATAGCTCCAACTTTAAAAAAAGGGGGAGTGTGTCCATAATTATCCCCTCACCAATCCACAGCACTAAATTACCCCCCAGCCCCGTGCCTTGGTGTTTAACACGAATCAGATGAGAGAGCTTCATATTTAGTTTAATAAACTGTAATTTCTGACAAAGGTAACTGTCACCTTCTGTTTCATTCTGCGCGTTTATTTTTCAAGCACCAGAGCTGACCTCCGAACTCAATCTGCACTTGCCTATTGATGCATAAATATCTGTAATATCACAGTAAATTAAATTCAGGTTTAAAGGGTTTCTATTTAACAATCTGTCAGAACTTTCACAGCGTTTGATTTCTAGTTTCCTCTGTCCACTGACAGGTTTATCTCGGTATGGCTTGATTAATGAAACCTTTTATTTGCAGTAAGCACACCTATTATTACCATAATCTCTTAATGCTTGCTTAGGCAACATTGTACTCTGACAGCAGGGCTCCAAAAACTTCCAGCCCCTTCACCTCTCGCAGGATTTGGGGCTGGAGAAGGGATGGCACTGTCCTGCCCTGCACTCTTGGGGGTGGTGGTAAAATCAAGCAGTTTCCCAGTTTAGCAGGTTTGGAAATGTTATTTTCATGGAATTTGGTGTTCAACGTGTCTCATTAGAAAGTATTTTCGCCTAAGATTGACAAATGTACATTTAATTTGCGATTAGTGTTTCCTAGGGAGGAAATGGATGTTCTCAAGATGAGTTCTTAAGGATGATTTGTCGAATTTAAGGGAAATACTGCAGCACAGCCTGGAGAAGTTTGTATAGATTTGGATATCAGAGCTGTTCACTCCAGTTCCTGGTTTTCCTATGGCCCTGGGAAAATCTTTCCATCTCTCTGTGCTGTGATCCCATCCCACTGATGGCCGTGTGCAATGGAATAAATAGAATTACACCACACGAGGGGCAGAGTAAAAACTGCTCCAGGTGAGAGACAGGCCAAAACATCCCAAATCTTCTTTCCTTGTGGCACAGGAGGAAGTTGAATTCCTGATTCCCCCACACTTCCAGCCTGCAGAGTTGCTGCTGTGACTGCGGAGGGCCCTGCAGAGGGACTTGGATGAAAGGTGAGGTTCCTTGGTACCCTCAGCAGGACAGGAGCAAGGAAGGATCCAGCAAGTCACATCCCTGGACTAGGAAAAGATGTGATTTTCATCCCTGACAGAGCTTGGAACTGCAGCTTTCCCTGGGTCCCTGAGGATTTTCTCCTTCCCAGCTTGTGCAGCCCCATGGAGAGCAAAGGGGGCTCTGACACCCACTTCAGCAGGGCCTTGGGTCACTGCGAGTTTGATTCCATTCTTATTCTCATTTTCCAGCTGGGGTTTGGGCTTTTTCCAAACTGCTCCTCACTGGGAATTCTTTGTTCTAACCTGATTGTCAGACTCTGTCAGATTCCGAAAATAAAGACCTCACCTCCCGACTCGAGCACCTGAAACAAGACTGAATTATCAACGTGGGCTCTGACGTTTGGGTTGTCTCCAACTTGTCACGGACACCCTTTGCTTTTAGTTCTCCAGGATCTCCAAGAGACTCTTCTGCTGAAATCCACATCCCTCTGGAATCAGGGACAAGGTTCCCACCATCTCCAGTAAGGATTTGATTGCTTTCATGCCAATGTAGGGATCCCACGTGGAAAATGTCACATGTATATGTCACTCCAAACAGTTACAAATCCCTCTTGTGCAGAAATATCAAGAACTTCCATGCCAGCACCATGCTATTATTAAAAAGGAGAATAATTCTGAAGGTGATTCAGAATGTGCACTTGTTTCTCCAGGATGAGAACATTTCAAGAGGTTTATTGCATTAAGATGTTAATCAGCACCAGGAAACACACTCTGAGTTCTGCCATGAGACCCAGAGAGGCACTGTCATTCCTCTACAAACAACTCACAAAAGAGGATTATATTTGTCTGTACAAGAGCACACGTAGAAACCTGATCTCAGAATATTTTCACGGTGTAAAAAGTTGGAGAGGCTCATTAGAATCAAATTGTGTATTTTCAATCAATAAATGCAATACGGTTCGATGGCCCTGCGCTCGGGGTGTGTTTCTGCAGCTCCAGGAGTGACACTTCCAATCCACAGCCGCTTGTCATAAAAGTGTTTATTTGCTCAGAAGTACAGATTCTGCTCATGCAATCCTCCTGCTGGAATTATTATAATTCTCCAACACGTTTCAGACTTTTTTGGGTTGTTTCCCACTCTGCTTTTTAACCTTCAACAACAAATATTGTTGTATCATGAAGACAGCAAATCCAAACAATTACATATGTAGTCCAAAGGCATACACAAGAAAATCAATATTTGACATCTTTGCAACTCCCTCCTTGGAGCAGCGCTCAATAGCTCTTATTCATTATACACTTATATCTCTTTCAGATTCGCCTTTGTCACCAGAAACCCATTTTTTTTTCTCCTTTGACTTCCACATAACTTCTTTGCCCTGTACTTTTACAGATGCCTTCTGGCTATAAATACTAATGAAATCTCTTTGCTTAATTCAATTTTGCTGGTACACTTACAGTTATGACCTAACTTTCCCACGAGAGAGACTGATTGAACATTCCAATACCTTATGGATGGGAGCAAACACTCCACAGAACTGGACTGACAATTTCCATAATTATAGAATTCACAGCCTAATGACCTTAAAAAACAATAAAAAGATCTCTTGTTAATTCCATTTCTGTTACTGACATTCAAGATATTTCATTTTTCACAGGACAACAAATTTACTTTTTATTTTCAAAAGAGCAGTCTATCCTTTTACCCTAGATTAAATTTTCTGAATATTGAAGGATTTCATTGAATATTTAGCATTTCTTTGTCTTTTAAAAGTTAGAATATTTATGACCCTTAGAATGCTTCTGACTGATTTATAGCAATCAATTATAAGAGTGCGTTTTCAAATAGCCCTTTTAAAAATGAAGAATAGAATAATTAAAAAGATCAGAAGTCCTCCCTTGCATATAATTATTTCATTATTTCATTACAGTGCAGAAATTGTTTTTGCTGACTGCGAACAATTTTAATTGAGCAAAAGCTGTATTAATACACGATAGCAAGCAGTTCTTCCTAAGAAATAAGAGCACTAATTGCCTAAATTTTTATTCAGCACAGTGAGCCTTAAAAGCCACATTGTAATATAAACCTAATCACTGGGGTACAGCAGATCCTTTCGCCATGGTGGAGCCATTCCCAAAGCACAACCTTGCTGCTCAGTTCATTTATTCCTTCAACAGGTTTATTGCTGCACGAAACATTTGTTTGGGTGCTGATTTGTGGCAGGCTGGGAGCAGAGGGCTCTGTGCCAGCCCAAGCACAGTGCCACCCACGGCCACCTTGTCCCCATGGTTTGGTGGGGACACCGCCACGGTGGTGCCTGCACTGCTTTGGCTCCTCACTTCCATGGCCTGGCTCCCCTCTGCAGCTGCTCCAGGGCTTCCCTCTGCGCCGTGGGGAGGAAGAGAAACTCCACCAGAGGGAAATTGAAAGTGGGAGCCTGAATTTGGTGTCTAAATCACCACGGGAGTGAGGTTTCCTCTTGCTGTAAGGTTTTGTGGAGCTTTAGCTTTTGCTGAAAGTGTACCTATCCCACCCTGGGTAGGGATCCCTGCTTTTCCGGGGCAAGGCTTGCTGCAGGAGGGGATTTGGGTGGGCTTGCTTGGTCAGGAGACCTCTTCTCATTCTGCTGTTGATCTCTGTAAGGTGTTGTGGAGCTTTAGCTTTTGCTGAAACTGCACACATCCCACCCTGAGTAGGGATCCCTGCTTTTCCAAGGGGAAGGTTTGCTGCACACTGGGGTTTGGGTGGGCTTGCTTGGTCAGGAGACCTCTTCTCATGTTGATCTCCGTGTTGGATCTATTTCACTGGCACTGGTGCCACCTCTCCTCAGGGCTCTGGGCTCTCTGTGCCACCTGCTGAGCACCACCCCTGTGCTGCCTGGGCTGAAACTCCTGTGGCCACACGTGATGTGACAAATCACTGTCAGCTTTGCAAACACGCTCTGGCTCCTTGGCCACTGTGGTCCTTCCAGGACCTGCAGAAGGGTGGGATTGGGCTGTCCTCAGCAATGTGGGCACTGACAGGGACCCTATAGGGGCATGGCTGTAGCTGCACTGTTTTAGAATCTTTCTGTTCTTTCTCAGGGAGAACATAGATAAGCTGCATTCTTTTACTTTCTTAATCTCTGTGTTTGGCATTAGGTGTTATTTGGCTGTGACCAATGGTTTTAGGAGGTGAATTCTTTGCTGACCAATACTTGCTGGGTTATTAATGGATATATAAAGAAGCTTCTTGTAAATAAAGCTCTTCTTTCACCATCTTGGTTTGTCTGCCTGAATTCTCTCAGCCAGCTCCTGCAATCCTCAGGAAATCTAAAGCCACACATGGCTATAGGGGCAAGGGCACCACCAGCTGCTCCTTGCTCCCAAGCTCTTCCCAGGTCTGGGATGCAATATTTCAATGTGCCAGGGACGGACAATTCTTATGTTCAGCTCCCAAGCTGAGCTCAACATCCCAGCTGATGCTGAGACACAGACCAAGAAACACCAATGGCGTTGGCTCAGAGTCCTTTAACTTCAGCTGAGACAGTTTTTTGGAAGGAAGGAAAGTCTTTTTAATAAATAATAACACCTTAGCCGGCGCAGTGCTGGCAGATGGCTCCTGATAGCTTCTGCCTGAGGTCTCCGAGCTCGACAAGAGGAGTCTGCGAGTCCATGCAGAGGCAGTGCAGTGCCTGGAAGTGCAGACATGGAGTTAGCAGGAAATAATGGCTGCAGGGGACATCTGGAGTTTGTCTGATGTCCCCGTTTCTCCTGTCACGGCGCGGTTGCTTCCGGGGTGCTGGGGGAAGTCACAAATGGAGCTGCTGGTTTGTGAAAAGGCTCTTTGTCAGCGCTCAGCTCTGACCTCCCTCCTCTCAAAGCCCATGCGAAGAAGAAAAGTGGAAGTGAAAGATAAAATTCTGGTCCAATGCAGCAGCCTTAATATAGCGTCTGAAAGGGAGAGAAAAGATTTATAATTACCTCCAAGTGAGGCTGGAATTTTCCTCCCGAGCTCGCTGCTCTCCAGCCCCACAGTGAAGCACCAGTTTTGGTGCCAAATTACCAGTGTAGTGTTGAGGTAAGAGCAGTGGAAGCAGCAGTACCAGTAACAGCCAGCAGCACTCGAACACAGCCACGTTAAGGATTGCCTGGCAGCAGATGTGATGTATCCCTCTGCTATTCCATAGTGGCAGCCCTCAGGTACATAGTTATAATTCCTGCGAGAGGCAGGCTCTGGAGATGACAGACTGAATAGTTACAATCTATCATGAAAAATTTTCAAGGATGAGTTAATGATTTTGTGCAATTTCCAGACCAGTTAGCTGAAGCCTGCAAGCTGGAGTTTCCCTGGGCTGCAGCTCAGCAGGCTCTTTTCTCCTTGTGCCTCAGTTTCCCCTTCTATAAAATGAGTAAAGATCCTGCCTTTCCTGTGAAATGATTTAAATCTATTTCAGAAAAATGCTGGTTAGGGAATACTCCAGAGGAGGAAAAAGGGGTTATAATCAACCCAACTTTTCTGGCGGTAAAATCAGGTCTAAAATTAGTCCTGGGTTAGCATTTTTGTTTTTCCTGAACTGTTACATCCCATGTTTTCCTGAAGGAGGTGGACAGGGTAAGACAGGGAAGGTGTCTTTCTTTGCCAGTGACTTTGATGTCTGAAATCTGTGCAGATGGAGGTGGGAAATATGGGAAACTCCCTTTGGGTGTGTTTATTCCCAGCTGGAGTCTGCTGCTGTTGCATGGTTTTGTGCATGTGAAAAGGTTTTTCACCTTCCCAGGTGAGCTCTGCCCTGCTGTGGTGAAAGCCTTTACAAATACAACTCCACAAAGCCCTGAACTGGCTGCATTTCCTTCCCTGTCTCCACTGAGTTGGTTTCAAAGAATCCTAGAATCCCAGAATGGTTTGGGTTGGAAAGGACCCTAAAGTCCCTCTTGTTCCACCCCTGCCATGGGCAGGGACACCTTCCACTGTCCCAGGTTGCCCCAAGCCCTGTCCAGCCTGGCCTTGGACATTCCAGGGATCCAGGGGCATCCTCCTTTGCAGAGGTCTGAAGTTTAGTTTCCCATCCTGTATGAACCTGTTAACAGCCTGGCCTTGCAGCTGTTGGCTGAAAAACCAAAAACTTGAGAAAGATCCTCAGTGCCCCCACAGTCCATCCCTCCTCTCTGGAGCTCTGCCCCTCTCCCTGGGCACCTCGCAGTGCTTGGGACTCTGGCAAGGAGACGAGGCTCCAGCTGTGTCCAGACACATTTTTGCAGCACTGCCCCTCAGCTCACAGCTCTGTCCTTTACAAACTTGGGCACTTTTACTCCGGTGAGCCCTCCTGGTGCTCCCTCAGTGCCCAGGCTAATCGGTGAGGGTCCATTCCCATTCCCTCTCGGTCCCAGGACAGCTGTGCTGGCAGTGTGGGACACAAAGGATTTGCGCTGCCATCTGTGTCCTTTGTGCTGCTCAGGGCTCTTCCCCATTCTGTGCCCGGCGACATGGAGAAGGTTATTTGTCTTAAGAACATTTTCTCCTTTTCCCTTTTGTTTTGCTCCAGTGTCAACAAGCAATTTGCACCGTAATTCATTCTCGTTCTGGCCCTAATTGTCCCTCCCTGTCCGGAGCTGGCTGCTTGCCTCACTGTCCCCAGGCTCTCCCCGGTGTTTCCCAGAGCTCCATCGAGGCAGCCATCAGGACCCAAAAAAGCTGAATTAAGGCTAAACTCGTATAGTTATACACAGACTGCACAATCATTAATAAAACACCCAACCCAAACCCTCCCCTCTTTCACCAGGGTGACTTGAGACTTAATTAATTAGCACTTTAAGGTGCTTGGATAGTCCATTGGTGAGAAATCATAACTTATTCATTTTGCTCTCCAGGTGGTCAGAAAAGAGTTGGCATTTCATTGTCGGGGATGTAACCTAGGCATCTCCATTACATCCAAAATTTTGCAAGGGAGAGAAGACCTAGCAGAGGGCTCTCACTTCCTGGAAGTGATTCTGATGGCAGGAACTATTTAAAGAGAGAGGAAATCATATTGAGCAAAACCCCGAGCAGGTTAGGAAGGCTTGATGACAACCCAGAAGCTTCTGGAAAGACAAGAGAATTTTTGTCATGGCCTTTTCAACCTGTGTCAACCAGGGAAGACAACAGGGAGAGGCAAGGAGATGCTTGGCAAATTCAGAGTGAAAAACAGAGCACGTTTTTTAAATGTGGGGAGTAATTCGATTCCTCTCTTTGATGCCCAAGAAATTGTAGGAGGGTTTAAACCTCGGGAATTCCCAAGGGGATTTGGTGATTCGCCCTGAGCTCCCTGTGCAGTTGGTCTGTGCTGCAAAGTCATTTGTGCCTTGCCAGCACCACACACACAGACACACGCTGCACCTCCGATGGCAAAAGCCAGAATGCATCGCTTAGAAAGGCTCCAAAAAATCCACTTTTCTTTTATAATAATATTTCCACAGGCCAAGCAATTGATGGCTGGACTAGGGGAAAACATACATCTTTGCTTCCAAGTAATAGGCTGCAGATTTGCAAGACTAAATCCTTTTAAAAGCCCGGAATCACATCCATTCAGTCCGTAAAAGAGAAAGAAGTCTAATTTGATAACATTATACATAAAGCGTTTTCTTGACGTAGATATATTTTAGGCATGCCAGTTATATAATACAGAACAAGCAGGGGGAAAGGACTTGATCACATTCAGATGACACTAAATTATCTTATGACACAGGCTGTATCTTTTTTACAACAGAAAATGGAAACAACTGTGTCCTTGACCTTCAAAAAGGAATTGACTTCCCTAGCTTAACTATTCAAACAAACAACTGTGTACTCTCTTCAATTCCTGTGATAATTTTGATTTACTGTAAATGACTGAATTTAATGAACTAAATTATGCTATTTAAATGCATTTTGTGAATGGTATTGTAGTTTGTTACTAAGCATTATGTCTATGCTAAAGTGTGCTGTAAATGATATGATATGGAACATATGTGCTGTATTCATAATTTAACTGTTGCTATGGAGTGCCTTCTTCAATAGGCTCCTTTGAAAAACGAGTTCTTTATTTACCTGGCGAAATGAAGGTGATTTCTCAGCAAACCTCTAGGTCTCACTGACCTTGACAGAATTACAGTGCTAATATTTTCACATGGATGAACTGTTCTTCAATAATTTTTCCAAAATAGATGGCACAAATAGGTTTTCTGTTAATGTCGTGACACGCTGCGTGTTTTCGAATCTCACTTTTCTTTTTGTTTGAGCAAATGTTTATTACAGCTCTTGCAAAATGCCTCCCATCCTCGTTAGTGATAACAGGTTTCTGAGTTCAGAGCTGGAGCTCAGGGTCTTGGATGTGATTTCCAGAAAAGCTTTGAGCCTGGTGCTGCAGAGGCAGCCAGAGCCCAGCTCCCATTTCCAGCCACACCACACTCCTGCTGATGAAACCCTTCATAAATTTGGATTTCTCTGTTCTTAAGGACATAAATTTGGTTCTGTTTTGATGGTGTTTTTGCATTTAAAGCCAGGTTCATCAGAGCTAAATCCTGAAACTCTTCAAATTCCCTTTAGCCAGACTCATTTTTTCTTTAATGCCTCTGTGCCAGTCAGGCACACATAGATACTGGTCACAAATTGAGGGCGTTGTATGTAAAATAATATATAAAAATAATTCTACTGTTTTCAGAAAATGGTGGGAAGTTGAGTAAAACCTCTAGAATTTTAAAGGCTGCTTTTGAATTTGGAGCCTCATTTCAAATTTTTCTTATTTTCTTCTTCTTTCCAAAGAGAAAATGTCAGTAATTTCTGAGAGCAAATAACAACGCAAGAAAATTCTGGCAACAACAGGGAAGGATTTTTACAATATCTTGGAACATATCAGTCTTCATCCAATGTGCATTTAATGGGTCAAATAAGGACACTCTTGAAACATTGAGCCATATATAACACCACCTTTTAACTAATTTGAACATTCACAATAAATTATGGCTGCATTTCATAACTGTTCATCAACCACCAGCTCCCAAGGAGAACAGCTGAGTTTTCTGAACATGGACTCTCTTTGAAAACCTGGCTGGTTTTAACTATGTCATATGTGTTGTCATTGCATACAAGTGCAGCAAATATTGTAAGGTTTTTTTTGGTTTTTTTTGATAGCTGTATTTCCAGCAGTGGATAGCACTGATGGCATTTTTATATGTGCAAAGGCTCCTCCTGGAGGTCGGTTGTGTTGTCAGATGCCCTGCTCCACACTCGGGTGGGTTTGTGCAGAACAGCCTGGGTTCCTGTCTGTGCCAGAAAATATAAAACAAACTGCTGAAAATATAAACACATGTAGCATGTAAACACATGTAGAAATTTCCACCAAAATTCTCGCTGGAAAGCTCATTCCAAAATATTTCCTAACCTAATAGAAGTGTGTCTGTCCGTTTGGATGTGTCTGTAGAGGGAGAAAAACTCGAGGATGACTTTTTGGTTTCACTTTTGCTTGAAAAAATAAAGATGTGGTGAAGGAAGGTGCACAAACAGCAAGGGGATAATGCTTCCCAAGACCTCACTAAAGCAGGTACGCCTGGTGTCTCCTGCTGCTGGGAGCTTGAGGATGTAGCAAATGTGTCCAGGAGGATGAAAAAAGTTTGGGCTTCAGCTCAGCTCATCCTCACCTTCCTGAGAGGCTTCAGAGAGGGCAGTGCCAGGCCAGGATGGGACCCCCTGCCCACCTTCCCAGCCAGCACAGCCCCACGAGAGGAGTTCCTCCTGCAGCACTTTTAATTTTGGGTTCATCAGCTGCGATCCCAAACGACGTGCAGATTCCTGAGCCAGGAATTGGCACGGCAGGAGCAGCCTGCCCCAGGTGCCTGCTCTGCATTGTGCACCATCATTGGGTGAGGGAAGGAGCTATTTTTCAGCAAGTGGCTATCGGATACTTCCCGTGCTGCATATCAACAACCAGATCTTGACCCAGAAATGTCAGTCCCCGCTCAGAGCAGACAAGGAAGCATAATTAGAGATGCTCTGGCAACGTATTTTAGCACTGACGGTGACAATGTTTAAATTTTTAATCAGGCATGTAACATAAAAAGCACATAACATGAAATGTGAAAAGAAAATTGGCAAATACCAACGTGCTGTTTGACACTTTATTTCACTGAAGGAAGTGAACATCAATAAACATTATTTATCATAAATGACAGAGAGGAAGGCGTGTTTCTAATAAAAACCTTCCCATTGCAAGGGGTGAATCTCATAAAAGCACCCTGATAGTACTGTTAAAACCGTGCTGGGCCAGAGCACAAAAGGAAACATGGAACTGTTTATTGGTGTGCACCCAGATGTGCTCCCTCACGGCAGCTGGATTTGGGGGGCTGAACCCTCTTCCTTCTCCTGCCACATGCAGCGGTGGCACAGCTCTGAGCCCTGTGGGGGTGACACAAGCGCTCCTGCACATGTGGGACAGAAAATGTCCTGCCAGGTTTGAGGTTGGACCCTTCAAAAAATGCATCCCATGGCAAACACTGAGTCAGGTATTTCTAGCTGGAATATTAGAGACAAACTGAAGGGATGGGCTGGGCTGAGTCCAATGTACTGATCCAAGGTGCAAACAGGGAGCTGTGGTGGCCATCACCCCAAAGCTTTTTCTGTTTTAGCAAAACCTTTTCACTTCATTTTCTTGGTAAACATTGTTGGCATTTTCTCCTGCCTAAACCCCATCCCTCCCACCACACCTGCTGCATGTGGGCCCTGCTGAGTGAGGCCCCGTGGTGATCTGAGCCTGGAGAAGCACTGAGCTTTACAGGGTAGATGAATGCACCCAAAAATTACTTGAGGGAAGTGCCAATCCAAGTATGCCAAAGTTAGAAAAAGCCTGATTTAGGGCTATTCTGGTCACTTTAATTTGTCTCTGTCGTGTGCCTGAATAGAGAGTCAGTCTCCAAGTGCACAATTCCAGCTGCTGCAACAAAAGTACAAACTTGGAGGAAACAACTCCTCCGTGCAGTGCACACTGAGGCAAACTGCGGCTGCCTCTGAAGCCCATGTGAACATATGTGCACATTTGGATAATTTCTGAGTGTCCAAGCTCCTCTCTGCCTTCTCTACACGCAGTTCTCCCTTTCCTCCCACTTCAAACCCGCTTCTCTTCCAGCCCTAGTCCCCGATATGTCTCCCTGACCCAAGTTCCTGCCTTTGCCTCCTTGCTGCTGGGTCTGGCTCTTGCATCCTCCGCAGCAGGCTCAGGTTTCCATGCTCTGTGTGCTGGGATGCTGTGAGGAGGAGCTGGGAGCCTTGCAGCCCTGCTCCAGTGCCAAAGCTGGGGCTGCCCTTCTCCTGCTTGCTCTGATGGAATTGTGGCTGCCTGGTTGATGGGAGCTCTGAGGAGGAGCAATGTGCTGTCTGCAGAACACAGAGTTTTGGAGGATGTTGTGGACAAACCCTAAAACCTTAATTTTTTTATAAACTTCACCAAATCCAGACAGAGTCAAGAGTTCATTCCCAAAAGCAACGGAAGTCTCCCAGCCAAAATTTTAAGTACAAACCAAACTGAAGTGAGATCTCCTCAATGAGATGGTTGTAAGACTCTTTTTAATGTGGGCAAAAGAAAATATTTTGCCTCGTCCTTGTTTTAAGAAAGATGTGAATCCTCTCTTTTTTTCCCTTCTTTTAATTTTTTTTTCTTCTGAAATGTAGGAAGAGAATCCAGCTTGAGGCACAGAGTCATCATGGGACATTTCATCTCCAGTGGGTAAAGGCTGGCAAAGATGGGGCAACTGAAGGCAGATTTCTGCTACAGGGAGTGTCAGACAGGCTGAACTGTAGGCACTGCTCTGCCCCAATTTCACAGAATTCATGATAATGCTTCTCATGGGAGCCTGCCTGGGTTAACTCCTGGGCAATCACAAGCCTGCATGTTGCTAATAACAGCATCATTGGCTAAAATATCCCCACGTTTACTGATTCAATATTCCAATTTTGTGGCTCTGTTTTATCCTGCTTGTTCGCTTTTGTTTTCCATTCCCGTCATGCTGTTACACTAATATTTTCCATCTTGGTTCCAAGGGCTGCCACCATTAGCTGCTGCACCACGTGAACATTTGTGTCTCTCCATCAGATTTGTGAGGAGGCTGCCATGGCATGGCCAGCTCTCATGGCAGTGTTTCCAGAGAGCAGATGGTGACAGCTCAGCGCTGTCACCCGAGGCAGCTGGGGTGAGTTCCCTCTCTTGGAAGCATGGACTGTGACCATGGCATGGCTGGAGCTGATCTGAAAGCCTGGGGAATTTGGGCAAAGAAAGAGGAAATCCTTTTTTGAATCTGATTTATTTCAAACGGAGGCAACTGATAAAATGCTGTTGTCAGCCCTCACCACCCAGCAGGAGTAGCTGCTCCTGTTCTCTAAAGGCATCACTGCACTACCCCAAATTAAGTTCCTTCACACAGTGCTTGGTAGTTATGACAAAGGGCAAATCTGAGCCATGGAAGGAAGAAAAAGACTTTGTTAGGACTGTTAGTCCTGCTTTAGGCTTCATGGACTTGGGCAAGCACAAGAGAGTTTGTGCTGGACCAAAATCACAGCTAAACCCCAGGAATTAATGTTTATCCCATCTCTCTACCAATTCTGGGGCACTAGACTTCAGATCCTTACATTTGGGCATCACAGATCCTAACATTTGATTTCACGGGGATTTAGATGCTGAAGGATTTGGGTCTTAACCTCTGCTCTAGTTTCCCAGCTGAAAGACAGTCGTAATATTTCTCTGCCATACAGCAGACTCACAGTGAGTAATTATGTCATATTTGTGGAGTACTTTGGGAAGACTGTGCTCCATATTGCTGATATTATTAACTTCTGGAGCCCAAGATGGAACAGTGAAGTGCCTCTGTGCTGTGCAGATCTGATAATCTTGAAATCTAAGGAGTGTTTAGAAGTTTTGACATGAGAAAACTCTCAGCAACAAAAAGAAACCCTTTCACACAGCAAGGATTGGGGGAAATAATGCAGAGCCATCAGCACACAGGCCAACCTCTTGTTGCAAAGTGAGTGTGTTCCCAGCCCACATCAAAGCTCTGTTTACTTCTCCTGTCAGATGATTTTGTGAGAGTGTTGCAGAGGGCTGGAGCACATTGGGGTGACAGAGCCAACTCACAGAAAGGACTTTCTGAGGCAGCAGACGTGCAAGGAGAGGTCAGGGTTAGCAAGGACAGGGCACAGGGTCTGCTGAGTGGGGGAGAGATGCAGAATAACAAATAAATGTACTGTAGGACAGAAATCCAACCGTGTCCTGGGCTGCATCAAAGGGAGTGTGATCAGCAGGTCAAGGGAGGTGATTCTTGCCCTCTTCCTGCCCTGGTGAGACCCTGTGGGAGCACTGAGTGCAGCTCTGGGGTTCCCAGTGCAGGAGGGATGGGGACTTGCTGGAATGAGTCCAGAGGAGGCCATGGAGCTGCTCCAGGGCTGGAGCCGCTCTGGAGCCAGGCTGGGAGAGCTGGGGGGGCTCACCTGGAGAGGAGAAGGACACAGGGAGAGCTCAGAGCCCCTGGCAGGGCCTGAAGGGCTCCAGGAGAGCTGCAGAGGGACTGGGGACAAGGCATGGAGGGACAGGACACAGGGAATGGCTTTGAGGTGGAGCTGGGTAGATTCAGATGGGATATTGGGAAGGAATTCCTGGCTGTGAGGGTTTGAGGCCCTGGCACAGGTGCCCAGAGCAGCTGTGGCTGCCCCTGGATCCCTGGCAGTGCCCAAGGCCAGGCTGGATGGAGCCTGGAGCAGCCTGGGACAGTGTGCCCTGGATTTTGGGGATTCATTCTGCTCCCAATTCCTGTCTTCCATCGCAAGGCCTTGGGTGTCTGGACAACAACTGATCTTGCCATGAACAGCTGAGGCAAAGAAGCCATTGAGTACCTCAGCCTTTCCCTCAGCCTTTGTAACTATGTCTTTTTCCTATTCCTGCTGGGAAACCATTAGGTATTGAGGTACTGAATTTAAAATTTGGAATTTTATTGCTTGCGTTGGAAATCGTGACCTGGCTCACTTTGAGGCATCCAATATGAAGGCTGGGGGTTTTTTTTCCTTTTTCTTGTTTTTATATAATTTTCGATAATTTCCTCTTGCCTTGTGCTATTTTAAGATGTTTAACTTAGTAGCTCCAGAAGAACCATTCACAAATAGTGTTGATCTGTGTTTTGAAAGTTTAACATACACTATCCAACGCACATTTACATACACCACCGAAATCCGGCATTTGGGAAATTAAAACAACAAAACTTGATTGCATATCATGATTTCATATTTTGCAGATGTTAATATTTAATCATATGCAGAGCCATTTAGCTTAAGTGCATTAATGTAACTCATTTAAAAGAGGCCAGTAATTGTCCTATTAACTCCCAGCCTGGATGTTATCCATGCTGCCCTGCTGGTAAGGCCAGAGGGAGAGTCTCCTATTGGCACCCACAGAGATTGCTCTGATCTGTTGAAAATCCTGTTAAAATCTAATTACTTAGGAGAATAGGCCAGGGAATATCTAATGAGCTTCAGGAAACCCACTGAAAGAAATTCTCTTTTAATACAGACTGAAACATCTTCTGTGTTTCAATTACAGTGGTACCACATGAACATAATTACACTTGTATAGAACGGGACTCGTCTTTGTTATTTTAATTACATATCACTAGATTTTTCTTAGTCATGGAGAAAAATAATTTGATTCCCCATAAAGGTTAAATGTTGATGAAAAGCTGAGTGTTAAAATAAATGTAATCTTTGTTTATGATAATTTCTTCTTTGTTTCGTGAGGAAATGTTAGTCAAAGAGGGTCACTGAGGGAAGCTGACCGACCCAACACACACTGGGGAAGCCCTGGGAAGGTGGAGATGTTGTACCGATGAGAAAGATTTCAGAGAAGGTCACTCACTTTGCCAGTATGAAATTTGGCCTTACTTTTGTTATGGTAATTGAAGCTGTTGACATTAAGCTCACAATAAAATCTCATAGCAGCAGCAGCAGCACAACAGGCTCCTTGTACCAACAGGGGGGACTATTTGCAATTTCTTCCGCTCATAGCTTCTTAATTTTTTTTAATTTGAAAATTCCGGTGCTAACGTGACCAAAATTGTCACTGATGGCTTTTTGCAGTGACACCAATGGTTCTCTTTCTGCCCAAGACACTGGAACAGGCTCCCCAGAGCATGGTGACAGCCCCAAGGCTGCCAGAGCTCAAGAAGAATTTGGACAATGCTCTCAGGGACGTACAGGGTGGGATTGTTGAGGGTCTGTGCAGGGCCAGGAGATGGACTGGAGGGTCCTCGTGGATCCCTTCCAGCTCAGGATTCTGTGGTTCTATGGTTCTTATCCATGGACCTGCATGGCCCTGCTCCATGGGAATGAATCAGAGTATTCTGTGGTTCTATGGTTCTTATCCATGGACCTGCATGGCCTCGCTCCATGGGAAATGAATCAGAGTATTCTGTGGTTTTGTGGTTCTGATCCATGGACCTGCATGGCCCTGCTCCATGGGAAATGAAGCAGAGTATTCTGTGGTTTTGTGGTTCTGATCCATGGACCTGCATGGCCTCGCTCCATGGGAAATGAAGCAGAGTATTCTGTGGTTCTATGGTTCTTATCCATGGACCTGCATGGCCTCGCTCCGTCAGGAAATGAAGAGCATGGGACTGCTCGTGGGTTTGGCCCCTTTGTTGTGGCCACCAACAATCCTGGAAGCACAGCAGCTGATCCAGACAGCCTAGGGCATTGCTGCCGCTGTAACTGGGCTTTCCATGGAGAATCCTGAATCTAATGGGGTTAAACCCTGAGATGGTGTGCGCACAGAGGAGGCAGGACGCCATGTCTGCCTGCCTGCAGGAGCAAGCTGGGCCGCAAGGAATATTTCCCATGTTATTTCTGCCTTAACACATGGCCAGGCTGGTCCCAGAGCAGGCGTGGCAGAGGAACCAGTGAAGGAGGGGGTGTTGGATAAACCCTTTATCCTCTGGATAAACCCGCTGGATAAACCCTTCTCCATCCGCGGCCTCAGGTCCCTCACACGCTGTGAGGCAGCGGCGAGGCGGGAAAATGCTGAGGTGGGAAAGCGCTGAGGGGGAAACGTTGAGAGGGGGAAAACACTGAGGCGGGAAATGTTGAGGGGGGAAACGCTGCGGTGGGAAACACTGAGGGGGCAAATGCTGAGGGGGGCAAATGCTGAGGGGGGAAAATGCTGAGGGGCGAAACGTTGAGGGGGGAAACGCTGAGGGGGGAAATGTTGAGGGGGGGAAACGTTGAGGGGGGGAAATGCTGAGGGGGGAAATGTTGAGGGGGGGAAACGTTGGGGGGGAAACACTGAGCGCTGAGGGGTGAAACGCTGAGGGGGGAAAACACTGAGGGGGGAAACGCTGAGGTGGGGAAAGGTTGAGGTGGGGAAACGTTGAGGTGGGGAAATGTTGAGAGGGGAAACGTTGAGGCAGGAAAACGCTGAGGGGGGAAACGCTGAGGGGGGAAACACTGAGGCGGGAAACGCTGAGGCGGGAA
The DNA here is from genome assembly GCA_036630365.1 of Acanthiza pusilla. NCBI lineage: Eukaryota > Metazoa > Chordata > Aves > Passeriformes > Acanthizidae > Acanthiza > Acanthiza pusilla. The sequence continues at coordinate 2,318,201 of JAXCHO010000025.1, forward strand.
AACGCTGAGGCAGGAAAACGCTGAGGGGGGAAAACAGAGAGGTGGGACAACAGAGAGATGGGAAAATACTTCCTTCATGGACAACCTTAGGCTACCATCAGTTTGTTCTGGGCAATGCAATCCCACGTGAGAACATGAGTCCCACGCAGCCTGGCTGCGCTGAGGGGAGGAGGAAGGCTGAGAGAAGCTGAGGAGAGGCAAGCGCCATGTCGGGTGCCTGAGGGGTCGTGAGGAGACCACCGGCCATGGTTGTTCCAGGTGAGTTTGCCCACCCTGCGTCAGGCAGTGCTGAATCAAAGAATCACAGAAACTGATGAGTGGGAAGGGACCCTCAAGGATCATTCTCATTCCCTGGGGAGCCTGTTCAGTGCCTGACCACTCTCTGGGGGAAGAACCTTTTCCTGATATCCAGCCTAACCCTCCCTGACACCACCTCAGGCCATTCCCTCATGCCCTGTCCCAGGTCACACACAGCAGAGATCAGTGTCTGCCCCTCCTGTCCCCCTCATGAGAGCAGTAACTGTGATGAGTCTCCCCTCCATCTCCTGTTCTTCAGCTGAACAGACCAACTGCCCTCAACCTCTCCTCACATGGCTTCCCCTCACGGCCCTCCGCCATCTTTGTTGCCCTCCTTTGGATGCTCTCAAATAGTTTAATGTCTTTCTCATGGAGCCTGGCTGGATGTGCAGGTTTGTGCAGTGACTGGCAGAGGTGCCCTCAGGGAGCTGAGTGCCCTGAGCTGGGAGATGCTCTGACATTCCAATATGGGGGCTGACTGTGGGGTCCCACAGAGTGAGGGGTGTGAGGGGAGATTCCCCTCCTCAGAAGTTATATAAAGCTACAAACAGAAGTAATACAGACTAACATCTGCTGTCCACCACTTCAAACTCCCACCCAGGGCTTTAACCTGTGAAGGAATTATTGCAGTTGGTTTGGTGGAGAGTCAGGGCTGTGGAATAGCTTTAGAATCTTGGAAGAGGCTGCCATGAGCAGGAGTAACCTTTGGGGCTACTCTGACTTCACAGATATCTGGATTAAACTGCACAATGAGGGATCCAGGTAACAAAACCTTAATTCTGTTTTCCTTGTTTCAGGTTGTGCACAAGCTCAGATTTGTGCTGATGTTTTTCCTTCAGAGCCCCAGTGCCTTCCTGTCTCTCTCTGAATGGCAGACCAAGGAAAGCCAACACACAGGTAGTGTACACAATTCCTATCAGATTCATATCTGATATGGAGCTTTATGTTTTAATTTCCTTATTTTTTTAATAACTGTGTTTTACAAGTGTGACTGTCTTGCTTATGAAAATAATTTAATACTGCAACAGATTTAGAAAACATTATTAAACTCCATCCTGGATGGTTGCAATAGTATTCCTAATGAAGACAGTGCAGCCATATTTTCTTAAGATGTTGGGGGTTGAACATGAAGAGTCAGAGAATAAGTTGAAGAGCAACAGGTTTTTAAATCTGAACTCTTTAAAAAGATTTTCTTTGAAATTTAAGTTATATATCTTTGTCCAACACTTTGTAAACATATTTACTGTGCTTATTCTGGCTATCAAATACTGTTGAGTGGGATTGCATCCATTATATTTGGTGTTAATGGAAGTGAAGTATTCAGTGTTTCATTTGACTGCATCCAGGAGAAAAATGTGCTTCCTCAAGCTGAACTCCCACTCATCTGCTTGGAATTTGAAGGCCAAGTGCCTTATAAGTCCCATGTAAAATCTATCTGTAATATTTCTTACTGCATCCATTTAAATACTTTTTATACTATTAAGATGCACATTTGGCAGGGAGAAGGAAATGAACTCAAGGAAAAATATTAAAATTTGGCTGAACTGTAAAGTCTATATTGGGGATTGATCCAAACTTTGATTTTGCCCTTTTTAAACCACAAAAAAGGATTCAGATTTTCAAAATCTGAGGCTCAGCTTGGTGTGGAATCGAAGAGTTCTCAAAAATCCTACCCAGGCCCTTGGGTAGGAAAACCCTTGGAGGCAATCCTGGCACAGCTTGAGCTAGAGTGAGAGCTAAAGAACCAGAGGAACCTCCCAGGCACTGCAGTCACATTCACTGAGTAATTGCAGTTTAAACTTCTGCAGTCTCTTCCCTGAGTCTCATCCTTAAAAGGTGTCACATAAAAAAGGTTACTCTACCTACAGAATGAGCAAAAGAGTTTGGAGACTGCAGAGACTTGGGGGAAGATGAAACTCATTGAGAGGAGGGGAAAAAAAAGGTCAAAAGTGGAAAGAAGGGAGGAAAATGGCTACTGTGAAAGAGAGAAAAATCACTGGAAATGCTCCCACCCCCACCCAGCATCCTGGCTCCAGTTCTGTGTCAAGCCATTTCTTAGGAAAAAGAGCCAGTCAGAGTACATTGCTGCTCAAGCCCGAGTGAGTGCGTTATAAAAATGGAGAGTAGCATGTAAATCATTCATGGGGACGGGGAAATAAATAACCCTTTATGCCCATATAAATACTTATCAGATGTTCATAAGGGGAATTTACATGGAGTTTTATTCAGTACTGTCAGCCATTCCTCTGTCTTCCATCATTCCTGCCGTGAAGACAATTCAAAATATGGTGGTGGAGAGAGCAACCTCTCCACCAGCAGATCCGCAGCACATCATGTAGAAAGCTCTGAACTTGCCCTCAGTACTGCTGTTATTTTTATTATGGCTCTTAGCCGAGTGAGATCATTCTTCCTGGTTTGCCTCCCAAGAAATAATGGGAAGCAGTATGTTTAGCCAGTGGATTGATTCAGTGATCTATTAGCCTAATCCTGACTCTGCCAATCATCTCCTGGGTGACTGCAGGGAAATCACGTCACTTCTTTTGTGCCTCTGTTTCCTCTCTGACCTTCTGCCTGTCTTGTTTATTTGGACTGTAAGTTATTGAGGGCAAGGGCTGCCTCTTGCTGTTTGTGTGCATGGACCATGTCTGGTGCTCTGGGACCTCTGTGAGCTCCATCTCCAAGTGGTGCTGCATGTAAATAACAACACTCAGCTCCTCTGGAAGTCACAGAAAGAGAAGGAGTTGGCTGTTGTATGAACCTGTGGCAAACCATAGGGACATGAGGAAGAGCCTCTGCCATGAGCTGTTTTGTAGGGTGCTCAACAGGCACAGAGCACAAAGGTGTTCCCTGCCCCACAGGTCATGAGGTGAGGCCACTTTGGCCATCCCACGGATTCAGCATTTAGGGACACTTCCTGAACACCAGCAACTGAGCCGTACACAGCCATGAGGCAGATCCACGCCATGTGACAAATGGGAAGTGATTTAATTGGGCCAAAATTAGCCCATATTAGCCTAAATGATGTGGTATTTTATTGCATCCACTGTGAATGAGGAACTCCTGAAGGCCAGGTGGAAAACTGTGGCAGCCCAGCCTTGTGTCATTCAGCTGAGCCCTCTGGTTACAACTATAATTCCCAGAAGGATTAGGTTGAAAATCCTTTTGGGTTTTGGGCACTCCATGTATGGGCAAGATTCACACCTGTCACAGGGCTTTACCAGCAGTGTTTATCACTGATGGCAATACTGCCTTTTCTCAACACCATTTTGGTTCTGAAGCCTCTCTTCTAAGTTCAGCAGTGACACCAGCACTAGGTAAGTTCTGATTGTACTTGGCATTCCCTCAGCAGACTGTTCCTCACTGATACTGTTGAAAACTTGTTCATTTTTTTGATAGGCCTGGTGCATTTTCTGAGATATTTCAAATACCAGATTCTGGATATCTTTGAAAGTGTCTCTGTTCTGTTCTGTTCTGGTGGAGATCAGGAATGGAGATTGGCTGTGGGTCCCACAGCAGAGCCTGGGATTGTGTTTGCTACTCTGCTCATGTCTGCCTGACTCCTCTCTGGTCCCTGGAAAAGGCAGCCTAAAATATGAAAAGAAGGGGATGATACTGCATTTTTCTCCATAGCTTTTAATAGGAAATTCAGCGTGTTGCTGTGTATATGTAATTCAACATCATCTTTCAGATACTCTTAAGTAAAACTTAATTCTTAAAGTCAATTTTGTTTTTTGAATCATCTAATTCAAACATCATTTTCTTTTGATTCTTGAAACAAAATTTGAGCCACCAAATGCAAAAAATAACAAGTTATCTCCCTTGGTTAAAAATTAAATAAGAAAATTGAAAAGATAGCTGTTGTTTGATATTTTCCTGATGGATGATTTAGTAAAATTGGAGCTAGTGATGTTCAGAGGTAAAGGAATCTTCTGAAATCATAGGATGTAAGTATATTATAGAGCAATAATTTGGGAAATGTTATAAACCTGCTGAATGGGAATTTCTGGAAGCAGATCCCACTGGTTTTAATGGGAGTAACAAGCATAAATCCCTGTGCAAGAAGATTAGACTAAATTTCCAGTTTTAATTAATTTAATTGGTGACATCACTCCTTTATTTGTCACGTGTCCTGCTTGGTAAGGGAGCCTCAGTACAACTCCTCAGACAGACTGTGAGCAAAGGTTTGTGAGAGCAGCCCATGCCTCTCCTCTTTTGAGAAACACCTCCAAATTGCAGTGTTCATACTATTATCCATCCTCTGGGAGCCTTGTTCAGAGCCTGTGTTTATAATTTTAAAAAATACTGCAAAATTAGACTGTGGCTGTGGTGGGCTGCTCTGTCAGCACCTGGAGTCCTCCACGAGGCACCACCAGCTCACACTGCACTGAGAAAAAGGACCAACCCAGCCTGGAAACCTAGGCTAGTTCTGTATTTCTAGAAAATAATGGAGGGAGACATCCTCAGCTTACATAAATCAGAAATATCCCAGAGAAAAACTTCAGTCAGCTTATTCATACACTCGAATTTTATGGTGCTACACTTATTTCTGCCAGATGACAGTCTGCCCATCACTGTTTCCATTGCCAGGGACTGACAGCAGTTAAAAGCTAACATATTTCCATTATATGTATGTGTATACATACATACATATATATATAAAAAATATAATTTATATTACTCGTGCTGTAAAGGAAACACACAGTCAAACACTTGGAAAGAACTGGTTTGAAAGTGAAAGCCAATCTAAGCCTGAAATCCAAACACTGATTAGATTTTAAAAGGTTTGATAAATAACTTTTGAATTAATTGTGTGTGTATATGCATATTTATTTCTTGATATATTTTCTTATAATACCTTTGCCTAATAGCCGAAATAATTATTGCCTTTTTCTGAAATATGTGGATTTTCAATTTTTGCAGGGAAGTAAATCAGACAGAAACATAAACATAAAATACAGCGGTTAAATGTAAAAAATTAAGTACCTTGAATCAAAAATAGTAAGATCTTTTCTCTGAAATTAGAAGAGATTCATCAAAGTAAAAGTAACTGTGACTAAGGACTATGAAAATATAAAGGGATTGACATATGTGGTAATAGGGCAATTAAATCCTTAGCTTTTTCACTGTGATGATTTTATAGCATCTTCTTACTGTTGCCAGTTTGGAAGCTGCCAGCAAATATTTTCTTAATTGCAAAAGGAGACAATATGTGTCCCACAGTTTCATTCATAACATTTGATTAAGTTAAAGAGGCTGCATGTCTATCTGGGAGAACAAAGAGTTGGAGATGGAAATAGCAAAGACACATTGTGCATTTGAAAAAAGATCCCAGGAACAAATGATTAACCAGAAATTTTACAGGGAAAAAAAGTCTACTTGTCTTGACAGAATAGTCTGATCCTGTAATAAACCCTCCCAAAGTCAACAGTTCATAAAGTCTTTTGTTCTAGTAAAAGGGTCTTTAATTTTTAACACAAACTCACACTTTGGTATGCATGAGCTTAAGTAAAATTAGAAGACATGTATATAATAGGATTTAATGGATTATCATCTGCATTTTCCAAAGATGTCAGCTTCTCTCGGCTCTGATGGAGTAGCACTTAATGTAAATTTAATTTGAAGTGATGTATGGAGGGCTTGAGGTGGTACTCTGTGATTCCCTAACTGCCTGGAGAGGCTCTGTGGGTAGCATCTGGATTTGGCTGCTCCACATGCCCAGCAGCATCTACTAACTAGGATTAATGAGGTGGCCTGTTCACCAGTGATCCAAAGGAGGTATGCTACATTTACTCCCAACAATATGAATAGGAGGGCCAGTTTCCTTTGGGGGCACACTGTTTGATGAAACTTAATGATGGTCTCGAGATTAGGTGTAATAAATATACTGTATAGAAAGCACTTTTGCTTTGTCAGATTTAAATGTTATTTAATCATAAAATGGTGTTTGGCTTAGCAGGGCTGAGTTAAAGCTCATAATGGCCTCGGATGACATCTTTAAAGCTAATATTTTGCCTAAGTTGGGAAATGAAGTACCAACTTAAAAGATCTAGTATTTACCTTTGAGACAATTTTTTTTTTAGTTTGGGGATGAAAGGGAGGAAATCTCTGCTTGTTTGCAAAGTTGTGAGATGGTCTTAAAAATATCTTTGCTCTTACCTCAATGTGTTTGTGTAGAAATCAACAGCTATTAACTTTTAGGCAAAACTTCTCTGTGTGGTCTCAGCCTCATTTACGCGTCAGAATTGTATTTTGCCTTTGTGTCTAACTGAGCATTGAATGAATTCTCAGCTAATTTCAAATTCCCTTTGTCATCATGGTTTTCAGCCAAAAGTCTATAATAAATGGTCAGAAGATGAGCTGAGACTGAATGAATAGTGAGTGGTATTCATCAGCCAAACATAGAGTCCAGATCCAATTATATGTATTCATTAAGTGATAATGATATCATGGTCTTTAACTAGGAAGAAAAGAGTGTAATTGAATAATAACAGTTGTACAATCCCAGCGGAACACACTTTCCATCCCAGCACAGCGACCCTCGGGGATGATGCAGAATTGATGGAATTCTATTACTCTTTGATAGATTTATTATGAAGGGCTGAGTGGACTTGCTACTCCACTTTGTCACTCACACTAATCAGTATCGTAAGGCCCCGAGCGTGCAGGCTTTTGTATCCCTTTGACAAAGACAAGGTTAGGGGAGGATGACAGACACCCAGACCTTTACAAACCCATACTGCAAGATGAAATGGGCCAGCTGAGCTCTGAGCTGGGACAGAATTTTAATTTGTTTATCAATGGCTCACATGTGCAACACCATAAGGATATTTGTCAGAGGAGTAACACTGAAGCTAAACTCTTTTGTTTGGCAAGTGGAGCTTGGAAAAATATTTATTGAACTGTAAAAAACAGGGTAAATGAAAGGAAGGTGAAAAGTCTAAATGGAGTGGAAAATAACTTGCATTACTGTGCATAAAGTATGAGGAGGATGGGTATCTTTGTCTATTTTTGTTTGTTTCTGTTGAAGGAAATTTGCTTACAAACTACAGTCTGATCTCTTGGTGATTTAGATTCTGGGGGGGACTCAGACAAAACAGAAGCGGGCAAAATGAATTTCAAGTGCTGCTTTTTATTGCTGTTTATTTATAAGAAGTTTCCAGTTCAGGCAGATGGATTGCTCTCCTGCTTTTTCACTATTAAAAAACCAGCAAAGTAAATAAAATACCCTGGCCTTAAAAGCTGGAACTTGTAAATACAGTCTCGGATTTATAAAACCAATCTTGTATGTGTTCAAGCGTGGCTGTTTCTCCTACCCATCGTTCCCATTCAAATGCAGGCAATAGGCTCTGTCAGCATGGTCAGTAGCTATCAGAGCCCACTGGATTCAGGGAAACAGACAATTTGTTGTGCTTCTGATCCCAACAGGAGCTGCAACCAGCATTGGCATAAACAAGGCAGTGCATAGGAGCCTGCTGCCAGGGTTTGTTTTTTGTCAGGGTTGTTGAATGATAGATATTTCCATCCTTTTCTTCTCTCTGAATTGCTTTCCCTTTGCCTTTTTTTAGCATGGCATTCTGCATTCTAAGAGGCACTTGACAATTCAGTGTCCCTGACCATAAAAACAAATAAGTTGAGCAGTGCTGTGTCCTGTGTGGAATTGCCATGCCAGCTCCTCTGTCCCTGGTTGGGATTTGTGTCTGAGGCAGCACAGTCAGCTGTGACCACAGCAATTGCCTGAGCTGGCAGTCACTGTGGACAATGAGGAGCGGGGATACCAGTGACCAGAGCAGAAAACGTTTAGGAGAACCTTTGTTTCCCACATTTCGTGCTGTGGATTCCCTTTGTAAGGCTCCTCTCCCATGGAAGCTCTTTTTTTCCCCTCTCCAGCCAGAGGCACAATTGTGCAGATGTGGCTGTGGATGTACCTGCTGGGTACATCTAAACAGCAAACTCAAGGTGCATCTGGAGCATGGGAGGACCTGCCCATGCTGGTTGTTATCTTGCCAACAAAATCAGTGAAGGGAAGCTGACCCAGGTTTGGCCATATGCAGCAATCCCAGCTCAGAGTTGCTGCCTGGATGGTGCTTGGCTCTGGTGCCCAGGCACAAGCCTGATCCCCTATCAGCACAGCTAAGTGTTTTATGTTTTGTCTCTCTTCTTCCTCTGTATAAATAATCTGAGGCCAGGCAGTGGATCCTTGCTCTCTTCCAGGACCCGCCACATCCATAAACTCTGTGCTTAGTGGGGTTCAGTGAATTTATTTGGTCAAGGTGCCGGGGAGTGAGTGAATATTTCAGAACTGAAAATGACTGTGCTACAAATCAGACCCCGATGACAACAGCCCTTCCCTTGCACAGTACAGCCCTGTGTCTGCTTTTGGGTTGGATGATGACAGCTTTCCCACACAGGCACTTCTTTTACTTCTCCATCTTGCACAGTCATGGGCACGATGAACAGATGGCAGCGTTTTGCATCTGTTTTGCAAGAGGAAGCCCTGAAAATTCTGTAAATGGAGCACAAGAAGGGTAATCCTTTTCAGTGCCAAGTATTGTGATGACAGCATGGAATGTCACAAGCCTCTGTTGCCTCTCCCAGGGGCTGGCACAACTGCCTGGGAACAGCCACCTCCTGCCCGGCTCTGCTCTGCTCCCCTTCCCCGGCAGTGGTGATCAACAGGCGCGCTCAGGTGGAAGGGGTGTGACCAGCACGGCTCCCGCAGGGACGGTGCCTGCAGAGCAGATGTCCCCGGCAGCGTTCTGCTGCCTGCCCAGGGAACCCCTCGGTGTGTGCCCAGAGAGACACCCCGCACAGGCACAGGGCCTCCCAGCCAGATGGGCACAGGCACGGGCAGGCCAAGGAGCACGTGTGAGCAGGGAATGTGTTGGGAGTCGGGCAGTCTGAGCAGCCAGGAGTGGCGCAGTGTCCTTCACTCCGAGCACCTTCACCACAGGGACAAGAGCAGGTCCAGCTGAGAAGGGAGCTAGCTCCCTTTGCTGCCAGGAGGAGGCAATGGGTTGGGACCACGTGTGAGCAGGGAATGTGTTGGGAGTCGGGCAGTCTGAGCAGCCAGCAATGGCAGTGTCCTTCACTCCGAGCACCTTCACCACAGGGACAAGAGCAGGTCCAGCTGAGAGGGGAGCTAGCTCCGTTTGCTGCCAGGAGGAGGCAATGGATTTGTCTCTTGGCACTTACACCCCGCGAGGTCAGTGGAGCTCCCCAATACTCACTGCTGGAGCTGAAGGCAGAATCAGTCCCCCCGGATTTTCAGAGGTTTTAATCCAGGCAGGATTCTCCTCTGGATACAGATGTGCTCAATAAACCTGCCAATGGCTCATTCAGCTGCATGTTCTTTCATGGCAGATACCAAAATAATGATTTTTTTGACCAGATGTTTTATTCTAGACGGCATCAAGCTCCTTGTGGAGCAAGGATTCATGTTCTGAGGAGAGTCCAGCTCTAGGAACAGTCTGTTCCTTTGGGATCTCCACAGCACTGTGATGGAGGAGCCCCAGCCCTGCTGGCCTTGTGCTGCAGCTGAGTGAGGTGGATGTCTGCAGTTCTGCCAGCAAAATGGTGTGGAACCTGTTCCTCTGCATGTCCTGGGATTTACTTCCCACAAGACAGTACAGTGTACACTAGCTGACTTATCTGTGAACCATGGAAACATTTTGAAAAGGTAAAGCAGACAGTACACTGAAGAATCATTTGTCACAAGTAATTGCAGGCAGTCAGAAAGAGCAGGGAGAGTACATGAATCATGACGTAAAAACAGTGAAGGGCAGGCATTTAGTCTGGTCTGTGGCTATAAGTACAGTGACACAGGTTAGTCCTGGCATGATATACAAATGTTATGTGCAGAGGGACAAGTACAATGAATAAAGAATCCCCGTTTTCTCATTATCTCATGCAGCAGAGAGGTTTTTTACTTCACACATAACTCATAACTTTTAGTAGGCAGGAGATGGCTACATTGAATTAGTGGGAACATTTTGTTTCCTGAATTTAAATATTCTCCCTGTGACAATTTATTTCTAGTGTAAAATCCTGGTAGGATGCAGAGAGATGGGGAAATTAGCCCAAGCAGCCATTTCAGCTGGGCCTGGGCACCACAGGGCCACCACCACCAAAATCTGGCAACTTGATTGTGATAATCCTGACAGACCATCAGGGAATAATATTGATCAGATTTGGCAATTTCCTGGACTATAAACAGGAGAAGAGCTCCAAATAAGGAGCATTAGGGAAAAAATAGTGTAAAGAATTAGAAACAAACAACACTTTTTTTTTGTTTTTTTACACTTTTGCTTCACAAATTGGTGTTTCCATTCTGAAATATTAAAAATAACAAAATCCATGCAACTTAGATAAGGAGAGAGGTGTATTTGGATCTAGGAGGAAACCTATCATTGGAAAAGGAACAGCTGAGTGAGTAATCATGTACAACGCTATTGCTTATGAATTTGTTATAAAGGCAGACAACAGTGGAACTTCTTATGTCTGCTTCAGGAATTTATTATTTATGGGCAAACACATGCATGATACATAATAACTTTTAGTTGTTCTGTAATTCTCTTCACTCAGACATCTCAAAATGATCTGTAAATGTAGGTGGAATTATTAGCTCCATTTCAGAGGCTGGCCAGCAGTTGTCCACGAGGAATGGCTGGGCTGAGGTACAAAGGTAGGACCTGGGAGTTCCAGTGCAGAACTGGACAAACCATCTGTGAGTGGGGGATAAACTGATTTCTCTTGCTCCAGTATTGCATTAAGGTAACTCCATGGGTTGGCACATCTAACTCACAGTCCCATTTGGATTTAGTCAAAGCAGTTGAAAAGGTTATCACCTTTATTTCTTCCCCCATAAACAGGTGGCAGACAATTTTCAGCCTCAAATTCTTGCATAATCATGTGAATAACAAAGTATTTTTGAAGTGTCCACAACCTATTAAAAAAATGCTATTGTGTAGTGGAATAAGAAATTAATGGCTGAGCTTGATCGTGGAACAGTCCATCAGCTTTCAGCTTTCTGCTGACAGCCAGTTGTCCTGGTGATTCCTGTAAATGAGAATGCCAAGCTGAAAGTTCTCATTTTCAAATGAAAATGGGAGGAGAAAAAGTTCCCAGAAAGTTGAAATATCCTGGTTTGACATTTTCAAAGCAAAAAGTGGAAATTTCAAATGTTGAAATTACTTTTCATTTCAAATATTCAAATTCTGTATTATATTTGAATGTTGTTAAGAGATAAAAAGGTCAAATTCTAAAAGGCCATGTTAGAATTATTGTTTCAATTTTGCACTGAAATTATTTCCCATGTTGTACAAATTTTCCTTCATTGAAAATTTCAGGTTTCATTTCTGGTCATAACCAAGACAAATGTTCAAACTTCAAAATCCTCTGCTCAGCTCTTCTCTCTCCTCAGAATGGCTCTCAGCCTGAGTTGTGAGAAGCTGAGTGGAATCAGCCAGGAATTTTTAGGAACCAAGAAATGTTCCTAAACCAAGCCATGCATTAGTCTTTTTTGAAATTCGCAAACAGAATCAATGAATTAGAACCTTTTGTTGATGGATAAAATAATAAATAAATCCTAAGCTTCATCAAGTCAGGTGGGAAAAAAAAACAGTCCTCATTTTTCCTCAAGTCTTTTTTTCTGTATAAAGGTAAGAAAAAGTATTTATGTATATTTATTTTCTAAAGGTGACCTGCTTTAATTACCAGACTTCCATTTCCAGTCTTGAGATTACAGACATCAGTTCCTACAGTTGCACCTCCTTTCCATTTTGTCTGGCATTGGCTCTCATCTCACCTGTCCTCTCTTATGAAATGTGTATTTTCCTGGCTCGGATCTTTGCTGTGTTTGGGTTATTCTCTGGATATTTCTGCAAATCTGCAAAAGGCCCCAACTCTGAACTTCAGTGGAACTGAAATCTCACCTTCATCTGTGCATTGCATTCTGCTCAAAATTTTGTAATCCATTAGGTTTTTTCCTCCTCATCCGTGCCATGTTTCTCCTTTGTTAAGCAGTTGCAGTAGGTACCCTTGAAGTGAAGGATCAAGCCCCAAATCTTCCTGTTTTACAAGGGAAAAGAGATTTGGAATGTCAGGTCTTTTTCAGCCTTAACAATAACATCACTGCCAGCAACTCTATAACAAGGCCTGTTATACTCCCACTCCTACTTAGTGGCAGAAATTGGTCTGTTTTATGTTCCTGCTCAGACATTTCCATTCATCTCTGCCTTGCTTTTAATGGCCCAATCTGTACCGCTCTCGTTAGTCAGTGTTTACGTTCATGGTCCATTTGGGTGGAACGATTTCTCACCTGAGAGCTGCACAGCCACTCTTCTGCTTGGGCTTTGTGCACTGAGTGGATTTTTTGCTCAATTTGGCTATGGGTGGCCTCGTGTTTTAAGATATTGGTGGGTCTGAGAGCTGAGTGCTGTTGGACAGGACGAAGGGTAGAGGCAGGTCCTGTGGCACAGCCTGTGTTACTGTCCCCTGCCTGGGGAAGGGTCCCTGTCACCTGTGTGCACTCTGAGTGCACTTTTCCCTCCAGGATCGCTTCAGAGACAGTTCTGTGGGTAATCTGGATATAGAAATAGATGAAGGTTATTCTGGGTGCCAGATGGTCCTATTTTTACAGAACTCTAGGAAAAGGTTGGGAGGACAGGTGAAAGGAAAAAAAAAGGATGAAAAACACACTCCTAGTAATCAATTGATCTTTAATCACACAGCTTTTTTGTGAAACTTTCATTAAATCTCATTCAGATATAATTTAAACTGAATCAAAGAGATACTCAGATATCTATTACTGTAGAACAGCAATTTGTCTTGCCAACATGTTCTGGGGAACAGACGCTTTGCTACATCTGTGATTAACACATTCCATGTTTAATTTTCTGCTCACCATGTCCTTTAAGTGGCTTTATAATGCAAATAAATTTTAATAATGGTATTATTTTTTTACATGAAGGGCTTGGGTACCAAATATCAGCTTGTAAACTGTCTGTAGCTCCAAACTTAAATTTTGTGAAGAAATTCCTACTGCCTTACATTAAGAACTTGAAGGATAGGCCCCAGTTTTTAGGGAGCTATTGATGTATTTGTGAGGGGCAGCTTGAAGGTACAGAGCAGAATCTCTCAGCCATCCAAAGGTCACAAAAGACAATCAAGGGGATCTGAAAACTGAAAGTGTTATTACAGTGTGAGGAAAAACTTCCTGTTAGCCTTCTGTTCTCTCACCCTCCATGCTTAAATATTCCCTGTCAGCTTAAATCCATGCCCAGGTACCTTGCACTGACCCCTGTTGTTACCCTTGGTACAGGTGTGTGTGTGTGTTCTGTTTTCATGCAGCATAAACCTCCCTGAGCCAGAATAGGTGTGAATGTCTGACTGTGTGTGCTCGTCCCTCTAATGTAACTTACCCCTGCAGCCAGCAGGGGTTTGTGTTAGAATCTCTTGGCATAGGGTCAAGGCACTGGGATATTTTCAAGGATCCCTGGATCTGAATTCCTGTGAATTTGTTTAAGTCGTCTCAGGGTCAGAACGGCTGCTCCAAACAGAACAAGTCTGGGTTGTGGTCTCTGCTTCCTCAGCAGGGTCAGCTCTCAGCCTTCAGCTCTGAGAGCACAACTGCTGCTGTACTGAGTCATTAACCAGCTCAGTCAGGAGAGCCTGCTCCAAAGAACCTGCTCCTAAAGCTCGTTAGGCTAATCAAATCATTATCCAGGTCTGGACTAACCAATGGCTACCTGGACAGCTGTGTTGGCCAATCCAAGGGAGCCCAATCTCCAGTGGGTGCTGTGGGAATTGCAGCAGTGTGGTCCTGTGCTAGGTCACCCTTCCAACAGCATCCTTATTCTTTCCTTCTGCACAGCACAGAGCAAATATCCTGATCTCAGGATGCCACAGGGCCTGGCTGGTTGGTGTCTATCCTGCTCATCCATTGCTGCCTGAGGGCTGTGTTTATCCCAACCCAAACATGTTGGGATTCCACATGCCAGGCTGCTCTGGAAGTGAAGGGATAACTCAAGTCCTGGCAGGCACTGTCAGACATTATGAAGAGGGAATATTAGAGACAACAAAGGATTGTTGTTCTCAAACTGGGAGGGTCGCTGAACTGCAGCAAGGGAAATTTGGAAGGTTTTAGCCTGTTTTGAAAATGGATTTCTACATGACAAATGGTGACATTTATAAGCTGTTGGAGAGGGCCCTAAAATAAAGAGAATGGAGGTCAAAAAGACGAAGACCAGCCTGGAAGGAGATCAGGAGGAAAGATATTAATAGCAAACCCCTCCATGAAAAGCAGAGAAGTAATAAAAGACTGCCAAGAACATTCCCATTGGTGGATTGATTTTTGCTATGCCCCTTCTCAGAATGTTTCATTTAGTTCTGCTGCTTCACAAAACGCTGCTGTCACATGGCTGGATTGTGTGTGGCTACAGGAGAAAAGGCAAAGGTCTCTGGAGCAGAACCTCACAGCTCAAGGTGAAGTTCTTCTGCCTTCAGAAGGGTTCCTCTGGCTCACCAAGACTCTTCAGCTTTGTATGGAAAATCAGTACAGGCTCAAGTAAAGCTTTGAGGGATGCACAAGAAGCTGACACTCCATGAACAGAATTTGGGCTGTTAGGTTGGGTGTTTTTATATCTAAGCCTTTGGCTTGAGAACCCCCAACATCCAGTGAATATTCAGTGTTGGCCTTCAGTATTTTCAGAAGGTATTTCCAGAAGGGAATTACCAAAATTTCATTGAAATCTAGACATTGTTAATAGTTATTTAGTATAATAATATTTTTTTTCATTTAAATAAAGGTATTTCAGATAGAACTGACAACCTGCAGCTCTGGATGTGATTGCAGAAAGGACATTTCTGACTCAGTACCTTCTTTTCTGTAGTTCTCATGCCCTGAAGTCCTGTAGTAATGCAAATAAACACTGTACAGGTGGCATGTGAGAGTTTAAAGTGTGAAAACAAGGTCTTGAAAACCTGGGGGACTACTTTTTGATGTTATTTTAGATAGCCCTGGCATCTTGGCTGCAACTGGATTATTACTTTCATTCTTCCTGCATTCCTGTTGAGGTCTCAGTGAAATACATTTTTCACTTTCCTTTTGGAATAGCTGACACCATTGTGGTATCACACTATGCTGCTCTCTGTATGGGGCTGTATTTCTCAGGAATCCCAAATAAATCTTCAAATAGAGAATGCTGCATAATGCCAAATTATCATTAGTAATACAAATCCATTAACAATATCATAAAATATCAATAATATACCTGAGATCCTTCAAAGTATAAAACAAATCCCTTCACAAAGGGAAATCACTCTCCGGCACATGAACTGGCTGTGGGCAGAGAACCATATGCCACAGTATTTTGTTGTTCTCAAGTGGATCCTATTTCCTCTGAGATTTGAGTGTGGTCTAAATGGCCACTTTCTGTAGTTTCCAAGACCTATAACAATTTCTTCTCCCACTTGATTTTAACAGCTCCAGTAAATCATGGTCTGTGTGACTGGGGAGTGTTACAGCTCTGGGGTTTGTAAGCACAGCAAACTTTCTTCACTGCTGGCTAGCACAGATGGAAGCAAAAGCAATCCAGAGCATGTCAAGAATCCCTCTCTCTCTTGCATGGATAAGCTTAATAAGGCAAACTTGTTGTTGAGGGAAAGCACTCAACTGATTCCAGAAACAATTAGGAATTACAGCAAACAAATAAGCCTTGGTGATTTGAGTTACTTGGGTGATCCACCTGATTCATCTGCTAAAAAAACATTTCCCTTAGTTATAGACTTGCTATTATCTCACTGAGTTGGAGCAAAAGCATTCAGAAAATCACTGCCCCTTACTCATTTTAAGTGTTACAATAGATGCTCATACCTACAGTAGGACTGTTAGGAGATGTGGGTCAGAGTGATAAAAATCGACAGAATTTGGATGCCCAGACGCAGAAGTCCAAAGAAGTCCCTGATTTTCTCCATGAAGTGCCAAGTTCTCTTTTTCTGAAAGCAAATTTTAGTGGTTCATGGTGATACTGTGATTCGGCTGTTAGCCAAACTGGCTACTACTTTTTATTCTTCTCTAAAATAAGTTTTCCAAGCTCTTTATGGGTTACTGCTGCATGAGGTGTGATCAGTGCATCAGGCAGGAAGAGAAATTTGTAGTTTGCTTTGTGATCACAAAAGTCCCCCTGGCTGTTTGTTTTGTTATTAGGCTGTACCTGCAGTTTTATAAGAGATAACATGGTGGATTTATGTAGTTAATTTTTATTGTTGTTTAATGTTTGTTAAATACATATTGTATTAATATACATACAAGCTAAAGGAAGGGCAAATGGAAATCCTGTTGTCTGGCCAACAGATTTCTGCTGCCAGCTCTGTGAGCCTTGCTTGAGAAACCAGAGACCTAAAATGATGTTATACAGCCGTAATTCAACTTTAATCTACTTTAAAGAAACAAGCCACTTGATTTTATATTACAAAATAACCCCCAACCCTGCATTCAAAGGATGTTGCAGTGAGAGTGTCCTGCAGAAAAAAAATAGGGATAATGATTTTTATTATATTATCTCTAAATGCTGTGCTGTAATATGAAAGGGAACTAAATTAGAGTTGTTTGAAGCAAACTTAATTCTTGTATTCCTGAATGAGTTGATTATTTTAAAGCTGATTTTATCTGTGTGATTTCCTGGGCTGTTAAACAGACAAACTGGATCCGACTGGAAAAGTCTTGTGTGCAACATCATATAATTACAACTTGTCTGTCTGAAGAGCTGATACCTTTAGGTTCACCACAGTGAATGGGAATTGGAGTTCATGGATTGATTAATACCACAAGGTGGATCCCATGTGTGAACCAGCACAGCACTGGCACCAGTCACACTTTGGATTTCACAGACTTTTCCTGTGAGTAGAGGAGGTGTGACATTCAAAAAGTGTGGGTTCAAGATATGGTCAGTTTTTTCCCAGTTCTCTCATTCCAGTCCTGACCATTTCTCTACTTTTGGTTTTCTTCTTGGATCAGTCTCTCCCAAACTTTTCTTGCCTCTAATCCATTACTCCCTCCTTCCCCGCTCTGCTTTGTCCCAGCTCTTTGTCCTTATCTGGAAATTTCCTCTAATTCAATCTCAGTTTCTCTCTAAACCTCATCATCTCAGCTAATCAAGTTCTTCATCATTTATCAGTGGCCCCCTAATTTCCCACCTATTAGTTTCTTCCAGTCCTGCATTCCCTGGACCCGTTCTTTGTGCCAGCTCTGCTGACGAGGCTTTCACCAGCTCTGTGTCCTGGTCCATACTGCCCAATGCTGCCTCTTCACCAGCTCTGTGTCCTGGTCCATACTGCCCAATGCTGCCTCTTCACCAGCTCTGTGTCCTGGTCCATACTGCCCAATGCTGCCTCTTCACCAGCTCTGTGTCCTGGTCCATACTGCCCAATGCTGCCTCTTCACCAGCTCTGTGTCCTGGTCCATACTGCCCAATGCTGCCTCTTCACCAGCTCTGTGTCCTGGTCCATACTGCTCAATGCTGCCTCTTCACCAGCTCTGTGTCCTGGTCCTGCTTGATGTGCCTCTCTCTGCCAGCCTCGGCTTTTGTCTCCTGGGTGTATCCTGCTTTTGCTGCCTGGGTGCTGGGAAGGGAACAACTGATGGTAGTGGAAGGAGAGAGGGAAACTCCTTGGAACTGACTTCATGAAACTGGATTTCAGCTCGTGTCTACAGGGTGTCTTTTTATTTCTGTGGTTTAGTTTTGGCCTGGCATCAAACACTGAATGTTTCTCAACTCCAAACATAGCTCAGGAGAGAATAAAAACGCGACCGTGTAAAGTGCCAGTGGGGAGAAGGCTTGGAGGGGATGCCTCCCCCGGGCCGGAGCTGTGATCTGGGCGCTAACCAGGAGGTGGGGATATTCCATGGGAGGATGGAGCAGGGAATCCGAGCAGGGATATTCCATGGGAGGATGGAGCAGGGAATCCGAACAGGGATATTCCATGGGAGGATGGAGCAGGGAATCCGAGCAGGGCTATTCCATGGGAGGATGGAGGAGGGAATCCGAGCAGGGCCCCTGCTCAGCGCTGCTGCTGCTGCTGCGGGGCTTCATCGAGGACCGGGGGCGGGGGGTAACAGAGGGCAGAGCGGGCAGCAAGGCGAGGAGATCCCCAGTCTGTTCGCATCTCTGTTGTTCTTTCTTTTCAGTTTCTGGCTTAAAACTTGGGATTGATGGGCAATGGATAATTAAGTAATTTTGTGACTTTCCAAAAGTGTCTGTAAAAAAGGACGCTGTGGTCTATAGGAGTCAGAAATGCCACAAGAACCAGGATTTCTCAAGGCTCGAGGGCTTCTGTCACCATTGCAATGTCTGCAATGGTGCTGAGCCTTTCTGGAGAGTCACATCCATAGCTGTAGGTTCGACTGGTGCATTGGATTCCCTTTTTCCAGCAGCAAGGATCCAGAAGTGCACCTTCATGGTGTGCCCTCTTTCAGCCTCGAAGGGAACCTACTGGGAAGCCAGAGAGGGATTCTCACCAGGAGCTGTAGTGGCAGGACAAGGAGTTATGTGTACAAATTGAAAAAGAGGAAATTTAGGTTAAATATTAGAAGGAAATTTTTTACTGTGAGTGGTAAGATGCTGGAACAGGTTGCCCAGGGAGGCTGAGGATTCCTGTTCCTGGCCGCGCTGGATAAAGCCTTGAGCAACCTTGTCTAGTAGTGGGAGGTGTCCCTGCTCACAGCAGGGTGGATGGGACTAGATGATATTTAGGGTCCATCCCAACCCCTTAACATTCTATGGTTCCATGGATCTGTGGATCAAACCATGGCTGAGCACCCCCATGGACCAACCCTTAACCAGCTGAGCGCTGGCAAACTGGAAAAGCTCGGCAGGAGCTAAGGCTGGGTGTGCTGGGGAGGCAGCCTGCCCTGGTGTGGGTTAGATCCTGCCCTGGAGCAATGATAAAATATGCAGGAGGAGGCTGGAGTGTCCGGGGATGTGCTCCATGGAGACAGAGAGATTGGAACCATTCAGACAGCAACCAGAATGCCAAGTACCCTGTAGGTCTTTGGGCTTCTTTACCAATCAGATACATTAAAGCCAAATATAACCCAATTCCACAGCAGCTAACCCCCAGCAACAATTCAAGGAACACATGGGATGAAAAAATAATGTAGCTAAAAAGTCATAAAAATGAAGACTATTTGATTAGATCCAAACCAGTGGTATCAACTGATTTTGCTCATTTAACCTGTCTCCTGATCGCAGTACAGCCATCATTTAGCTGCAGGGTGGATGTGTTCATACTGAACTATTAATCTGTTTCAAAATGCCATAACATTTCCATGAAGAACTTCCTAATTTTTTTTTTCAGAAATTAAATGTCTGTTTAAAGTTCATTCCCTCCTGCTGCAACTAATTGAAATGAGATTTGGTTTATCTTTATGACATGAAAATGAGATTGAGTTTCATAATAATAACAATAATGATAACTCTATAGATTTTAGGACTAGCAGTTAATAATTATAGTAATATGTGGAGATTAGAAAAGAGCAATGCAGCATAAACAGTCCATCGTTATTTGTTGAGATACGGGATTAGGAATCAGTTCAAACCATTTTTCTGATTTTGTATCTGTTTTCAGTCCTCACTGAATTTTAGACAAGTGCATTAATTAATTTCACCAACAACCCCAGTATCTGGTAGTTTAAGTAACCTTTTGTGAGCTGGTGCTCGATCTAACCCATTCTAAATACTGATTTTAAACAGGGAAAATCTTGAAAAGCAAAAGGCTGAGGAATATGAGCATTAATCAGCTGTCTGTCACTTCTCCTCTCCTTGGGGGTGAAGGACCAGGAATTGGCCTTGTGGAGCAATCTGAAGTTGAACCTGAAGTCCACCATTCCCAGTTGATGCACTGGGATTGGGAAGGGGCAGAAAGGATCCATGTCTTGCCCAGACTCTGCCTGGTGGTTTGCATGCCAGGGCAGGAGTCCTGGGGGTATTTCCTAGTTCTCCTCGAGGGAGGGTTTCTAATCCGAAATCTTTCAAACCACATGGTACCCAACCTTTACAAGCACTGGTAGAATGAACTCCCTTTAGAATCACAGTGAGATTGGCTGTTGTGCCAAAATCCACTGCTGGAGAAGAGCAGAGTGTTCTGGAAATGTCTTTCTGTGGATATATGTGTATGTGCTGACTATGTCTCTAGGTGTATGCATCTAGATGCATATCTACATCTAAAATACATACATGTATTTTAATGAACACTCAAACCCATGATTGTCATCCTTTGAACAATCCTAGCAGTTGTATAATTGTTATGACTTTGGACATTTCACAGCTAATGCTGCTTATTTAAAGGATAAGAATTTGAGGAATAAAAGAATCAGTATTCTGCAAAATTAAACAGTATATTCCAGAGGAGAGCTACATGTTCATTTTCCTCATGACAGTTTTCCTTTTTGTATTTTACCTGCTTTGGTTGTTTTTATTGACTGGAGTTGAGAGTCATATGTGGACAACCTGCTTGTGTGGAAAAATACAACCACCTCAAATCATACTGCCTTTATCTGTGATAAGATTTACCTTTTGATACAAACAACCACTGATTGCAAAGGGCTTTTTGGGAAGTAAGGCAGTGTTTAATGCCAGCCCAGAAAAATCTGATCTGTAGTGCTTTGAATTGTAACACCTTCTTTCTTATGATAGGAGCCAAAGAAAACCAAGGAGCCAGCAAGCACAAAGCCTAGGTTTGTGTATTTAATGATTTGTATTGTCTTTGAAGAGATGGGAGAAAATCTGGTCAGTAGATGTGAGACTCCTGACACTTCAGGAAGCTCAGATTTCTCAGCCAAAATGGGAGCTAAAAAATCATCTTACCCATCTCCACCCACAGTAGGTAGAGAACAGAACAGTGATGGTAAAAGCTCTCAGCACACCTAGATTTTGGAACTTTTCACCTTGGGGCCATACCCCCACTCCTCTGTGTGCCTCAGAAGAGAAACCCTGAAGGTTTGATCGGGATGGGAGCGAGCTGGCCAGGAAAGAAGCCCATGTTGTGTGGGCACGATGGCTTGGGGAGGAAGGGAATTGTTGTCATCGCAAGTAGGGTCTCCAAGGGGGACTCTGCTGAGTCCTTTGGGGTGGGAATGGAAGGAATTAATTAGCACAAAGGACAATTGGCTGTGAAGACTCTTTCAGATGGTTATGTTTTATTGTGTAAATGCATGTTTATCAGCTTTTTTAAAATGCAGATTAGACACCTAGCACTGCATTTAGACTTGGGGAAGACAACACCTCATTGACTCAACAAACTACTGCCCCCTCTTTTGAGCTGATTTGTTCCCTTGTACCAGAAGGTGTTTGGGCAGTGTTTAATGTGTGTATTGCATAACCAATGCTTCTGGCGGAGCTGAGGCAGCAGAGGAGATCCAGGACAAACAGCACCTGGGCAGAGTCCGTGAGGATATGGACCCAAACATCGCCCTTGCTGTAGTGCGCTGCTTTCAGGGTGGGAATGAACGCGCTGCCTTGGAGCTGGAAACCAATCCATGTTAATAGGAAGTGCTGCCTTCCCAGCTGTGGGTTAGATTTTGTCTGTGCAAGTTCACTGACTTCAGTGGGACCAAGTAGCTTCAGCAGAATAAGTTTTTGCTTGAGAGAGTCTTTTACACATCCTGTTCTGCTTCCAGAACTGCAATCTATCTGCTCTGGCTTTTCCTGCTGACTCATGGCAGGTTCAGTGAAGAAAAACTGTCTCTGTTTCTTCATTACCCCTGTGATTACCTTTTAGCATGGACAGGTTGGCTCCAATCATCTCTCAGGGTGGTGCAAATTAGAAGTGACTCCACTGCAGGGATTGGATGGAGAGACACTTGGCACCTGTATCAGCGGGGGGAGAAACCTGTACTGCCATTTGCCAAATCACAGAATTGTAGAGTTGTTTGGATTGGAAGGGACCATGAATTTCCACACCTTCCACCGTCCCGGGTTGCTCCAAGCCCTGTCCAAACTGACCTTGAGCACTGTCAGGGGTAGGGAAACCACAGCTTTTCTGGGCAATTATTGTCCTAAAGGATAGAAATTATCTATCAGGAGCAAAAGAGATATTTAAGTAAGGAAATAGATGATTTGTTCTTAGCAACTTAGTTACTAAATAATGAAGATGATTCCAGCAGCCTGTAGGCTGAAGAAAAAGGTCCAAATATTCCTCGTAAACCCTCCAGTTTAGGGGAGTCAGCAGTGCTGTGCCTTCTTCACATCATTCCACTTCCAGTGTCAGCTACTGCCTGGAGGATCCTCTTTTCAGGGATTGTGCTCAGTGCCTTTCTGAATGCTTAAAAAGATTTTTTTCTCTCTTTAAACTTTCACCACCATCATCCTAGGAAGTTTTGCAGAAGATGAGATTAAAACACTCTTGGAAACCTTCAACTGGCCAGGCTGGTTTGTGTGGCAGCACATGGGGACAGCTCTGTCCCCTCCCCACCACCAGCCCCCCTTCACCACGGGGCTCTCACATGAAGGGAGCACAATCAATAGGCCACAAGGGCAGCCCCAGAATAAATTTCCAAAGACATGTTCTTGGCTGTCTTCACAATAGGAGATATAATGACAGTGCTGACATGGAGTGGCACTGAAAGACTTCGGTAATAGGGTTGGTCAATTTTTTTCTGTGTTTAAAGGAAAATGAGGTTTTCTACTATGAATATTTTTCATGACAGGTGCCCACTTTCCTCTAAGCATGACAGTGTCTTGTTAAAACACAACACTTCCAAAGTGATGTATTTAATTTGAAAAGGAATGTTTTTCATCTTTTGCTACCTGACAAGAAGAAGGAATTTTGCCAGGAGAAGACACTGATGTAGATAGGAAAAAAAGACATAATTTTCTTAGGAAACAAATTACTGTTTTCTGTTTCACTCTGCCTTGTACCTACACCTGTAGGCAACTGCTTAGATCCTGGACTTCAGTGATAACAATTTCAAAATTATACCTATTTTGGGAAAAGGAGCGTAAAAATGTAGATTATTAAGCACAGGTAGTGCTACCCTACAGCAGATCAACACTCAGGCCTAACTTAGCATCATCTGTGAATTTACTGAGGGTTCACTCAATCCCCTCAACCAGACCATTGATAAAGATATAAACAGGTCTGAAAGTCTGTATTAAGTATTTTTGGTATCTCCTGAAGACAGAAATTTTTCCCTTTGTTAGACAAGGGAAAAATGGAACCATTAGAATGAGATCTGTCTCTAGCAGGTGATGCACAGATTTGGTATTTATGAAAAGATTTGTTGAAACATGCTGGATTCAAACTATGTGGTAAAGCTTTCAAATAATGTTGAAACAGAGAAAATGTTAATCTTCATTATCCAATGAGCCTGGCCTGGCCCTGTGATATAGTTTCTTGTCTCACAGTTTTAATACATTTACATATAGTATAGCTTGCACATAGAAAGCAACCTCTTCGGTGGCATTGCAAATACTCACCCACTAAAGCAGTGCTTTTGGCACATATTTAATAAGCCCATGATCAACGTTCCCTGGAACCACTTCGAATTTCCTAAAGAACAAAAATTTCATTATACTACTAATTTTTTAGTGCTGAGGTCCTCATATTTACTGAGATAAACATATTGTATTCTTCTAACACATGGCTGAATTACCATAAATGTTTTTAAAGGATGACACCCCAGATAATTCATTGGCTTTTAATTTCTCTTGTGATGTTTCACAGAAAAGGAGGCCTTTGTTTTTTCTGGTGAGCCGAGTGCAGGCAGAACGATACTTTGATTTAGTGGCAGTACCTCAGGAGGCATGGCAGCATCAGTTAAATGTGCAAGGTAGCCCTTGGGGATGAATACAGCACTTATTCCTACCCAGCAAACCATGTCCTGCTTGGCAACAACTGCTGACTGACTGACAGGGAGAAGCTTTTGAAGTGTCAGCCCAAGGTGGCCGTGCTGGGCTCCCTGGGCACCGCTCCCCTCCCGGTGCGGGGCGGTGTCCGGCCGAGCCGAGCCGCACCGACCCCGCGCGATGGCAGCAGCCACTTCAAACATGGCCTCATCAATAGGGGCTCCTTTGACCCTTGACCACCAGCAGCCTCCAAATTGGCAGACGGAGAATCAGAGTAATTTGTATCATTTCAATTAGTTACTAGCTGCATAACAGGGAGGTCATGACTTTTTTGGGATGATTATTGCCCATGGCAACCAAACTTCAATGTACCATCAGTTTCCAAATACTTTCACTTAATAAATGTAAGTTCATAAACAAGGCCCGATTGTTGGGGACACAACAAAGCCAATTATCTGCGCTGCTGCCGAGGGAGCGGAAGATGACATAACTTTGTCGGCAAAATTCTTTTTATTAGCAACAAGAGAAAAAAGTCCCTGATAAATGGCTTTAATAATGTTGGCTGAATGAACAGTATTGATCTTTGACTATGTAAAATGGCGAGGAAAGGCAAGTTTATATAAGAGCACTGTTGTTGTACTATTGAGAGCAGGCCGGTTTTGTTTCACAGTTTGTTCTATGCACCAAAATTCTGAAATTCTAAAATCAATGTTGCCATTGTTGGGCCAAAACAGCACACCCTTACCACAGACAATGCAAAGAATTTCAAAATATAGATAGCTCCCTGATACATACAGATCGGATTGTAAGAAACATTGGGTTGTTTTTCCTTTCTGAAGAAAGGGCAGCTTGTTCCAGGGTGCAGACAATGGTGTGTCTACATGCCTGTGAAACTTCATGAACCCAGTGCAATAATTCAAGCCTTTGATTTGAAAAATGTTTTGTATGTCTTCCTCCACATCTGCAAATACCTCCACTTTCCCTTGATGCCAGCCAAGAGTTGTTAGCAGGCGAATGTTTTCCACTTGAGGAAGAAAAAAAAAAAGTTAGGCACGTACATAAGTTTTGCTATTTGGCTTTTGTTTTTTGAATTAAAATAAAGGTTTCCTTCTTTCATGTCACAATCTATTAGCCACTGGGATACCTGGTATCACAGTTCTTTCCCCTTCACCCCTGCATTTGTAGCAGATTTGACGGTGTGTGGAAACCAACACAGGCACTGCGCTGTGACTGCGTCACCTGCAATCAGCCGGAGATGCTGCTGAGATTAATCATGACAGTAGGCAATATTTCCAACATTATTAGAAGAGAAACCTAATATTTTGGGACATCAGGGATCTCTGAGCTGTTGTCCATCAAACTGAGAACCTTCATTTTCTACTCCTTGGATGGGTAACCTTAAGTTTTAACCATTTCACAGACGGCAGGTTCACACACACAAACACACAGGCACTCTACACTGTGCCACATGCAGGGAATAAATCCTGAGAATTCCGTGGGGCTGCTCTCAGACACTTTTACAAGCAGGGGCACTGTGGTCAGACCAAGTCTCTGTCTCCTCTTTAGGTTGTAGTGAGCCACTATTCACTGCCTTAACTCCCCTTTTGGTAATTTGTTTATAAATCTGTGGGCATTTGCAAGACAGAAATCCAGGTGTTTGGCAAACATCTGTCCATTCCACTGCATAGCTGCAAAGAGGAATTAATTCACCCTGCTTATGGGCTCTTAAATACAAGTTTAATGAAACATATTTGAAGAATGCTTAAAGTTTGAGGCTTTAGGTTGTACAGAGAACCCACTATGATGCTTAATGACTCTAGATGAGCTGTTTAGACTGCATCATTTTAAAGGATAGAGTTAATGCAGCTTTTGTCTGAAGCTGAAGAAGTGCAATATCCACATTAATGGGCTGGGAATTTTCATCACAGTTTTACTTTTTTCTTGCTGCTGTTGGTTGTAGGTCAGTGACATAAATTTTATTTAAGGCTTCATCCTGCAAAACTTTATTATGGATGGTAGAGATTATTGTCAGTGATACTGGGCACAGCAGTAAGTGCAACCTTTCCTGCTCAGGGCTTGCAGGGTCAAGCTGTGCTCTATTTGCAGGAGTAAGCAGTGCCTCAGGTTACAAGATATGGGGGATCTGGCTCCTACACTTTTAGGAAAATCTCTGAGGCCATGCACAGCGTTAAGCACATTTGGTTCCTCATGAATGCAGTGGGAGTTGAAGGCACTCAGCACCTTCTGGGATTTGGCCCAGAATAATTGTTTTCAAACGGGACTGCAATATTTGATTTTAGTTTTGAAACAACTGCAGTCCTCAGTCAGAAGGGAAGGCTGACATTGTTATGAAAAAAAAAAAATCAGGATTTTGTCCTCCCTCAGCAGAGAGCCTGAACAATTGCCCTTTGATTTAGAAAAAAAGCTCAGAGCACAAGTGAGCTGGACACTGCAAATCTGAGCTGGATTTGCATGTTTACTTTCAAGCTATGCCTGAGAAGCTGGTGGGAAAAGATCTCTTTTGAAATCACCACTGCACCCTTGACAGGACTGCTCTGCAGAATGATTTGGGACCTCCTCTTGCACCTCACTGTGTTGCTCTGAGCTCACACACAAAGGTGAAGGTGCTTCTGGAATAAACCTGCAGATCCTGGGAAGCTGTAACTAGCAGATTTCTTCTGTTCTCATTTGAAACATCATCCTGAGAGAGGCTGAGCTTCCTTGCTCTCCACAGACCCAGAAAGTGAAGTGCTGAGGCAGTTGATTCCATGGCTTTCGTGGAAGTTCAGCTCCTCTGGATTTCAGGGGCACCCAGCCCCACTTGCAGCCCCTGAAGCAACTCAGGCTTCCAAGTTTGGCTCACTGTGGAGCTCAGCATCCTACACGAACTGCATGTACTATCCAGCCACGAAAGTCCAAGAGAATTCACCTCATCTGGGATGGAGCCCTCAATATCCCCCCAGCATTCCCAACACACTGAAAGTCATTAGCAAGCTTCATAAAGCCAAATGAGTGGTGAGACAGCAAATAAAATCCATTCTCTTGTGTTCCATAATACCTTCCAAAGAAACCAACAACTCCTTTCTTCCCCCTCCCCTCCATGATGCATTTCTGAATATTTCTAGAACCTTTTCACACTCCTTTGGCAGCTGATCCTATCCCACCTTATCCATCATCATTGCTGCCTTGAGAGCCGATTCATTTATCTCATTGCTTTAGAGCTGTCACCCAGAGCTTTGGATACATAGACCCAATTTCTTGGATTTGGTCTTTCATGTGGCCTCTTCCCTGCTGGCATCCACTCAATCATCCCCTGTGCCAGCTGATCTCCTGAGCTCCTCATATGTCATACACTTCTCAACCACCTGGTGGTTGCACACAGGATCTACTTTTAGATCTTTCTTTCCCCCCACATTCCCCGTTTACTGCCATATAATGCAGGATTCATCTTTTGTGTCTTTGCAAGATTGTTTTTCCTTAATTACAGGCAGCAATGCAGACAGATGATGAGTTTGTGTCCGTCCTTCTTTATGTTAAGAAGAATTTTTCTCCTCTGGAAAATGTCAGATGGTTGTGAAATTCAGTTTTATTCTATGCCTCCTTTTCCTTATTCTTCCTGTCTTGACCCAAAATAAATTACTTACACTTAAAACCAATGTATGTGCTTACATTGTTCCCCACCATCCCCCAGGATCTGCCCTGCCAAGTACACCTGGATGCTCCCTTGGAATCGCCCTTGTTTTTCACCACCCACACACTCTGTCAGATGAGACTCTGCCATTCCAAGTTCCTTTCCTTTCACCTCCTCTCCTTTCCACCAGCCCCAATTAATATTCCTTGCTGTAGGAAGCATCTTCTGCATATTCCAGCACCTTTTGCTCTCTGAACATAATTCTTACATAACTCTTGATATGATAAGTCATACTGGCCAGAGTTAACCTTATTACTAGAGATGTACTGAGCAATCTTGCAGTCATGAGATACCAGGGATATTTCAGTAATGGGAAATCTGCTTCCCATACAAGATTGATTTTAGTGATGACCTTTAGCTGGAATGATACCTGTAAATTCTTATCTGCATTAATTTCTTGTTTTCTCTTGTCACTTGCTGTCAGTGTATGTGTATCTTGCAGATCTGAAGTATTCAGAACCAGGTAATATGAAGTATTAAGAATCCTGTAACAGACTGTCTGTGAGGACCTAAAGTTATTGCAATACACTCAACTTTCCTGGAGTGAAGTATCTGAGCTCCTGTACTGCCCCTGGGACACAGTGCTTAAGAAAAATGCAAATCCTAATGCTGACTTTTCTGTTATTTACAGACAGAATTATTTCAGAGCATCCTCATGTTTTCTTAACATGACTTAGTAACAAATACATGGCCACAGTACTCAGTTCGCTAAAATCAGTGTTTGAAAAAACAAGATTAAATTGTAAGATTTAAAAAATAGGTTTAATTTTCTAACACCATCTTTTCTTCCAACATGCTTTTTGTGGCACATCAGTCACACAGGGTTCTGTTTTCTCCTTCTGATTGTTTTTTGTCATTGCTGATAAGTCTGAGTTCATTAAACTGTAAAAATGATCCATGAATTGGGGTTCAATATGCCCCTCAAAGATGGATTACAGCTCACACAGTAAGGTATGCTTGTTAGAGAAATCAGTGGGGAGGTCCTGCGGCCATTGTTATGCAAGAGGACAGTCCCCTTTGACCCTAAAATATGTGTGTGTGCAGAGATGAGAGGACCCTTACTGTGTCTTACAGAATCTTTCCACCATTAATTAATTCTGGAGACCTTATGTGGCAATCAGCTCCCCAGTGCTCCTTTCTGTTTGCTGTGGACAATATTTGTATGATGCTCACTTAAACAAATGAACAATTTAAACTTCTGCTCCCTTATAGATGATCAACATTTGAGTGACTTATTGTCCATAACTAGGAGACAAATGGCATTACAGATAATGTAGTAAAGCAGACACCCCATTTCCTTATTGCTGGAATGATTACAAAGGAATCTCCCCATTCCATAAGATGATCATGCATGAAGAAATCTGTCCCTTCCATCCTTTAATGGGTCAGAGACTGTTCTTTACAAAACATCTGATGGCCTTCTCTTATATAATGGAAAAAAGTGCTCGCAGAGAAGACCTAATTAATAGTGTGGACATGCTGTAGTAAAAATGTTTGCTCACTGCCTAAGAGTGGTCAAAAAATGTCTAGAAGGGAATGGAGAATCATCCTCAACACTCTGTCAATGCTGGGAGCTATTCTTGTCTTTGACCTTCTGGTCAGTCCCAGTTGCTGCATTTTGAAAAAGATATAGCAGAAATATCAAAGAGCTCCAAAAGAGCAATAAATACTGTTGGAAGCTTGAAAAGCTCATATATTGTAGGAGGCAAAGTGTGGTTTCTGTGCTCAGTTCACCAAGAAGGTTGATGTTATTTGTTGTGTGAAGTGCAGCACAGTAGGAGAAATGGCTGGGTTAGCTTTTGTCCCGGTACGCAAACAAGGGAACCTCTGCGTGGAGGTAACATTTTGAAAAATATAATAAATTATGTTGTGGAGTTCCCTGACACTGGACAGCGAGGCAGAAACAGGACAAAAATCAAAGTGAAGAAAAGAACATCTGTGGATACATTAGGTAAGGAAGAAATATGTAAGGCCTCTCAGTTCAGAACGAAATCAGCTGGTATTAGGAGCATCCCCAATGGGTGTCTTATTGCATAACAGTCCGTTATAGGGATTTTACATCTGCACTAGATGGACCATTGCTCTGATTTAGTATTGAAACTCCTCTCCTTCTTCCATCATTTTCTCTTAGGGATACTTCCCATCAAAGTCTGCAATGTCATTTGAGTTAATTCATTAATTTTCATTGGCTTCTTCCCTGTCTTAAGCTGGGTGCACTGACAAATCAATTACGGTCTCTTCCCAGAGCTGAAGCTCCTTCTGGATCCCCCTGAAAGTGTTTGTCACTGATCCCCCTCCAAGCTGAGCCCTGAGCTGAGGAGCCAGAGCTGTCCATGCAGGACCTTCTCTTGTGCTGGTGACTGCATTTCCCATCTGATTCTGTTTGGCTTTAATTGGGTTCTACTCTTGGTTGTTTCTCCTGTACCCTGCAAAGAACTTAGCTCCTCTTTTTCTGTTTATCCTTTAAAAAGGTCAATAGGAGAGTTTTCATTGTCTTTTTCATTCTCTTATCTGCTTCATTTCTTTCTCCTAATTTCATCAGCTATATGAAATCCATATTCTACTGACTATTTTGAACAGATCACAGTGTGAATATCACAACATTTTGTCCTGGGAAACCTATTTGTCCCCAGTAGGAACCTCCCTATGATATCAAAATACACAACTATGTCCTTATGTATTTTGTTGTATTTAATTTTTGAAATTGTGCATTATATGCACCTGACTTACTGCCAGTAGGGGACAATAGGTAATGCAGCAAAACTCCAGTGAAGATAAATTGTTCTCCTCTGATCTAGTGACAAAATTTCTGTCACATTTTTTTCCTACGTTTTCCAAATCCAGCTTTATAATTTCATGTTAATGAAATCGTGGGATGGGAAAGTAAAAACAGAAGCTGAAGGAAAGGAGACTGGGTGTAGAACTGGAAGAATAGGGTTCATTATGGCCAAAAAGGAATGTGAGAATATTATTACCTAAACCCATCTCTTTGTGTGCCAAAGGAAGAAGGGTGGACCCCACGAATTTTTCCTCCAGCATTTCTAAAAGCCTGGGCCCTACCCTGCAGGGTGATCCTGTGCAAGCAGTGAGAGATCTCTGCTATGATACATCTTTAATTCTGGGGAATGCTTTCCCTCTCCTTAGGCAGCCAGGCTCTCTTCCTGCCAGTTTCTTACCATGTTTCTCACCATGTGTCTCCTGGGTCTGGTTGTGTTACCTTGCTGGAATTTTAGGCATGGCAGGAGTGGCCATGGCCATCAGTGCAAGTTTCAGTCAACTCATGAACTTTCTCCCAGGTCCTTGAGTGCCCTGTAATACAGATGGATTCAGGATATTGGAGTAATAGAAAGCATCTTCTGAAACTGCTCAGGACACAGTGAGGGACTCTTGGTTTTTTTATGCCTTTAATCCATTCTCTCCAGCTGTGGGTGCTGCCCAGCCCTCTGCATCCTTTCATCAGCCAGCCTGATGTGACATCATGAGAACGTGCTGACTTCAAGTGCTGACCCCCAGAGCATAAATCTCCGCGGTGTCGCAGCACAGCCAAGAGTGAGGAGCTGCAGGACACGGCTCAGGTCATGTGGCCAGGTCACATCGCCAGGGGCTACAGGAAAGGTCTCACCCCTCGGTATTATTTGCTCACCCAGCTACAGTGGAGCCATAGAAAACACAGGTGCAGGTGCTGGGGTACTGAGGCAGAGCTCCCATGTCAGAGTGGGATAATTGTGCCTTGAGAGGTTATCCCTGATTGGCTGCCAGGGAGACAGGGGCCCAAAAAGTGCCATCAGAGGGCAATTGGGGAAAGCATGGAAGATTGCAGCACTCTTGGGATGTGATCTTTCATCTTCCACCTGCCACTCAATGTCCCTGGCTCACCCAGGAGCACAAATCCTGCCTTGGGTTGAGCTGTTCTGTGTGTGTGTAACACCAGGACCAGAGCAGCCCCCGTATCACATCCTGATGGAACAGTGCAGGGCAAACAAGGCTTTAGCTTTTCTTACCCTGCTTTCAGGCAACAAAGGAATCTGAAACACTGCGAGGGGCCCAGAATCCCCAAGTTTCCATGTCAGATCTACCGGCAGCTGGAGACCTACTAGTAATCCTTGGTGTTAGGATGGCAATATATGTGACATCACCTCCTGCACTGTGTATCTTTTTCTCTCTTTTCCTGTTCTGAGAGTCTCTAACTTGAGCACACACGGTCCCTCAGCCCTAACCTGGATTTTGGGTTCCCAGAGAACCTGGCTGCATGTCTTCAATGCCATTTTATCACCTTTTTACTAGCCGGTATTTGGGAAGTAAGGGAAAAAACCCAAAGCAATAGGCAAGCAAAGAATTACTTCAAGCTGTTTTTTAAAATCTCTTTGAATGTTTTAGGCTTTCTTCACATTGCTTTTCCTTAATCACTGCCACCAGATCCAATTTTAACATCTCTGGAAGAATCCTTGCTTTGTGCAGTGATGCTGGGAGTTCTCCTTACTATCACAGAACCAGTTAGAGCCTTCATTTAGCAAACTGTGGAGAAGCTTGTGTGGTTTTTTGTGCCATGAAATGTGTAATTCGCAGAGGGGCAGAGCTGTGGCTGCCCAGGTGCTGCAGGCTCCATCACCCCGTACTGCGATTAATAGTTTGCTGCTCTTCCAGCAAAATTGTGGCTCTGGGCTTTGTTCTATTTTCGTGCTCATCCTATATGCATCTGTTCTCACTTTATTCTACATCCTGTTGCCATCCTCCTGCTCATCTGTCTCTGCCATCTTTAGACATCTTCCACTATCAGGTTGACACCACTGTAAATTCAGTGCCATCAAAGGAATTACTTCTGAGTTATGTCAGTAAGTAAAGATTTCAGGCCTTTGTTTTTCTCTCACGCCCACCTTTCTTTTCTTGCCATGTGCAATTGGACCTCCTCTCAAGTGTGGTCATCAAAATTCTTTGCCATCAAATCCCACTGTAAAGTCACTGATGGCCTTATCACTCTGTGTCTGGGCATTCTTTTGCCGAGGGCCAGGGCAGTACAGGATGGAGAGGATGATCTGAGGAGGAGCATGTCTGAGAGAAAGTGCTGCTTGGTCCAAACCTGGCCCTTGGATGACTGCAGAAAAAAGTATTCCATGGAATCCAGTGGGGCACGGTCAGCCCTCAGTCCTTTCAGTCATTCTTGCTCTAGCATGTATTGGCCTTGTGTAAAATTTGGTAAAATAATAAAAATGTTCCACTTAGATAAATGCTTGATAAATCAGTGGCTCTTAAAGCGGTATTTCCTTGTGCCTGCTACGAGTTTATGATGTAGTCACATGAAAAAAAAGAAACAGAATATAAAATGTGAAAACTCTGTCTGAAGAAGGTCCAATCTGTCATCACAGGATACACTAAAATTTCCTTAACTCTTGCCACGATCACAAAATCCCCTCTCTAAAATTCTGACATTTTCTCTCCGACAGCAAACAAAGGAGAGCAATATGCACGAGAAGGCAGTAGGAAGCCTGAGGCTATTAGCATGTCATTGTCAAAGGCAGAAATAAAAAACACAAAAGTTAAAGGATTCTGGAATATAGCAGAAATCTCCAGACATGAGTCAGACGCTAAAAATGCCCAAACTCATTTAAAAAGCTCTTTGTCACAGTCCAAAAAAACAACATTTTCAGTGTTTTTCCTTTTGCTTTACATCCCGCTATTGCAAGTACATGGCTAATTATGATCTGAATGATATCTATTATTCCTGTGTCCTTCTAGATTGAGCCGGATGTGTTCCAAATATGGCCACAAACATATTCCAGTGTCCAGTAAAATCAAAAGAATAAGATAATTCTGTTTTAAGGGTTAATGGTGTTCACTCCCACTCAGTTTGACTCACTGGACAAAAGCTCCAGTGTGCCTATTCTAGGCAGCTGTGCTGAACAGTAAAGATTTGGAGTCCTTTGTAGGCTGGAGAAAAAGAAAGCCTTTGTAAACTTTTTATTTAGTATATTCTACCAAACACCCATGTGTAACAGTTAAAACATTTGGAGTTGCAACAGGCTAAGGAAAGTTTGCACAGATAAACAGAGTTATTCTAAATTTTGTGCCTACTAAGGTCTGAATCACAAAGTCTCATTGCATTTCATTTGAAGTGTATGTGCAAGGAATCAGTTCTCTTACCAGGGCCATTGTGTCCTTTGGGCTTTGTTTAATCATGTTAAAAATGTTAATACAAAATAGAAAATGATGTGTGGTTTGAATCACGATGTTTGCAGTGATCTGGGAGTGCTCACACTGCAGAGCAGCATTGCTTTTATGCTGGTATAATTCTCTTTCCTTCACTGGGTTATACTGGTGAGGAGTCAGGCCCACAGGCACTAAAAACAAACACATCCAGGCATATTCTTCCATCATCTGGCTGTATCCCTCTGAAACAAAATCAGCTTTTACAATACTCTCTCAGCCTTTGCGTGCCTCAGCACTTCCCCAAAATCCTGGCTAGGAAGGCACCGAGGTACTTAAACACAGAGACAGCACAGCAGATCTGCAGGAATCTGCTCCCTGGGAACGACAAACCCCATGGACTGATCCAGGTCTGCTCCCTCCAGCATAACCTGAAGTATCTACAGCCAGGACCATGGACATGTTTGAAGGCCAAAAAAAGAGACAAATACGGTTCTTTTCATCACTCAGTCATAAAAGAGCGAGGGAGACAAAGAGCTGGGAGGCTGGCAAAGGGCACTTCAGCCCACTGCAGCCTTCTCCTCCTTCAGGAGCTCTCTGCTCCCAACAGGAGCATCCAGGGCTGGGTGGGCTGGCTGAGGCTAGGTCAGGTGTGAAGTCCCTTCGCTTCTCTTTCCAGTCACTCAGTATTTCACTGCCCATTTTACCAGCTGTACTGTTATTTATATTTCAAAATGTTTCCTTTCCAGCAGCTGCCTGCTGCACTGGGAACTGCATGGTGGCCTTTCCTATCCCAAGGAAGGTTGTGTTCCGCTGGGATCCAATGGTTATTTCCCAGTTTTTAAAGGGTCTTGAGAAATAAAGATGTCCCAGCAGTGATTTCCCCCATAATACAAAGCAGTGAGGAAATTACCTGTGTATCGGGGTGATGATCAAATCCTGAAGTTCTCACTCTGTTTTCAGTCAGTAAAATTTCTGATAACTGGAATAGGAGTTTATTTTATCAGGACTGTCAAAATTTTGTTCAGAATTCATGATTCAGGCCATACTAAAGTAGGTGCTTAAGCACATCCCATGAGAATAATGTAGATCTCTTGCTTTAACTGAAATATGTTCTTAACATAAAGTACATCCCTGAATGCCACAACCTGTTAATATTTGGGCATTTCTCAAGTTCATCAGATTGATACAACACTTAAACCTGAGCTTTTGAAGTAAAGCTGCATTTTCAACCAGGTGTCAAAATATTTGCTAAATTTTAAAAGAAAACCCCTCATATTTTCTCTGAGTATTGAGTAATCTCCATCTTATTAAAGATTTTCCTACTTTCACAGATATAAATCTTGCCTCTTCCTGATGTATCAGTCAATATATAATGTCCTTCTTCACTGTGTTTATTAAGAGCACAAAAGATGAAGGCACTTACTTAAAAACCGTGTTAAAGTACATGTGGTGTTATTCTAGTTGCAATTATCTGAGGAAGAGTTGTGCTTCCTTTTCAAACTGATTTTGATGTACAGATTTGCCAAACTATTTGAAAGCTGCAGACACTTTAGCATTCATGACACTATTATTCACTGCCATAAATCTAGATCAGATATGCGCTGTCTGAATTGATAGTGGGTATTCTGCCTGAGAAAAATGTGCTCCCCTTTAACTTTTAGCAGTGACATTGCTTATGTTACATCACTTTTCATGTTACTGTGCATCACATTGGTCAAAGATGTCATTATTTATAGTGCAGAGATTGTGTCACTATAATTAAGGTTGTGTTAGGGTTTATATTACCTTATAAAAACTCTCTTTTCAGGAGCTTCTAACTCCATAACCAGATCCATTTTGGATTCAGCTGGGGATTGGAAGGAAAGAAACATTTGTGGTTTCAGTGGGTGATGGCCTCTTGTCTTCCACTCTGGTCCCTGCTTTTGTGGCTTTGAGTCACTGCATGTTCTGGGTGGGTTTGCTTTCATCTGACATTCATGGAGACAGATTCTTGCTTCTTTCTATTTTCAAATTAACAGACAGCAGGAACAGCGTGGGTACACTTTGTGAATCTGAGAAATACCTGTTCTTGTATTTCACACCTGCTACAGGTGCCAGCAGGCTCAGGAGCTGATCAAATCAGCTCCTCTGGGTGCTGCCACTGTGCAAATAAAAATATGGAGTTAAAGAGAGGGGGTTTTTAGTAAAGATAAGGCTGCAGCTTATTTAAAACAACTCTCAATTTGGAGTGGTACATCACAATCCACACATACTTAAAGTCATAAATGTGTTGACAAAAAAGTTCAGATATTTTCTTTATAGACTAAGTGTAGAGCCAATGTTTGAGTAATCCCTTTTATTGGACTTACTGTGCACTATTGACTAACCACCTTCCTGCCTATAGGAATCCATTCCTGGAGTCAGCCCCTTGCTGACCTGCAGGGGAGTTTTGTGTATCCCTAAAGCCAGGCTGTCAATATTGCTGCATTAGTCCAATAAAAGGGATTACTTGAAACTTGACTCTAAATTTTGTCTCACTAGTAAAGGCAAGTAATTAAAAATATTGAGTTGTGTAAGAAGACACACTGTGTGCCGTGATGTGCTAATAACCAACTCCTTCCACAATGATTTGCTGTATTGGTTCCAGTGTACACAGTGGATAAAAACAAGTGGGAAATTTCCGAAAAACCCAACAAACTACAGCCCATTTCTGATTTCCATGTGATTAACCAAGATGAATATGCAAGTAAGCAAAAAGAGCAAAGAGTTAAATATCCTTTCTCCTTCCAGGAATGGACTGATCAGATGACATTTCCAACAAGTCTTTCAAGCAAAATTCTTACTCACATACTCATGCCACATAGTGAGCTGTTCCCTGACCATTCCCATTGGAAACCTCAAAACTGCTCAGATGGGACAAGGCTCCTCAGTAGAAATAAAGGGACCAGAGCACGTGGGCCCTAAATATTATGGGTTTGGTTAGGATTCTGTTGTAAACAAGACAGAGTGAGTACAAAAACTACTCTTGTGTTTTGAGCCCTCCAGCACTGAGCCTGTCCTTTTGTTCTTGGGTCTGTAACATACCAGACATCTGTATGAGGAGCTGAAAGACCTTTATAGTGCCCTTGTTTCCTAAGGACACTTGTAAAACTGGGGAAAACCTGCTCCTCTGCTCAGCAGAGAGTGTTCAGTTTGAACCTTTTACTTTGTAGCACAGTATAGCTGCCCTGTGCAGACTGGGCCATATGCTCAGTGCTCCACCCAAGCCCAAGCCTCAATTTTCCCGGGAAGATAGATGAGTTTGGGCTTCCCAGGAGTCCCAAATCCCTCCCCAGTCCTGTCAGCTAATGTCCTGTGAGGCAGTGTGGTGGCATTTCCATAGTCCCTGTGAAAGATGCCTGGGCAGTGCCTGGGGTCTGTGCCATTCCACCCCCTTGTCCCTCCTTGTGCTCTTACAGAGAGCTGTTGCCATCACAAGGTCCCCAGTTTGGCCTGGGAAGAGGCTGGGAGGTCTCAGCCCCCCAGTTCACAGAGGAGACACACCCCGAGGCTCTGGTGCCCACTGCCTGGGCATTGCCAATAGCCCAATCCCACCTGAGGGGTGCAAGCTTCCTGCTGTGCCAGGGATCCCACCCTGGATGTGTGTTGAAAACCACTGATTGGAATTCCCCGAAAACAGAACCTGGAAACTAAAAGCTGTCAAACTTGGGGAAAGCTGGATTTGATTAGAGCTTTACTGCTCAGGCCATTTGCTTCCAAAGTCCCAAAGAAAAGCCAGCCTTGTTGTGCTGCTCT
Organism: Acanthiza pusilla; assembly: GCA_036630365.1. NCBI lineage: Eukaryota > Metazoa > Chordata > Aves > Passeriformes > Acanthizidae > Acanthiza > Acanthiza pusilla. The sequence goes on from JAXCHO010000025.1 coordinate 2,355,947, forward strand.
CTTTCTGCTGCAGAGCAGAAAATGCTCTTTCAGATGGAGTCTCCAAATGACAATTTTTGGCTCCCAGTTCATCCCCGTTGGCAATGGAGCAGGAACGGGAGAGCAGCAGAGGGGAGCAGCAGAGTAAGTGCTGCACTGCAGTGGGCTGTGATTAAAGGAGGACAAAATGTTTCGATTCACCCTTGTTTTATTACACATGACTTAATCCGTGTTCTCCCCCCTTCCCCATTGCTCCTGGAAGGTGAGCAAAGTGCACGTATTTTTTTTTACTGGCTTTATTTACTTGGATGCTTCAGGTTACTAAGTTATGACAAATTCTTCTCCACAGTAGCTTTTGGCTTCCTTCTTCTTGGAGCTCTTTAGACCTTTGAACTGCTGCCATTACAGCTGCCTCCGAGCCTGTCATGTGGCTGTTGAATTGAGCTTTTGAGTGTGCCTCTGCACTGCTCTCATTCCTGACTGGTGTACTTTGAACAGTATCATTGTTTTGAATGAAATAGCACTTCTGTGCCAAAAATGGAGGTTATTTCTCCACAGTACATTCTGGGCAGGCAGGCATTCAGTCTGCCTGCTCTCCCAGCCAGCTGAGAACTCTGCAACCACATGAACACAGTATTGAGCCTGACTAAATAAACTGGATTTGTGTTTGGGCAAAAGTTGTCTTGAAGCACTTGACTGATTCATAGCACAGTCAGAAGCAGCTGGTGTCTTCTGAGAATGTGCAGGATGGATAAATTTTAATCAGTGGGATTTATTATTATTATTATTATTATTATTAGTATTAGTATCATCATCATCATCATCATCATCATCATCATCTTCTTCTTCTTCTTCTTCTTCTTCTTTTTCTTCTTCTTCTTCTTCTTCTTCTTCTTCTTCTTCTTCTTCTTCTTCTTCTTCTTCTTCTTCTTCTTCTTCTTCTTCTTCACCACCACCACCACCACAAATTACTGCTATGCCATTAATGACTCTGATGAAATAAGCATTTCACTGTGCATTCCCATCAATTATCCTGATTGTCCCACCTTAATCCTGCAGACATTGACACATATTTTAAACTTTTTTTGCAAAAATAAGTTGGCTGAATATGTATCTTATCCAGGTCTGTGACTGTTTTGTAGATGGGGACATTCAGACCTCACTGAGGTTGGGCTTTGTTTCCAACACACACATATATAAAGGCACTGAGCTAGAGCCTGAATTAATGCAATAGCAGCATTATCTACAGCCAAAAAACACTCATAAAAGATCATTTGGTTGCAAAAGCCTATTAACAAAATTTTTTATTGTTTAGGTAGGGCCTCTCATCAGCATAACTCGAGCAAATATCCTTGGGAAAAAGCAGCAAAAATGTGTCTTGAGTGCAGTGAGTTAAACACACAGAGGCAGTGCTGCTGCAGCTCTCAGTAGGACAAATTTCAGAGGCAGAGCTGGGGGAAACAATTACTACCTGATGTTTTCTACAAATGCCACTTCAGAGATGAATCCAATGGCCTACAAGACTGTGCTTTTTTATTCTCTTTGAAGTAGGAGCATTAAATTAAAACTGAAGCAACAGAACACTTAGCACTCAAGCTGGAGAACACATGATGAGCTTAAAACTAATGTTGAGGGAAAGACAGCAGAGAATAGAAGAGGCTTTGTATCATGTTCGACTTCGTTTTCAAGCAAAACTAAACATCAAAATATTAGAACACAGGCACAAAACCTCATTGTCAGTAAAACTAATTAGTGTTCTGCTGCTTAATGCAAAAGCCTACATGATGTCTTGACCTTTTTTACACGTTGTGTCTGAGGGTGTGCAATAAAACAGAGGGAAGCACAGAGTGCCTCCAGTCAGCCCCAGAGGTTTTCTTCCTCACGGAGTTCAATGGATCCCAACAATACAGGCTGTGTACGAGCCCTTTTTAAAGCCTGGTGATTTCTGAGAGCTTGAGCCACTGAATTAACGCTGCCCCGCTGGCAAGGGCTGTTCCCCAGGCTGATTGCCATTCCACAGTCCTGGCTTTTCAACAGCATACATGTAACAAAGATTCAAATATCTTGGAGAACTAACTGCCTCTGAGGCATTCCCACAAACTCCTCACTCCCTGAGTTTTTCTGTGTCTAGTCCCTCTTGGAAACTGATAGCCAAATCCCTTTTATCCTGGCCAGATCTTGCAGAAATGCTGAGCTCAGTAATGCTTTGCTCGAGGCTCATACAGCATCTTCTGTGACAGCACAAGGAGCCAAAAAACCTGTCAGAATTTGGGAAACACAGTTTACTGCACTCTTCTCTTTAAAACAGAAGTTTAAGTCAGTCAAAGGCACTCTTAAAGCAGAAAAAAGACACAAGTTTCTGGCTGGCAGCACAAAATCCTTAACTTCATTCAAAGTCACTATTGGATATGCAGGTCCCCAGCTCTGGATATTTCCAGTAAAAGCACTTGGGCAGGTTGACATAAGCTTAGGTTAAAATTTCCATTAATATTTGGTGTTGACCCAATTGGGCCTCTGTTGAAATAATTAAAATTCCTAACCAAGCACAAAACTCCCATTACTCCACTGCCACTTAGAAGAATTACGATGCTGAGTGTATCAAACACAAAGCAAGTACATGTGGAGCAACTAAAAGTGATTTTTTAAAGTGATTTTGAAAGAAAGGGAAGAAGGAAGGTGAAGACAATATGAAAATTTCTTGTTTTTATTCAACAGATGGAAGAGAGACTGGAAACCTTTTACAGAACTGAGAATATGTTTCTTGTACTAATACAAAATTTGTTCCAAGGTTTTCACTGGTACAGGAAATCAGAAATGTCCTACAGAGACCAACGTGTCAAACTGGAGTGAGCAAATTGCCCATTTATTTGAGTAAGACACCTCAGAAAAACTGTCAGAAAGGCTGTAAGTCAGGCTGGGAAAGGCACAGGGATTCTCCCTGCTTGGGCTACTGAAAAATTCCACTAGAGGGGACAGCTCTGTGCCTGGGAGAAAAGTGAGGCAGGAAGGAGACTCATCCTGCAGTGTCAGAAAAGGTTAAAATTGAGGGGCTGTTGTGACTTACAAAATATGCAGAGTCCCTTCCCAAAGTCCTGAAAATCTCTCTACTGTATTTTGGAGCATAAAATGTGATTGCATGAGGATAGGACAGGGAAGAAGAGGTGCTGGGGAAAAAGGAGATGCTGATACAGGCAGAACACAAAGTGGGAGATGGGGAAGGGCTTTGGTGTGACCAGCTACAAAAAATACAGGTGTCCAACTCTCAGAGTTCCACTGACAAATTCTAGTCTGACTGAAATCCTTGCTCTCACCTGTGTGCCCTTCCTGTCACTAAATCCTTCCTTGTAGCTTTGCCTTGCATGTCAGGGTCTGACTGTGCCAAGGTGGGATCCAGGTGCCAATGGAAGCCTCCAGATTTGACAAGGGAGCTGGAGCTGTTGCTGTATTGAGTGACAAACACGACCTCAGCTTCTCCTTTCTCAGAATTAACATCCCAGGTCACAAAGTCTGAAGCTGACCTCCACAGAAGATAATATTTTAAATTTTATGATCTAGTGGGTTGAAATTAAACATTTGCTAATTACAAAGGTACTGCAAGTCATGCCCAAACCTCTTTTTGTTGTCTGGAGAGTTATAACAATCCTTTTCTGGCAGTTAGTTTTAAGATCATTAAATGATCATCATTTGCAATATATTTGCAGAAGATTACAGCCCATCTAAATTGACCCTGAAGGAAGACTTATTTCATTAATGGGCTGTCCTGTGCTAATGCATAAAGCTAGAAAAATATATCTATTAAATTCTTAATGTGTAAATGATGTTTCTGGCTTTCTTCTTAATTACAAAGCAAAATGAGCCTGAAGTGCACTCCGTCTAGGAAAAAATGATCAATTTAATCCATCTTCCAAGAGAAAACTTTTTCAGCGAGTTCCAAAATCCCAGCTATTCTCAGCTAAGGCTGGAGCCTTATTGCTCTGTTCAGAAACACAATAAAATGTGCCAACACAATTTATTTTTTCCCTAGATTCCAATGAACGGAGCTTTCTCACATCAGTTTAGTTTACTCGCTATCTGTTAAGTTTTTGAGGAAAAAGCAAATGCAGAAGCTGGCTGAGCAGTGCTTTGGAGATGAGTAATGCCAGGAGATTATGGCTTGATGGGGTATATGCAGAATATTAATACAGCCCATAGAAGGAGATTTACAGTACAAATGGCTGTGCAATGTACTCTCTGTACAGAACCATCTCACTGCGCTCTGCCTCTCAGCACAGCACAACTCCCAGACAAAAAAAAACCTTATTAAGGTGAAGGGAAGGCTGTAAATCCATATCAATATTTTAGATGGGGAAAGGAAGGTAACAGAAGAGTGTGGTTTAAATGAACATCAGGAAATTAATTCTAAGTTAGTGTTACACTTACATCAACCAAAAAAAGGGAAATGTGGGAATGAGGGACAGCACTCCTGTCACTCTGAGCACCCTGGGGTCTCAGTGACAAGTGTCCTCCCTGCTGACATGTTTAGTCTCAGAAATGTCTGCTTTGGCTACAGCCCTCGATGGCTGAAGACCTTTTAACTCCTCTGTACCTTGGCATTTCACTCTGTGCCGATGACATTTAAAGTATCCAGTTTACACAGCAGAGTAACAATATTGTAATGAGGGCCTTTAAAAGTCTGCAGATGGAAGTAAACAGCAGAAAGTTTTCCAGTCCATGTCCTGCAAGAAGCTGATTCCACCTTCTTTGGGTTTTTAATATGCTCCTGTAGGTGACCCTGATGCATTAAAGACAGATCCTGGGTAAGGGAATGTCTGCTGTGTCCGTCCTGGTGTGCTCAGGAGCCAGGGAAAAATACCAAACCTCTCCCTAATGTGCTGGGGCTCCTTGGAGAGGCCCCGCTGGTAACTCCCTCCTGTTTGTGCCCAGCCCTTTCTCAAGAGGCTCCTCCCTGATCCCAGGCCTTCAGCCATTGGGAGTGAACCCCCATTTCCCCCAGGGTCCAAGAGAAGCCGAGCACAGCAGGTACCGTGAGCACAGGGGATGTCACCAGAGGAACGGGGCTCTCATTTAAGCTGGGGGCCTGATGTTGATTAATAATTTTGATACCAAATGCCCAGCATGATCCTTCTTTGGTTGACCTTCTCCACCAGCTGATGGCTCCAGTTGTCCTACAGAGTAGATCCCTATGGAAGTGTCCCTTCCCCTTGGGCACACACTTTCCTCCCTCACCTCAGTCCTTTCCCTCCACAATAAGGTATTTCCTCGTTGTGTTTTTCCTTCCAAGCTCCCTGAATCTGCCAAGAATTTCTTGTGGCCGCCACCTACATGGACTGGAAGCAGCAACAATAATATCAGCAGCCATAATATCAGCCAGATTACAGCTTTCTCTTCTTTTTCATACTGCTTTTCCCCCAGTTTTGGCACTGCAGAACAGCTGCTTGAACCTTGGAGTGATGGAGCTGTGCCTGTTTTGTGTACAAACATGTTTCAGGAGAACCTGTCCTGTTCTGTTTTCTGCTGGCAAGCGAATATCTGTGTTCCTATCCATGATGGGCTGATGAGCACTTGGTGTGCTCTAGGAATTCTGCTGTAGATGTGGGGGACTTGTGTCTAAATTTCAATTTCCCTCGTGGGCAATGCCTGCTGCAACTGCATCCTGAAGAATATTGGGGATCTACGGGTCATAGATCTGCCAGGCTTTAGTTCTTTCCATAAAAGCAGATATTCGAGGAATTTCTTTCTTCAGTTGAGTATTTATGTGAAATTCAGCACCTTCAATATATAATTATAAAACAAAACCAAAGTTCTATTATTTCAGAGAGCAAAATCTACTCCTGCTTTGAATTCAAGCCTCCTGAAGTCTCAGTTTTATTTCCAATTTATTCCCACTTATTATTGCTACCATTCCACTTAATGAATTTGATATTTAATACTTTATTCACACATTTTATTTTTGCACCAATTACAGGGAAGACAGATACATCGTTCTTTCAGTAATCTTCAAGGCATTTTTTCCTCTTGCATTTTTTTATTTCTTAAAAAATAACAATCATCTTGGTATTTAAAGAGAGAAGCAGCAGGAGCAACATCCTTTTAGTACTTAGGGTGTATTTAAATGAATGTTTTCACTTCTATTTGCTAGAAAAACAGAAATGGTGAGAGAACATCTTGAGTTTATGTCCTTGATAGGTCAAATGAAGTGTGTGTGAAACTGAAGAAGTCCTGCTATAACCATGCCGGCGGAAATGAAAATTATACCACACATACTAACAAGTACGTTTCCAAAGGGGCTGGAGGTATTAGGAGACTCTAAACAGATGCCTCTGAACTTAAAATACACTTAATTCCAGAGGCTTGTCTTGTAATTAATTTAGCCAGCACAGGACCTAGGAAGAGAATGCAGAGCATAGCACAGCGTTGCTCAGCATCCCTAAACTTCAAGGGGCATAAAGACAAATAATTTAATTTAAAAAAACCAAAAAACCAATTCACACTCATTTTTCCCATTCATTTCTGTCAAGACTGTAGTGGCGAACGTCAAGGAAAACATTCTCCAATTTACAGCTTAATCTCCTGCAAGAAAAATATCCATCTGCTATAAAAGGAAAGAGTACACATAAGCCACATCAAAAGGATATCACTCATACTTTAGTTTCAGTTTTTATTCCCATTAACTGGGGCTGGTGGTATGTGAGTCTGTAAACAGCCATTGAGCAAGTGGAGCTTACTCTGACTGTTTTAGCAACACACACGTGAAGCACAGCTTCACCATGGCCGTGTTAGCACAGCTTGGATTTCAGCAGGAACCCCAAATCTCAGCTGCTCCCTGAGAAACGACTGCTGTATTTTCCTAGCGTGAGCTGATGTGGGAGCAGGGACTCTGTGGGGAATCTGGACCTCAGGGGAGAAGGATGAACAGCTTGGATTTCAGCAGGAACCCCAAATCTCAGCTGCTCCCTGAGAACTGACTGCTGTATTTTCCTAGCATGAGCTGATGTGGGAGCAGGGACTCTGTGGGGAATCTGCACCTCAGGGGAGAAGGATGAGCTCCCCTGAGCTTCTGGTGCAGGTTGGGCTGAGGTTTTTTGAGAAAGTGATCGGTGCTGCTCATGGACTCCAGGCTCTGCTCCCTCCTTTCCCCAAATACACATAATATACATTTCTGTCACACAGCTTCACACACAAGCACCATAAACCCACAGCAGCTTCATGGCATCAGGCTTGCTTGAGCTAAACATCATCTGGGAGGTGGTGAGGGTGGAGGAGAAAGGATTTGCCTCATCAAAAACCACCAAAAAACATTTGGAGAAAGGCAGGAGCAGCAGCCTGGAGTCCATTAAGAGCACCAATCACTTTTTTGTCACTTGGTTTTATTGTGCTTTAGGATTTTCAAAGGACATTACCTGAGCACCAGGCTTCCAAGGAGTGTCAGTGTGTCCAGACATCCCTCTTCTCTTGTAGGTGATAAATCCTTCCTTAATAAATATCCTCGTAGCTGATTATTCAGTAGTTATGATTTGAAGAATTCCTGTTTCAGAGGTGATGGTCTCTGAGGGATTTTCAACAGGACAATCATTAGGGAAGCAGCTTTTGGTGCTCAGAAAGAACTGGGTCCCCCACTGACTCTGATGCCTCTGGGAATATCCTCAGTTGTGAAGGAATTTGGGCTACAAAACTTTCTTGCTGCTCCTGTTGTAATCCTGTTTATTGCCATCAGTTTAGCTTTATTTGGGCTAAAGTCAGGAAACATTGTTGTGCTCTCAAACTTTCTATCTGTCATGATTTCTATATCATTATATAATAACTAATTGTAGAAGCTTCTAGAAAACATGTTAGTCTGAGGAGGAGAGTTGATAACTGCGAGGCAGTTGAGACTCACATTTAGGAAGGAAGTAAATCCAAGTGCAAACAAATCCAGGTGGGAAGTGAGGAAAATTTGGAGCCTTACTCCACCCTGACCCAGCAAATAGAGAAATACCATCTTTACCTCTTTGCTTTTTCTGTGAAGTGGCAACAACCAATCATTAGCAACATCTGTGCCTAATCGTTGGGTTTTGGTGCTGTTAATAACTTACTAAGATAAATAAAACAGAATCCTGCTTCTGAAAAAATCATCACAACAGGCTCTCTTCACGCTCAAGCAGTCCTTATCACACACCTTCCTTTAGCCTTCCCACATTTTCATCACTCTTTTCTCTTTACCAGGGAAAACACGGACTTTAAACACTTTTTTTTTTCAGCAAAACAGAGCAGCAGATAATTGCAGGAGGCTTTGAGATGCTGTTGTACCATCCCAGAGTATTTAGCCGAGGTTAATTCTCTCCCACAATTAGAGTGTGACCTGTACAAGTCACGCCAAGGGAACACTGCCCAGCCTTCTCTTTGCTTACATTGTAACATCAGGAGAGCCATCAATGCAAAGCTGCCCTGAAAGACTGGTTTGCAGTGAAGACATAACTTTAGACAGCCATGTAATTTCCTTTTCATGTTGGTCCCTGACAAGAGACAATATGTTATAGTTCCAGGAATGGATAACAGGGGAAAGAGGGGAAAGTACAATGGCTTTATTTAAAAGTCTGTACAATCCTGCTCCGCTTTTCAAATAGCTTTTTGGACTCAGCTTGGTACTGTGCTCCATAAATTATACCATTTTTCCAGGTTTGCTATCAGTTAAGTGACTGGTCCAGGGTGTTTCGAGACATCTGGTCTGGTTTCCTGGAGGATTATGATTAATAAATGCTGGCATACAAAAGCAGTTAAACACTTGTGCTCTGCCTTCCTTATAATCTCATATTTAAGATACATTATGCCAAATCCTTCGGTGCTTATGGACCCTTTGTAACTCCAGTGATGAGTTTCCCATTGCTGTTCGTGAAAAATGGATCTATCTGTTACAATCAGTTGTATTCAGATCAATAACAGAGCACGATACACTTCATTCAGCCTTCTTAAATTAATAATTTCCAGATTGCCTTTTGAAATTGGTTCTTGCATTGGTTTAGGGAAATTCTGAGTTATGCGCGTGTTAGCTCAGGGTAGAAGTGTGCAATTTGTTTTCAGCAAGTGGTGAGAGACAATGTATATCCAATTTTGAGCATTGGTTGGAAAACTCATCTTGTGGAGTTGATGGGGAATTTTACCCCATCTGTATTGTACCGCCATTCACCTGTTAAATTTCTCACTAGGCTTTATTTCCTGCCATCTGATTTCTTACCTTTTGTTAAAATTAAAAACTTAAATTAAAATTCAGAATTTGGACCAATTCAGATTGGTGAAATATTGTTCAAATATTTATTGGAATATTACCTTGTATTTTAGCTACCTCTGCCTTCACTTTTCTCTCTAAAATACATAATTTCCTTTAGATTTACAACTTCTCCTGAAAACCTTTGTGTTTGTTCTGAGAAACAAACATTTTGGGGAAGTCATAAATATCGTGTACACATTTGGATTGGCGTTTGGATATCACAGTGATTGATAAGTGATAACAGAAAAATTCCCTTGTAGGGACCTCATGTGAGGATTCTTCCCTTCCCTCCCTTCCCAGGTAGGACTGTTCCCTCTGATGTCAGACATTTCTGAAGTTCATTAGATAACCCAGCCTCCCATCTTCTCTCCAGATTGAGACCTAACTCTGTTCAGATGTTTAAGCTGACACAATTCCTTGCCATCTTTGCGGGTGTTCGAGTACAGCAAGCAGCCTAAATATGATCCATGAGGCAGCACTGCCTCCCATCCTTTAGATTGCACCTCCCTGCAGCCAGGAACAGGAAATCAAACTCCCAATCTGACTGTTTGCATTGTATTATCACAACAGAACAACTGTGAAATATGGAAGTGCTTCGTGCCTTTAGTAATGCTCTGAAGAGTATTGCCACTCTCTAGGTCTCCAGTAAATCCTGCAGAGCTCCAAATCATCGGGTTTTAAAGGAATCTCCCATAATTGCCCCGACATCCAATAAAACATTGGGGAAATCAGATTGGTGTGGGTGCATCTCTGTGAGTGTGCAGGTGCATCTCCGGTATTTTATCCTTAATATGCAGATAACAGTGGAGGAGAGGGAATGTTCTCTTCTGAGTGAGATAATTTCAGAGAGATGGCAAGAGGAATTTTGCTGTATTGGTATTCGTGTGATAAATCACCTTCTATTGCTGCCCTCCTGAAATTAGCAGATGAAATGGCATTCTGCACTGAGAGGCACAATATTGGGAAATTAAATTTATTGATAAACATAGCCTTGTTTATTATTTTATTTTTCCTAACCAGATATTTTGCTGGGAAATATACGTCTTGTGTTTACTTCTGTTTGTTAATGCTTTGATAAATCAGACATTTTTAGTATTCTATCAATGGCAAAAGTCTAATTGCCTTATTGTATTCTGATTTATTTCTTTCCTTACTTTCTTTGCATCCGCAGCCCAACAAACGAGTCTCCAAAGAGATATATGTTATGATACAGTGTCAGTGAAATTAATCCTGATCAATTTTAAAGTTCACATTTTTATTTGATGACTTTCCTGGGAATCACTAAAACCGAGATTGACTCGGCCTCTTTTTGTTGGTTAAATATTGTTGTTTGGGAACACTGGATACAGCAGCAGAAATCTCATTATGATTTACCAGTTCTGTGTGAGGGAAAAGCCATATAAGCAATGATTTTTGCTAATTAATAGCCACCAAATCCTGCTCTTTGCTGACACCAGTTCAGGGTTCCCAGTCAGGGTCTAATGGTGAAAAGTGTCCCTTGCCTGGGAACACCTTTACCTGTGTGAGGTCCCTGGATGTAAGAAATGGAGCAAGATAAATACTCATGGCTTTCTAAAAGCCAGGCTCTCTGTTTCCATCAGGATTTCAGTCCTGCAGCTCTTATGAACACACTTTATCTCTAGAAGAAATGGAATTTTAGGTTATTGAGGGAAAACAGAGATGGGGTTTATTCCTATTTTTTTCCTTTTCTATTAGAAAATAGTTTTTTTCTCAATTTGTAAATGCGTGCATACAATAACCATTCAGAAAAATAAACCAGGCTGTGTATGCAGGTAATTTTGCTGGTGATTTTGCTTGTTTATGTATTTGATTTGTCAACAGAACTCAGGTTTTTTCCAGGTCTTCGTGGTAGGCGATGCTTTTGACCCAAAGGAAACAAAAGACTTTCTGTTTTGGTTCTGTGATTCCTTCCTTCTCTGAATCAAAGCAGATGGGGACATACAAGAGTTATTGCTATCAAAAGGAAATAACGATACTGTCCACAGTGCCCAACAAATCAGACCTTAAGCCATTCTCCCCACTCCACCCCTACCTTGGTGAAGTTTAAACAGCATAACCAGCTTCTGTGAGGAACCCAGAATTTTTTTTTTATTTTTTTTATCGTTAATGTCAAACAAACATTTATTTCAGGTGCAAAGCCTCGGGATATGTTAGTGGAAACAGTGGCACTGCTGTTCTATTGCTTACTGCCCACTAAGTGGGTGGGAAAAGGGTACCGTGACCCTTTTACCCTTCCCACCAGTCTCCCTAACAGCTTTGGCCTTCGGGTCAGCTCAATTTCCCCTCCACTGAGTGGCCATTACTGAGCGAGGATGTGATAAATGCTTTTTGGAGGGGCCGGCAGCCAGCGCTGGAAGGAGGGAGCAGGTCCAGGCGCACGGAGCCCAGGCTCAGCCAGGCTGCCGAGCTCCCTCCTGTTCCCTAGCAACACGGCGAGAGCACCAAAAAATGAATAGACCCACAAACAAAAATGAAAAGGAGATAAAAAAGAGTAAAAGTCTATGGGGCTCAAAGGTTAATATTCCTCTATCTAATAACTTAGTTTCAGAAAATTGCATTTTAACCTTTTCCAAGCATCCGGGAGAGAGATTTCTTTGAAATTAAATTAGATCACATTTGTATGAAATGGGGGGCGAGAAATTAAATGCAGAATTTATTATTTTTTCCATCTTCCTACCCGGTATTTCTGCAATTCCTTGTATGTTCTGTTGACTTCCACTGCTCCACTCCCAGTTGTGTGTAGCCTGCAGCCTTCTGTGGAGCTAGTGATGGCTCCAGAGTGAAGTGCTCCAGTATCATTTTGTATTTTGTGGAATTTTCTCTTGGAGAAACAGAAAGCCTTGCCCAGCATGGCATAGCCAGACCTTGCATCCCCTCTGCATTCCCTGTCCATCTCGCAGCTCTCAGAGAGAGGGAGCAGCGAGCGACGCCTTGGAAGTCCCAAAGCAAAGCAGGAAGGAGACCTGGGATCGATGGTTTCTGCCTTGGGAGCCTCAGTGCTCCCTGTGCCATTCCTGCTCTTGCCACGCATCCTCATCCCTGCCAGAGCTGCAGGAATTGACTGGAAATGGAGAAGGTGGTAGGGTGGGTCTGGACTCCCAAGGGTGCCTCCTTTAGTAAATAGTTTTGCTTGCTCTGATCTGTTTTCATTTAAACAAACAAAACTCCTTCAGATCAAATAACTTGTGAGGAGCTGAAGTCCATTTCTGTTAACTCCCACTCTGATCTGGGCAGATGGAGCTTTCACCTTGCCTTCCTTCCCCACAGGGAACCATTAGAAATTCCCATTTTATTACATAAGCCTTATTTAAACCTCTGGATCCAAATTCCTTCTCCAGCTACCATGGTGTAAATCTGGAGTAACTCCCTGTGTTCCTGTGGGGTTATTTTGAGGCTGCAGCAGCGCTGCTGGGGCAGGATCCAGTCCCTGAATTCCTTGGCTGCCAGGGAAATCCGGGGAAAGCAATTGTTCTATTTGTGTCGTGGCTGTTATATTTAACTTCACAACAGAATGCCTTTAAACTTTACTGCCATCTTTAAACCAATGAGCTGTATGGTTAACTAATTTTCCTGTGCACTGTATAATACAGGATCGATAATGCTGTTTCCTCACATAATATATTTGCTCTCTTCCACTCACTCTCTTCATATATATCGTATAATTACAAATACTGAAATTTATGGGGCATGTAAACCCGTGTTTTAAATACAGGAGATCACCACAGTTGGGATGGTTGCTGTTATTTAGCATATTCCAATCAACATCTCCCACTGGGGACAGGGAATCTGTGGGTGCACAGCAGGTGAAATGGTCCCACGCTGGGTTTCTGCTGGCTGAGCCTCTCCCCAGCCCCTCAGCTGAGCAGCACAGCAGCTTCTGAGAGGCTGAGAGATGGGAAGAACCACTGGAGGCTTTCCTGGCAGCAGGGGAATGATGCTTCAGAATCCCAGAATGCTTTGGGTTGGAAGAGTCCTTGAAGGTCATCTCGTTCCACCTCCTGCCATGGCAGGGACACCTTCAACCATCCCAGGGTGCTTCAAGCGCCATCCAACCTGGCCTTGAACACTGCCAGGGGCAGCCACAACTTCTCTTCAGCATGATCCTTACACCCCTGGAGGAGGAGAAAGCAGGAGCCATATCCAGGTTCTCCTTTGTTAAGGAAAAAATTTAGTTTGCTATATCACAGAGGCCATAATTTTATATGACCCTGTTTGAATCCCTTATTACTGGCTGCAGAAGGGGCAATCACATACTTGGTTCGAGCTGTTTCCCTATTTCTTTCTCTGCAATGATACAGACGGTAATGAAAGGGCTAGAACTAATTAAAAGACAATAATTTCATGAAGGGGTGGTGATGGTGATGAGGCAATAAACTGTGAGAACAAAGCTTGAGGGGTTTTAATGACTCATCAACCCCTTGATGGGAGTTTAGCCTTACAATCACTATCCATTTATAATGATCAGTGATATACCTTCCTTAAGAGCCAGAAAAACACTGCTGGTGGTGCCTGTCCCTGGTCCCCAACACCTCGAGCTTGCAGTGTCCCCACCACTGCCAGGCTGCCGTGCCAGAGTGCCCCAGGTATCCCCAGTAATTTATGGCACTTTGCATTCTTGCTGTGTCACAGCCTCGAGCCATTCAGGTGACAATGTCAGATCATTGTGTCTGCTGTGACTTACGATGGATACAGCATGAGGAGCCAGAGCAGTGGCAACGATGAGATTATGGATGCAGAGGGCATTGTGTACTCTAGGACAGTCCGAGGGCTCTTTCCTGAGCCCTACTGCAGGATGTGGTTAATTAGGTTACATTCATCCATGAGAAAAACATCCCATCTTCCTCTCTGGTGTGGGATTGCACCCTGCTGGGGCTACAGGCAGTGGGACTGGGGTTGTGCCACATTCCCAGGGTGCTGCAGCTTCAGGAATGTGGCACATCCCCTTCTCTTGCAGAACGAGAGGTGTGGGATCTGCTCAGGTGAGGAAGAAGCAGAGAAAATTCCAGGTGAAATGAAAGCAGCAGGGAGAGAATGGAAAGAAGGTCATGGGCAGAGGTTTTAGGCTTATTTTTCTTCTGTGAGATGATCCCAGAAGTCTGGACAAAAAATACACAATGAATTGGTGAAAGAAAACCCCACATTTTATGATCTCTCTCCTTTTGCAAGCTCTGTTTGGTTCTTCTCTCCCTCCTGAATTCCCTGATGCCTCAAAGACACATTTGTGCAAGGGAAGGAGTATTTCTTTGACCTTGCCATCTCGAAACTGAAAACACAACAACATGTATATTAAGAAAGAAGAAAAGGAATCTCTCCATACCCCCTGAACACACATCTTTCCCCGGAGAAATGACCAGGGGACAGATAACACATACTTCATGTGCTGTTGGAGGCCCCCGGATACTAATGATTAATAGAACAGAATAGGTTATGTTACTGTCCACAGCAAATCCACCTAAGTGTAATTAACAACTGCTCCTCCTGGCATCGGGCTCCGTCCATCTCTCTTTCCTCTGTCATTCTTCCCTGTTGTTTATGCCTTTCTCTTATTCTTTTTTTTTCCATTCTCTCTTTGTTACCCCAGTGCCAACACTCATGATCAAGTATTTCACAGTTACAAATCCTGTCGACCCTTTTTTTTTGGTGGTTTTTTTTTCCTCAACCACTGCCTATCCTTTTCTTCTCCTTTTTCCATCATTTCATCACCTTCCTCTTTTCCTTTATTATTTTACCTAGAACGACAAGTATATTTCTCTGTAATTTTTATAGGCATGAGACAGATCTATATTGTGTATTTTGATAGGGAGTAAGAGACCTGTGTCTTGCTGGAATTGTGTTGTAGCTTGTGCTTTGTGTTATGGCTCTTTAATGCCTCAGAGCCCTCTGATGCTGCCCCAGGCTCTGTCAGCCTCTTGGGCCAATTTTATTTACTATTCTTTCCCTTGCTTTTTAAATGAGCACTGGGGGCAGCCTGGAACTCTCTGCTTGGATCTCCTGGCCGCTGTGAGATGGTGAGGTGTGGAGGAGCCAGAATCTGGGGCAGAATAATAAAATAAAGATATGTCCTAATGGTAATTTAGGGAGGTTTTGGATGGCTGCCTTCCCAAAGTTTTCTAAAAGGATCCTTCCATATCCATCATGTCAGATACATGGGGAAAAAGGTAGGACCATTCTGGAAAGTCATAATGGAGTTATTTGTATTCTGTTCAGAAAGTGAGATTCCGAGATACAAAGCACATTTCACTGTGTGAAACGCACAGAAATGCTTCAAGTCCTCATGTTTGCATCAGAGTGAGATCATTGTGTTCACTCCTACTTTGTAACACCGATTAAGAGAAAGGATCCAAACTGCCCAGAGGTTCAGGTGCTTGTGAACCTCGGCTGTGTGCCCAGTGCAGCAGCTGGAATGGACAATTATTGCAAATGGCAAATGAGCTTCCTCCACGAGTCCGAAAGGGAAGGCAAGCTTGTTTAAACTCTGTAAGAACTCGACTTTCCTTAGTGCACCTTAAGGTTTTTGCTCATACCCAAGCTCTGAGTAGTTGTGCTCATTAAATTGATGCAGTCCCCATGCCAATGAAACCGTACCTGCCTTGCCTGCACATACAAAGAGGCCATGAGAGGAAATTAGTCTTCATCCTTGATTATTTCATTAAAGTACATTCTCCCATGTTACAAGGGGGAAAAATACAGGCACAAAAAATGCTTCCTAGTGAGTTATTTTGTCTTCATTGTCATTCATAATTTGCCTTTGCTATAATTCACATCCCTTCACAAAATAGCAACATATTAGTTGGAGCTTTTAATTAAACGCCCAACACCTGCAGGTGAGAAAACACAGATGGATTCGCTCCTCCATGGAAACACACAATTCCATGTGAACTGGCCACAGAGCCAGAGAGAAAATAGGTGCTAAAATAACACTCAGCTCCTCACAGTGACTCCATTCATCCCTGCACAAACAAACATACCTGGAGTGCGACCACAGCTTAACCCTTTGTCAGCTGTGTCTGCTGCCTCCATCAGAGCCAGGTTTGGGTCTCAAAATAGCATCCAAAGAGCACCTTTGTGAGTTAGATGGGAACTTTGGGTTCCTCACTGTGCCAAAAAGGAGATTTTAAGGCTCCTAAATTTATTTCTCTCCACTAGATCTCTGACTGGCTTTTCCTTTTGTCCCCCTGCTCTTCCAAAGCCACGAGTCAAACCCAAAATGAGAATTTGCTAATCCCATTCTGCGCTCTGCAGCACAACACAGAGCAGGATGAAGTGAAGCTGCTCTCTGCTGTGTGCACAGATCCTGTACCTGCATTAACCCATCTATATTTCTATTTCTATATTTTGTAGATATATCTAGAAATTCTATATAGATAAATCCTGCTCACCAGCATCCCTGCTGGAGAGACTCTCTTGCACACTGGTTGCTATTCCCAGTCAGCTCCCAGTTGGGAGTATTGGGCTGATACAGTGCTGTCCCATTATATTAACTTCTTTTCCATGACTATTGTAATCTGCAATTAAGAACTAAAATTAATGGCTGTATTACTGAGGGGTTTGGGGGAGCAGATGAGAACAAAGTTTATTTTAGGCAAGTGAAGGCGCTAAGATATTTTTTGTCCATATTGGACACCATTCCATTGTGCCTTCTTAAAACTGACATAATTTATTTTTCTGTTTATACTATTTTGGTGGTTCTACCAATGGATGATGAATGTAAGGAAAAGGGCATTTTAATGTGCTCCGTAAGGAAACAGTGTGAACTGAGCATTGTCTGAGTTGCAAAATCAAACACCTGAAGGATAACTCATAGCAGGAATTCCCTGGGAGTTTTTCCATGTAGTCTAACAGGATTTAGATCAAGACCAGTATATTTCACATGTTATAGGTGAACTTTAAACCTGATGTATAACCAAAGGCCAGTTAGAAGTAGATTTGTAGTACATTGAGAAAACAACTTCTTCTCTATACTCTTATAAGTTATGTTTGAATTATGACTGGCACATTTTATAATAATTTTTAATGTAAAAATGATGAAAATATTGTAATATTATCCTTCCTGCATGCTGGAGAAGACAAGCTCATGGCGTGATGCCCTCTCAAGGATTAGGAGGAAGAGGAGATGGGGAGGAAGGAGGTTGGGCCTGAAGGATCAAAGGGCTGGGGACTCCGAGTGAGGCACAGAACTAGTTGTGTTTCATGTGCCTGGGCAAAGGGCCAGAGCAGAGTGGAGAAGCTGAGGCTTGTGCTCAGTGTTTTAGTGCTGTGGAGGGCTGGGCTAAGTGACGAACTCTGGGGAAATGAGCAACAGGATCTGCCAGAGTCCAGGCTTAAAGGAAGTGTTTCTTTCCACCTGAGCTTCCGAGCCCCAGCTCATCCCCCAGCGGTAGAAACCTATGAGTATTCTTTGAAAGAAGAGGAATTTCACTCTTTAAAAGTAGAATGCTATGTAACAACAGAGCAATCAGAGCTCTTTGCTGGAGGAGTTGAGCTCAATCCCTCTCCAAACTCTTGGGTTCTGTCCTGAACCTCTGCTTGGACAGCAGTTTCCCATTCTGAATCTCAAATTGAAGAATTTCTCATGTTCCTCAAGGAGACATGAACACGTGGGTGCCACTCTCAGAGGACTCCTCACCTGGCTGACCACACAGTGACATCCTGGGCACACTCCAGCATCAGAGTGTCTTGAGACAGCCTTCATCCTCCAAACCAGCCCAGCTCCCTCAGAGCTCCATTTGCTGATCACTTCATATTTCACCCTGATCATCCTCCCTTCCTGTCCCCTCTGAACACTCTGATCCTTCACTTACACCCTCATTTCCCCGCGGTGTGCCGGTGGCTGTGCATTAAATTACTGACATTGACACTCCTCTCTGTATCCCGTTAGGAACTTGCTTTTCCCCGATTCAATCACAACCTTCTCATTAGGTGCTGAGAGATGATGTTTGGT
The DNA here is from genome assembly GCA_036630365.1 of Acanthiza pusilla. NCBI lineage: Eukaryota > Metazoa > Chordata > Aves > Passeriformes > Acanthizidae > Acanthiza > Acanthiza pusilla. Next base: position 2,374,132 of record JAXCHO010000025.1, read on the forward strand.
GTCTGAAAACGTTAATGAGACAGGTTGAGCACCTTCAAGCAAGCGCATGAAGGAGGGGAAATGAGGTGTGAATCCAGGCTGAAATTCGGGCTGCTGGAGGAACTGACACATTCACTGTTACAAACAAAACGGGGGGAAAATTGTTTTCCAAGCACGCATTTGTCATTTTTTATTCACTTTTCTAGCTAATTACAAAAAGCTTCCACGGGAAGGACTTCCAGGAGAGGATGAGGGTGTTTGAGCTGTGCTGGGCAGAAGCGGTGCTAGGAGTGAACTCTGGCCTGCTCACTCTATTTAGCAAGCTCTGAGATGTGTAAGTACATTATCTGCAAGGCTGCTAAAGAGCGCTTAGGGAGGATTTGTGGGTCTGTGGCAAGGACAAAGAAAAATGTTTTCTAATAAATTATTCACAGCCTCACAATCCCTTTTGGGCAGATTGTTGCTCTGTTTGCCCCAGCGCTTCCCGGCTTCTCTCCCGGCGTTCACACGCAGAGTTTCTCACCTCCAGAGAGCAGCAGAGATCTCAGGCAGGCTGCTGCAGCTAATGGTGGCAATTAATAACTTGTCATAATCCCGAGGATGAAAGGGAGGGCTCGCCATCAGCAGTCAGGTCATGGCGCTTCTCTAAAGCAAATGAGGTGCAGGTGTTGTCCAGATTTAAGAGCTTTGCTCCGCTGTCAGTGCGCCGCGGTGCCAAGGCACAGCCACGGCATCACCCTACAGGTACATAACTTACTGCAGGAGTTTTCATGCTCCAGGTGCACGCACATTTTCCAGCCTTCCCCCCCTCCACCGCTGTTCATTAGCGGCGGAGAGGAATCCTCGGAACGTTTCAATAAATCATAACCCGGCACAGTTAATTCCAAACCTGTAATTGCAGCGTGCCCGGATATTTGCGCACACCAGGCAGAGCAGGGAAGCTTTATTTTGCATTTGTAAACAGAAATGTGTTTGGAAGAGGACGTGTTATCTTTGTCTTTTAATTGAACCTTGTGCATAAACGGCTTGGCTACCTAACAGCAGCTCAGGTCCATGTTCTCTGTTCAAGCTTGCGAGAATGAAACCTCATTATGCCTTTGGTTAAACAACAAACTAGAGAATCACTTCTTTCCTAGACAGCTCCGTTGGCTTCTCCTTTTTCCATTGCTGTGGGTCAGTTCTGCTTGAAATGAACCAAGTTTACAAATCTCTGCTGGTTTGTACACTCCTATTATGCAGACTAGGTTATGCATTTGTAACTGTCACGCGAGTCAGGGTGATCCAGCATTCTCATCTGACCCTATTCATTTAAATGGGTGCGTCTTGTTGACATTGATTCATGTTATAACTTATATCGATGCATTATAATCCCTTTGTGTCACCCCACTGGTTATTTCTACTCAAATGTTGTGAATAAATGCTGGCAATAATGGTCAGTGGGATTTGGAGCTGTTTTAAGGCATGTGGAGCCCACCTGAAGTCCCAGATCAGTGCCTCGTGCTGGCTTTTTTCTCTGGAAGACAATTAACATGCAAAGTATCCCATTCCTGTGCATTTGCATGGCAAAGTGTCTCCTGGCTTATTAATAATTTGGGGCTGTGCATTCCAAATGTATATTGCACTCAACTAAAGGGATAAGTAAACACGATTATGCATGCATGTAGGTCTTTATCAAGGTGTGGTTGATAATGTTTTAAAGCAGAACTATTTCTCATGAAAATAGCTCCTCTTAATAGCCTCTGTCTCTCTATTGTGCTTCTTAGTGAAACATAAATCACTAATATGTTTTCAGCTGCAAACTACTCTCTTTTTCCATTGTATTCACAGATTTAGTGGCATTTCAAATAGATAAACACAAGCAACATCTATCAACACTACAAAAAGGGGGCCTTAATCAAAGCTCCAGGTCCCAGGTCTCAGCATCTCCATTTACCTTGAGATAAATCCATTGGTGTGACCACCACTGCACAGGGTGACAAATCACCCCAGTCAGCTGAGCAGTGCAAGGGCTTATTGGCCTTTCTTTAAGTGGTCTTACCCTTCAATGAAAAGGATGGTGCTTGTCAAGCAGGGCCAGATTAAAGTTAGACAAAAAGAAATGATCTGTTATTAGAAAACTCCGATTGAGAATCACAAAACAGGAGAGAAATATGAATAAGGATTTACAGTGAGGATGCTCCCCCCACCTTTTCTCGTCCTCCCCCAAGCAGAAATTAACTTTAATTACTTTCCCAGCTTAGCACATGATGAATGTCAAGACAACGAGGCATTAACATTAAATAAATATGTGGCTCTGGGAATGTGCCTGGTGGAGCAGAGGACAAGGGCAGCCCGAGCCTGGTGGGGCCTGGGCTGGAGCTGCTGCAGCTCAGGTGTGGCTGGAGAGCATCACTGAGTGCTTCCTTCAGGGCTGGATCTGCAGCAGGGATTGGCTCTGGAGAGATCCATGGCATCCCCTGTTGGGAGCAGCCCTGCCTGGGCATGGATCGCTGGAGCTGGGGGGGTTGGGGTTCCCAGGGAGGAGAGGACAGACCCTGGGCAGAGTCCCAGCCTGGCTGGTCAGGAGCCTCTTGGTGCCAAGGGAGGCTTGGGAAGGCTCCTGATGCTTCCAGGAGCACATTCTGCCCTTGTTCCTATGACACAACTGCAGAAGCATCAAAACCTCCTGTCTGCATTGGCCCTTAGGATTTCAGCTCACATAGTTCCTAAAGAGAAACTTGAGGTGAAAAAAAAGCATTTTCAGATAAGCTAAAGCCTTCTGAATATCATTAAATTATCTCAATAAATAATGGGCAAATTCTTTCCTCTAAGAGTACCCAAAGTCTCTGCCTTGTGTTCTGGTGAGACACACAAATGTAAAATTGTGGTTTAGAGTCTCTCAAAAAAATCCTACTTTTAAAAAGGAAATGACTGAACAGGCAGCAACTGAAAAACTGAGCAAATATTTGCCCATCCAATCATTTTGTTTGCTAAAGAAATTCAAAGGGAGGGTCTAGAAAGAGGAAAAAGGAGGAAATTATCCATGTTTAGTTTTTTTTCATAGGGCCAGTGTGTATGGCTGCGTGGATGGTTGTGGGGTTTTGGGGTTTTTTTCCCCTATACCATTGAGATTCATGCATTTAAAATGCGTTTGGTTTCTCGTCACTTGATAGACCACTATAGAAAGATTAATTTTCTGTAATCATTTGATTTGATAAATGTCTACACAGCCCAGCACAAGTTTATTTTCTACTTATCCTGATCCTGGAATTAGTTGCTAAGGGTACTCCAGGGAAACACTTCCATAATTATAAATAGTGCCTGACAACAGACATTTACAATTGCAATAATGCAAAGTGGTTATATTTCACACCCGAACAGAAAATGCACTGGTAGGGACATACAAAGGAAGTGTGTGTTGCTTCCCTGTGCTTAAATAGACATGGCCTTGCCTGGCAAAAATGTCATAGTGTCTGTTCTTCATGAATTATTTTGTATTTAAAGGTGTAGACAGTGAGATACAGAGAAGTTAAGCGACTTGCATAAGATGACAGCAGAAGCCAACAGCAGAGGTAGGGAAAGGTCAGAGCTTCCCAACTCCTTAAACAGAGAGAAAACTGTGCTCTGCTAATTTGTGAAGTAATCCCAAATTACTGTTGGGATTTCTGCCTCCAAAGCTATATTCAAACCCCAGTGAAACCGTGGGGGGAAAGGCTGGGCTCAGGATTGCTTTATGGTGCCGTTACTTGGGTTCACATTTATCAGCAGCTCTGTACCTCAGGAGAAGGAGAAGGTGCTGGGGCTGCAGCACCAGGGGATCCTGAGGTGTCAGCAGGGCTGTGACACAGCCCTGGTGCAGCAGCACAGGAAAATACACAGAAAAATACCATTTCTAAACCTTTAAGGCTGTAAAGTGCTTTGAAGAGGCACAGAACATCCTGGAGGTGGAGAATCATTGGCCACAGTCCTTAGGTGAGGCCAAGCAGCAGGAAAAGATGGACTGAGGCCAATTTGTCCTTCCTTTGTGGCAGCACGTTGGGGTCGTGGGACACCTTCAGGTGCAGCAGGGAGCAGCCCAGGAGCTCTGCTGGGAGTGTTTGCTCTTTTATGAGGCACCTCAACCAAAAAACACAGCAGAGACAATTAAAAATTGTCCTCTCTGCCTGCCTTTTAATGCAATCACAGTTACTGTGCTAGTCCAGATATAACAAAATATCCCCTTAAAGATACCAGTTGTGTAGATATAAACTCAGAAGTTAAGGGAACGTAATAATTATCTGATAAAATGTCTAATATACATAGGCATAGCCTTAAACTGCCATGGTGATTGCACAGTAATTTAATATAAATTGATTAAGTACATTTTTACTGATGCTTAAAGACTAGTCATAGCATGGGAAATGATGTTTTGTTATCAGCTGTTAGTGAATGCACAGCATTTGCTGGAATAAATCCAAGTGTTGGCTTTAAGGCACAACATTTAAACAGTTTCCAGCTGCTGTTCCTGCACTCCGGGTCGAATAAATTTACCAAACACCACACCAGGACTTTCCAAATCCAGGGGTTCTGACACTCACAAGGACTTTCCAAATCCAGGGGTTCTGACACTCACCAGGACTTTCCAAATCGAGGAGGTTCTGACTCTCACAAGGACTTTCCAAATCCAGGGGTTCTGACACTCACAAGGACTTTCCAAATCCAGGGGTTCTGACACTCACCAGGACTTTCCAAATCCAGGGGTTCTGACAATTCTTTGGGTTCTGATCCACAAAGACAGCACACACCAAGGTACAACAGAACAGCAGAGCTGTCTCAGCCTTTAGAAGGAAACCAGTTGTTCTCACCAACATAAAAAGGGAGAATCCTCACATTCTTCATCCATGGAGGAAGAAATCTTTTGCCTGGTGGGATGATTAAAGGCAGCATCTTGTTTGAGGCAGAGATACTGAAATAAGTGTCACAATTTACATCTCCCAGTTGCTAAGAAATTTCTTCTTGATCTACAAATAAGGAACCCCTGGACAAGCATAACCTGCCAGATCATTAGGTTATTTTCTATTATGAAAATGGCAGGAATATTATTAAAATGTAACTATAAATATTTATGCTGATAGAAAGCCCACTGTTGTTGCTATTATTTTTATTGTAATGCCTTAGAAGAGGTGCCAGATAATGGCAGGATTCAAGAGGTCACTGGAGGTAAAGAGCGGAATTTTTCTGGAGTTATCATTGCTGAATACAAACTGCCAGTGAAGGTACAAGGATTTTTTCACATCTGAAAAGTCACTATTTCTCTTTTAAGAAGAGAACATATTCTCTTTTAAATCTTTAAAGATCATCTGTTCTGCAGTGCCTGCAAATCATTACTGTTTCATACTGGTTTGCCAAGCAGAGAGCTCAGCTATCCATTTTTCTGCTCAGCTCTTCCCATCTTGGCTCACACCCTCACCTTCCCTGCCTTGCTCACCCCAACCTCTGCACAATACTCTGGTAGCAAAGGTGGAATTTTGATGTAAAACAAAGTGATAATAATTGCAAATCTTGTGTTCTGGAGCCCAGAGTTTGAGTCAAGAGCCCTTTCTGAGCTGAGTCTGAAGAGGGGGAGATTTTGGCAGACATGAACTCCCACACAAAACATGGACCATGAAGAAATGCCACTTCCATGAAATCAGCCCGAGGTTTCTGAACTATTGAAGGAATTATTGCTTCAGAGACAGACTCAGAAATTAGCAATGCTGAGTGGATGAAGTAACTCAGGGGGTTTTATGTTTATGGGTAAAATGAATATTCATTTTTATATAAATCCTGAAGAAAGACATCTTCTCTGAATGTCGACTCTTCAGTTTTGCCTAACTCCTTTAAAATGCAATTAAGAATTTTTGGGAGTTCTAGTAACAAAACCTAGTTAATTTAGATCAAACAATAAATGCTAGCATGGCCTCTGAGTCTAATCCACAGTTTTATACAATTCAGGATATATTGCAACTGTTTAGATTGGGCTCTCTGTAAGACCAGAGTGAGCAAAAGCCACTGCTGCATTCCCAAGGGCTTGGAAAGCCTCTCTGGCAAAATATTGGGCAGAAAAACCTTCAGATAATGAGGTGATTTGAGGTAAAAGAGAGAAAACTCTGAGTGTGTGAGAGAGAGACACATACACAAAGAGTGGGATTTTTGTGGTGAGTCTGGGAAGAGTCTAAAAGTGAGTTTAGAGCAGTGACATTCTCTGCAGGGTAAACCATCCCTGCCATGAGCAGAGAATGTTTCAGTTCTCCTTCTGGACTGGTGTTTTTCCAAAAGGAGAACAATTCAGACTGGTCTGTCTCTCAAGGTCTTTTGTCAAATAAACAAACCTGAGAGAGCAGAGTCATAATTACCCAATTGGGATTGGATGTGAGACACCTCAGGTAGAATTTTTGGGCCTTTTACTCTCTAGGATTTTTTTATTCTTGCTCTGTGAAATGCGGGTTAAGCTCTCACCTCAGTAATTAATGACTCACTAATTCATGTTTGGAAAGTGCTGTGATCTTAAAGGTATTCCCCGACCCAAAGGAATCCACAAAAACACCTGATTGGGTAGCAAAATGTTGTATTACAAATAGGAGTGTGAGGACAATTTCCTATTTAAGCCACGTTTTTATTTAACCTGTTCAATTCTCCTGTTAGATCAGAATTTCAGTTTCTTCCCCACAGGAATGGACAGCTCCCGATTTTCCTCCCTCCTTTGCTGCCTGTTTGAATGGTGTGGAGTTTTACCAGCAGATTTTTCCAGCTGCTGTTGAAAATCGCAGGCTGCCAACAAACTCTGGAGTCCAAAATTTCTCACTCTTACAATTTCTTTCCACGGTAGTGTCCCATCCAAGGCCAGTTAACAACCACCCTCTGCTCGGTGCAGCTTTTAGCGCTCTGTGCAACGCAAGCAGCACAAACTTCAGGGCAATCGATGTGTTTTTAAACCCAGCTCTCAGTGCTGCACATATTTGGGTCATTAAAAGGCAGTGGACACGAGGAAAAGCCTCTCACTTCATTAGCAGTAAAGATGCTCTTTGGTTTTATTCTGCTAAATCACACAATTTATAGAAACTGCACGGGAGGTGGGGGAAACTGAGTCAGCAAAAAGCCAGCGAGGAGCCAAAGTCAAGGAATGGCCAAATTTCGGTGAGCTCAGAGCAAAGTTGTTTTATTGAATTTTACTTTTAGATGCCATATTAACATCTCATTTGCATACAGATTGCGCTCCATCTTTACTCCAAAAGCGCACTGTCAGCAGTTCTGCTGCGCAGCCGAGGAGTGCCACAGCAGCATTTAAATACTCCTGGTAAATTTTAAAGCAAGATGCAGGAGCTTTTGGTCAATCTGCTCTCGGTTAGCTGATACATTTGTCTTTCCCTTCCCAGTACGGTGATGGCTGGGGGCTGATTTTATTTGGTTTTTTTTAGGATTGTTGGAATGCTTCAACTACTCCAGGCACAGACTCCTTAGGAGATGCAGTGCTCCTTCCATCAGGTTTCCCTGCTCCTGCAATCCTACTTGTGGAAGCAGTGGTTTGGCCACACCGTTCTGTTTCCTAGAGGAGGTGACCACTTCACCTCCTATGGTTGCTTCCAGTGGTAGAATTGCGTTAGAGACAAGCAGAGAGCCCAGAGTGCTGAGCAGAATGAAATGGAAATAAATCCAGCCCAAGCACATGCATGCACTGGAGCAGCTGGGTATGATCCATCACCATAACACTGATTTTTCTCCATGAACACAGATAATTCCCAGCTGCCCTCCTCATAGCTTTTTTCAACAACCAGCTCTTCATTTAGGAGGTCTAATAATTCTATTTGGAGGCTAAACAAATTAATACACCTAGCAGGCATTAGAGAACAGGACAGAAATTAGTGTGATATTAGCAGTTGGTATCTGCCACGCTGGAATAATAGAGATGAGAGTGACAATTCATAAATACATCCAGTGGCTGTGACTTGGCAGCTGTTGGTGGTGTGACTGCCCTTATGTGATCACGCAGAGATGTTGTGTTTGGTGAAAACACCGAAATTGTTTGGATGTTGTAATTAGTGCTGGCAGGTAGCAATGCAAGCCATCACCTCTTGTACTGTCACCAAGTGGATAAACAGTGCGGAGAAGTTTCAGAGCTGCATCCCCAAAATCTGAGCTTCCGGAGGCTCCGTTCACCCGCACTTGGGATAAAGTTATGTTAAATGCAGCCAAGGCTTGGCTGCGAGCCAGAGCCGCTATTGTCCTGCCGCTGTGGCAGCAGCGCTTCAAACACAGAGAGCAAACCAACTGCTAATGGCAGTAATTAGGAGCCTTGGGGCTGATTTATGCCTTTTGTCACTGTACAAGTGGCGGAAGTGCTGAGGTTTGCAAGGATAACAATTATTGGTTCAGGTGATGATCCTTTCATGAAAGACACACATCTGATTTTTAACTGTCAGATTTCAGAACTGGGCTCTGGGAAAACATTCCAGTGAGTGGAACCAACGTGCCCAAACATTTGTTCTTAATTCATCTTGAAAATAAATCCACGACCGAAAAAATGACAAAGTGGCAAGGTTGTGTGGCAGATTAAAACTCCAAGTTGATGATTATTTACATTATCTAAAGGCATCGGTGGTATTAATTATATACTATATTATTTAGCTTTCAGAGACAGAAGTACAACTCTTAATAGCATTTGTGGCTTCTTATCTGAATATCTCAAATATGGGTGAATGAAATCTCTTTGTATTCTCAGCAGAGTTAATGGGAAGCAGCTGATCATATTCTTAACACATATCTCTACCCAGATTGTCCCTAAATTCTGTAGCTATTGGAACTATAGCACACATCCTGTCAGCCAGCCAGCTGTTTATTCTGAATTAGGGTTGTGCACACGATGTGTGTTACTGAGAGCACTGGCACTGCCTGCTTCGGCACAGCTGGGATTTGAATTCTGATTTTCCCTTTTCCTAAGATCCCCAATTTGCCACCTAATTCTTGGAAGTGCCAGTGTGTGTCCCCTATGGTGGCCAGGAGCTTCCCCTCGTGTGCTCCTGAGAATCACCACCCTCTGGAGCAGCTTTGTAACTGTGGGACAGAAGGAAAACAGACCCAGAGTTAAAACACATCCTAAAAACACCCGCCCTTGCCAAAAGATGAAAATTCCTCAGCCTTCAGTTTCTTTTCTGTAGTGTTTGTGTGCCAGCTCCATCCGAGGCGAGGCAGGATGACCTCCAGGAAAAGAGCAGGATATGTTTGAGAAAAGGCAGGAAATGTGATAGTCTGGAAGCTTGGAGTACAAGATCCAATCTCTCTCCATGGCTGGCAAGAGCATGTCAGACATAATGGAATATTAAGAGAAGGAACCTATTGCAGGCTCAGGGGACTCGAGTGAGGTAGCATTAAAAACTTTACTGCTATTAAATCTCGGGGAGCTGGAGATAATTTTGCTTTAGAGGAGCGTGGCTGCTGGTGTGGTTAAAAATGCTATCGAAAAATCCACTCAGGAGGAATCCCTCAATAAAACAGAAACAATTGGGGCTACATTGGAAGTTCCTGCTAAGGAAAACATCATTTGGCAGAGAAGATTGGAGAGGCTGCAGAGTGACAGCAGAAGTGGAGTTTTAGGACGGCAAACGGGAGCTGAGGGAAATGGTGGAAAGACTATCGAGACTTTATTAACTGCTACATTGGGGATCAGAAAAAGTGCTCCCCACAGAGAGAGAAAAAGCCTTTCCCAGAGCACTGAAACATTTGGCATCAGCTGCTGTGCTCGGGAGAGGGATGAAACCATTCTTTTTTTATCTGAAAACCTGCAAATTGCAGTTGCAGAGCAGGTAACCAACAACAAAAAGACATTTCCTGCCAGCAAATGTTTTCATACAGGAGGTTTTATGCTCCCAGAAAATTGTGACGTGTACAAAGATCAGAGAAACTGAAAATTGGGTCATATATAAATTCTTAAAAGCTGCCTTCTGGTTTGATTACTGGGTAGCTAATGACACCACATTCCCCGCCTCCCCCTGGATTCTGGCATTCAGCCACCAGCCTTAGTTAATCCTTCATCCAGTACTTCTTCCTCACTAAGGACAAGGAAGAAAAATCAATATATTTGAAGAAAATGGCAATATTTAGATATATTTGGATTTTTAAAAATTTTGTTTTGCTAATTAAAGATATGACTGAAGACACAAAAGACTCTTTCTATCCCTCAAAAAATTGGCACTGACTGGCTACTCTTGTTAAAGGACGGGAAAGTGCAGCAGTGGAATTACTCTTTTTATTTGTTTGGTTTCTATTTGAGCTAAATGCCTGCCGTGGCATTACTGAGGCTACAAAATACCCCAAATGGGGTAAATAAAGGCTGAGCTCCCTGAGAGGAGCCAGAGGGGAGAGAAACACTCAGTGCTGGGAGGCAGTGAGGGAATTGGGAAGGAAAACCAGAGTTTTCTAGAAAATTTTTCAATATCTTGAATTAGATCTCTTCTTTTTGAAAGCAGAAATTGCTGCTGGCACGGGGGGGTTTCTGTGGTTTGCTTTTCCCTCAGGTTGGTGTTCCCGGAGATCCCAGTCCCTCCATGGAGGAGTTTGGGGCTGTCCCCAAGCCCTGTGGTGTTGCACACATCCCTTGCTCCCCTGAATCCTTGGTGTCCCTCCTTCCCTTGGGCCTGAGCTGCCCTGAGATCTGCACGCCCCTCGTGGGTGTCTCCTTCCTTGTCCCAGCCAGTGGAGATTCCCAATTCTTAACAAGGCAGAATGTGACAGAAATTTTACATTTTTCTATTTATTCTTCATCTGATGTACTGTCCTCAAAGTCTTAATATGAGTATAGGAGAAATATCCTCACCCTGTGCCAAGAGCTAAGAATTCTGCTTCTTCAAAGATATTTTCTTTGAATTTTTGTGGGGGAAAGCAATCTTCTATTACTTAACACTAGAGACAAAGGTAAGGAAAGAGCAGAATTTTTACCAAAATCCTCCTTCAAAGCAGCCCTGCCCCTTTTGTGCTCCAGCTGTGAGATCCATAACATGAAGTACAAGCAGGGGACCCCACAACAGCTGTCACAGCATCTGAAGGCTCTCCTTCCTCACAAGAAACCTTCTTCAGTATGGAAACATAAAAAAACCCAGAAAGGCAATTCTAACAAAAAGAAAAGTCCTTTAATGAATTGCAAATAGACTGTAAACGAGCCCAGAAAAAACTGATGGGGTGAACAAAGTACATAAAAATCCCCTGTGCATACACTGTTTATAAATCAAACTCTCACCCACCACGCTTGGAAGAGACATCCAAAGGAACATATCAAATTACACAAAAGGTCAGGGAATGTAAAATACTGAACAGACTGTTATGGGATCATCTTTAATCTTTTCCACCAGCTAAAAACTTGTGGGGAGGGGTAAATTGTAGTAAATGAGTTGAAGAAGTTAATGAGAATTTTTGGATTATAAAGCCAAAATCAGGAGACATTTTGTTCATTCAAAAGCTCTGGGCAGCTGCTGGAAATTCTGTCCAGTTACTGAAGACATTTTTTGGGGAAGTCAATTTTCTGCTTAGATTTTCATAATGTACTATTGACTTAAAAAAACCCAGCAAGGTTTGAAAATGTTTATGGCATTATTAAATAGTTAGAACTGCAAATTTGGTTGCTGCACAACTCCTTTGGGGTGGTGTTAGCACTGCTTTATGGTCACAAATCCCACGTTATTCCCTCATCCAGGTGACAGCTGAGGTAGGGAATTCTCAGAGCAATCTGAAATTCAGTGAAGATATCCCATTCTGGCTGAATATTTTATTTCCCTCTATTTAGCAGTAGAAAGTATGGTTTGACCTCCAGGACCCCAAGTACTCACTGAGTACTTCTTGCCACAGGGAGTAGATGAGTTGTAAAGAGGTCTCCTCTTCCTCTCTGCTTTTTTCATCCTCTTTGTTCCCTCACTTGTCATCACTAAGAAGAAATTCTTAATTTGAGTTTATGGGCCCCTGGTACAATTCTAGAGAATGAGGAGTCTGAGGATTTTATGTGCTGGTTTTCCATTGATGGAATTGGAGTTTCTGGGAGGTTACACTTGGTTTTGGTTTAATCAGAAATTTCCTTGGGGTTAGTTCTCTCAGGCTCCTGGGCAACAAACCCACACCACCTCTGCTTTTGAAACCTCCAATTAACCTTGGATTTTAATAATTTACATGTATTTTTTCTATAGGAGAGAAAATAAAAATTACCTCCTTCGTCCCAACCCAACTTTTTTTTTTGTGAACTAGGTGGGGGCCAGATTTTTTTAGTTACCTGTGTCTAAATGTAACATTTCTTGGCTATTCTGTCACTTTATGATAACTTGAATGAATAATACTCTGAAAAACCATGGAATGAAAATTATCCAGTTGCAATCTAATGCATCAGCCCAGGGTTGTGACAAGGTTGGAGGTTTTACATACTGGGAAACACAAATAATTCAGAAAGACTGAAACCTGGATAATTCAAGGAGACTCAAGATTCAGCATCCTCGTTGTGTGATAGTGAACACAGCAAAATCATGATCTTAATCTAAAATTTGTTACTTAGGTCCATCCTTCCACTGGATTTCTCCTTCTTCTTAGAAATCTCTGTAATTTGTCAGCTATTAATCTTACTTTTCTTATTTACTTTCTTATTAAAAAAAATAACAAAACTTAGCTCAACATAATAACAAAAAATAACAAAAAATAGCTCAAATAACTAAAACTAGCTCAAAATGAAACTCTGCCTTGGTTCTGCTAATTACAGGATGAGCAATTAATTGGGATTTTTCCCAAAAAATTGCTTGTTAATACAGTTTTTATTGAGATGTGTACTGTTTGTGGGTGTGTTTTTACCCCTCTGCATGCTCAGCCATGGATTCGCTCTGTGCATGTCACAGATTTTGCACTTAGTGCTGGGAGCTTTTCATATTTTTTCTCTGGGAACATGCCGTGATAGCTCCAGTATTTCAAAGAGCATGCAATCCAAAATCTGTCAGGAGGAAATATTTCTTTAAGGAAGAAAATGTGTTTTTTGTTAACTTTCTCAATCTCTCATCCATTCAGCTCAGTGTTGAATATATGTCCAAGCTGTTGCTGGGCTCGGGGTGGGACTTCTGTTGATTCCACCTTTTTAAAAAGGAGCTAACAAGAAGGATGCCAAAGTTTGAATCTCAATGTGAGGATCTTTCCCAAAAATAAAGTTTTCAAAGTTACAAATCAGACAGCTGATTTATAACCATCCTTAATGAGTCACTCTTGGCCTTATGAGGAAACAACAATTATTGTCTTGTTGTATTAGTCTGCGGTGACTTTGCATGGCACAGGAAGACACTCAGGGAGAAGAATCCATACAATTTCTATAGCATCAAAGTCTCGTTGGGGTTTCCAGGTGACTGAATTCAGATTTATTGTTGGTGAACTTGGCTCCCAGTGATCTATTTAATCCTAAATTAGCATCTCTATTGCCACGCTTAGCTCTTGCCGTGTGCTTCCCAAACATACACTAATTTGGGCTCACACCACCCCTCAGACAGGAAACAGGACAAAGAGGTGTGGGAGCTTTTCTTTTTCCTTCTAACTGTACTGTTATTAATGCCTGGACTATTCCGGCGTCATATAACAAAGGAAGACAAAGCACATCAGTTATGGAGACAGAAATGGAGCTGAGAGCAGCCCTGTCCTGCCTTCTCTCTGGACAAAGCCAACTCACCCAAACCCATCCACAGGCACTGATAAACTGCAATCAGCTCTGATTCTTATCAACAACTCTCCGTTGTTCATTTTCCTTGAACTGAATTTTGATCCATTTTATAAAACTCCTGCTGGTCGTCATCTTCTGCAGCTTAAAAAGTACTTTTAAACATGAGCTTAAACCTGTGCTTTGCTGGAGCACAAGGAATATACCCATGTTTTATCTGAGATGGTGGTTTCCAGCCCATCTGTAACTGACTCCAGAATTATTCTGTGCATCTTGTATCGTGTGCCTGATGCACACTGAGGAGATGTTTGTAGTATTTTCAGATAAAAAACTCGATCATTAATAACAGATGTTGAACTGTAGGAAGTGTTAAAGATGGATAATTGCTTCCAGTCAAAAAAGTTTTAGAACACTTTGATTTTATAACATCAGTTACCTTATTAAAAAAAATAGATCCTTTTGTTGTGTCCTAATCCCTTTGGTAACTTCAAAGTATAATTTTTCCACGTTCTCTTTATCTTCATTCCCGTTTCAAAATTTGAATACCATTAAGGTCATCCTTCAATCCAGGAGAGGCCTGGATCTCCATTTCCCTCTCTCTGACTTCTTAGAAGAGCAGTAAGAACTATAAAATATTCTGTGCCATTCTAACTAATCACCCCTCTGGCATTCTGAGCAAATGCAGGTTAATGGTGAATCTTTTAATATTTCTATTAATTACGTATATTATCCTAATAACTCTATTGTCAATTTTTCATTGCTAGGTAATGACTAGAGCTGGGTTAGCTGTTCATAACTACCCATGGATTTAAAGGAAAGGGAGGATTTTTGTTTGTTTGTGAAATGCCTGCTGGCAAAGCCTAATTTCTACAAATATATTTGCTCTATGAAATTAATTTAGGGATGTTCTGTGCAGGTGTGATTGAGCAGAGGCATGGACAGGGGCATGGAAAAAGGGCTGCTCCACATCTGTGGTTACAGGAACCAATATTTGATGTAATTTTCAACCTGGCCATTTTATTAAATATGACAGGTGTATGTATGGAAATGAGATCACAGTTAGAGCATTGGGTGTTTTAGGGAGCCTCTGCTTAAATCCATAACTTGAAGTTCAGAGGAGGATCTCTGGGAAGGCTTCAGAGTGAAGGAGAAGAGAGGAGAGGAGAGGAGAGGAGAGGAGAGGAGAGGAGAGGAGAGGAGAGGAGAGGAGAGGAGAGGAGAGGAGAGGAGAGGAGAGGAGAGGAGAGGAGAGGAGAGGAGAGGAGAGGAGAGGAGAGGAGAGGAGAGGAGAGGAGAGGAGAGGAGAGGAGAGGAGAGGAGAGGAGAGGAGAGGAGAGGAGAGGAGAGGAGAGGAGAGGAGAGGAGAGGAGAGGAGAGGAGAGGAGAGGAGAGGAGAGGAGAGGAGAGGAGAGGAGAGGAGAGGAGAGGAGAGGAGAGGAGAGGAGAGGAGAGGAGAGGAGAGGAGAGGAGAGGAGAGGAGAGGAGAGGAGAGGAGAGGAGAGGAGAGGAGAGGAGAGGAGGCAGGAGATGGAATAATCCAATCAGCCACAGTAATTCTCATTCTAATAAAGTTTCCTGTTTGGAGTGGCAGCAAAGGGCTCCTGCCACAATGGTCCATGTGTTCCGGTGCCTCCCACCATAATGAGGTGGAAACAGAACCGCAGCCAATTCAATAGGACTTGCAGTTTGATGAGCCCACAGAAAGATCTGAACATAAGGATTGTTTCACAGAACCTGGGCAGCAATGAAGCTGAAAATATCGATTCATAAATTTCCCGGAAAGAGCAGAGAAACTCTGCAATCGTTCCCGAGAAGTTGATGAACATTACCAGCCCCAAATACAATGCACTAATGGGTGTGTTTGTATGGAAAGGTAAAGAGACACAGAAAGGTTTTAGTGTGGCAACATATGAATAAGCAGAGGAAAATGTCCTTAAGGAAGCACTAGCATGAAGATTTTAAAGCAGGAATCCTAGGACAAATCATGCCCCTTGGTTTGACTTTGAAAAAGCCAGTGCAGCTCTCAGCACAGTCCAGGGGAGTGCGAAGTTACCCCAGGAATGTGCTGAAAGACTGATGCAAGGAGAGCTGCAGGAACTCCCAGGTGTGAAAGGAAGGCTGTTAAAATGCCTTTTTCCCCTCTGAATTTAATTTCTCAGCCAGAAATGTAACTGGTAGATGAGGCAAAACAAAACTGGGAGGCAGGCTGGAGCACGAGGCAGCGGTGCTGGAAGCTGAGTGTGGCTGCTGGGTGATTTTTAAGGTCCCTTCCAACCTCACCCACTGTGTGATTCCCTGATTGTCTGCTGAGATGCCCTGATTTTGGGTTAGAAGTTGACAAACACATCTCAGACAGCTCGAGCTCAGCTGTCCCTGGACCTGGGGCCAGGGGCTTGTCCCTGATGAGGGAGCAGTGACACCAACAGCTCAGGTGCACAGGGATTGTCCTGAAAGGTGCCACGATCCCTGTCCCAGGTGCTTCAGGCTCACTGGACATGGCAGGCATTTCTCTCATGCACAAGCCCTTTTTTGGGCTGCTGGAAATCCCAAACAAATGTCAGGAGAAGCGGAGGGGCACTGGGTGAAGTGCAAAGGCAATAGAAAGGGGAAGAATCACAGTTCTTTCATATTTAAAATCGATTCAAATAGAGAAGTGGCGGTGATTTATAAACTTGAGGAAGGTTAGCCTTAATCTCCAGCTAGACATTTTCATTGCCTGAGTAAACTTTGAGCTCATACGAGCTACAGAGGCAGGAATTTGGTATTAATAGAGACACTTGAGGCAGTTTTCTGAACTGAACCACCCACAGTGTCAAGAGGCTTTGCCAATGAAGCCTCACGAAATGGTTTGGCTGCTTAGGACAGCTCCAGTCCTAAGGGACCCTCTGTGCTGACAATTCAGCTGCTTCCCAAAATAAAGGGAGAGTGTGGAAGGAAATATAATAAACCAGAAGAGTATAACAGCAAATGTGAATCACCAGAATTGTACCCCAGAGCTGAAGGAAATCATGGCAGACTTGTAGGTGCTGTGGAGAGCTCCCAGTGCCCAGAGATAAAACAAATGAACAAGTGTTTTTATATTTTTACTTTGCTTTACATCTTTACAGTCATGCCCACAGTTTTTTTTTCTTTTTTAAAAATTTTTTTAAACTATTCTGCATCGAGGTTTTGAGTGAATTTTCCCACAAAACTACGTGTAGTGGATTTTTTCTTAACTGCAACTTCCTTAGAGATCCAAGTAATGTAAATTACTTTAAAAAAGCCAATTAAATGTATGATTGAGTGTCATCCTTTCTGACTGCAGCCTTCATAAGGAACTGGAAATGTGAGGTATTTTTTTTTACCTAATATTGAACACAGTTAATTAAAAAGGTAAAGATTACATTTTGCTTCAGTTAATTTGAAATGGAGAACCTCCATTTAAACAATAAATTTCAGATTTTAGTTCTAGCAATTAATAGACCAAACTGTGTACTTAAGGTTTTATTATATTGATTCTAAAATAATTAGATTAGCAAACACATTGCAAATATATTATCTACAACAAATAAGATTATCAGCACGCTTTTTGTTATACAGCACAGCAATAAAACATATCACAGCATAATCTAAGGCAATCTCATAAAGTTAATAGTCATGGAGCATATATTACATTCTTGCACTAAGTGACAAAAGGCAGCATGTGGACAGTGTTATACTATTAAATATTTTGGTGAAAAATTTGTAAAAGTTAAGGTGTATCTTTGATGTTTGGCAGATAATTTTAGTCCCCCGTGTGTTCACAGGAGCATTTCCGAGCAGCCCTCACAGCCTCTGCCCTGTAACCTCATTTTATCAGCATCTCCCACCACACTTCCACATGCCTCCTCGCAAAGCAAATTGTAAAAAGTGTTTCAGCCCGAGACAGCAGTTTGAAAAGCCTTCAGGCTGTTTGAGAGGCCCTTTAAAAAGCATGACATTCAATCAGAGTTCAGGGAGGAAAGTTTTAATGAATAAACTTGGTATATTAGAAAGCACCGCAGCAGAGTGATTAAGTCTCATTTGTGCATTAGTGTTAAAATTAATTAAAATGTTGAAGCCGTAGGAGGCAGGTTAGCTCCTCAAGACCTGGCTTTGCCCTCGGAGCCGGGCTGGACCCAGCAGCGATTCATCTCCCGAGATGAGAGGAGGCTGAAAGGAAAGCGCAGGCAGGACAAATGTGTTCGCCACGGTGCCGCTCTGCGGGACGGCCACGGGCCCTGGAACAGCGATCCCGAGTGGGACACGACCAGCGGGGCAGGGAGGAGACCCTCCTGCCCTGGGATTCCTCAGCTCAGCCTGGACGGACAGAGCTGATTCCATTACCTGGGGCTGGGTTGAGCTGCAGAGCCGAACAGGCTTTCCCCTCAAACTGCGCTTTCTTTACCAAGTATTTGATACAACAATTTAATTTTGCACTCATAGCTGTCCCCACCTATACCAAGAGCCTTTCTCTGCATCAATTCATTACATGAGAATTAGCTGAGCTCTCTGAATATTAGGGAATAAGGATTTATCTAAGGGCTTTGATGGCCAGACATATTAGCAACCAATTTTCTGTGAAATCGTAACATTAAGACCTTGTTTGCTTTTCAAAATCATTTTAGATCCATTTCTTTCAAGAGCCAGGAGCCTGTAATTCTTCCTAGCCAGACCTATTATGAGGTGGCTGTTTAACAAATCTGTGCTGGTTTGGAATTATAAATGACAGCCTATTTTATAAAGGGAAAAGTCTTCTTTGACAGCAGAACAATATCACACAAGTAACAAATGGCAAATTGTGCCATGCAGCTGAACAGTTGTTTTCCCATGTTCACCAAGGGCCAGTTATTAATTTTACATTGGTCAGAATTAAGGATTTTGGAGAAATTAATCTGAAACGGAAAGTATGAAAAATTCCTGCTCAATGAAAATTACCATTATTCGCTGTAGATCTATATTCATAACTTTAAAACCTGGCAGTCTTTCCTATTTTTTTCCTCTATAGATTTCTTGTCAACAAGAGTGTCAGAGGTCAATGTCAGAATGCCCCTCTGGCACCCATTAACTATAACCAGAAAACTTGTTCACTATTGATCTACGATGTCTAAATATCTATTATGTTGGATATAAAAGGTGGTTTCACGTCTTTCTAAAACAGATAATTCATACAGGCCACGGGGTCAGGTCTGGTGATATATTATTGTTTCACTGTATCAGGGAAGTGCAGGAGGGGACAGGCCAGGCGAGGTGTCACCAAACTGTTGGGGACACTGCCGTGTGTCCACGTGCCCCACGCAACCTGTGAAGCTCTTGTGGCTTTGCTCAGGGCTTTGAGGTGTCTGAACAAGTCATATTTAAAGGTTTTGTTCATGTCATGGCAGCCAGAGCTCGCATGAATCCCAAAACTGGGTGGAAGTCAAGTCTCTCACCCTGTCCCCATGGGCCATGGGCAGCTCGGTGTCTGAGGAGCATTTCACATCATGATGGTCACCCTGCCAGGGCTCTGGGGCTGGTGCAATTTGAGTTTTAAAGCACTGAGCACAGAAGGGCACTGCCCCCGTGGGTTTAAGTTGTCACAGCTCTGGTGACTTCGGCAGAGCGATGGCACTCGATGCCCACAGAGGCTCTGCCCCAGAGCACGTGTCAGACTGTGGCCACAGTTCCAAATCCATGTGTTTTCTGGACAGACACTTGTGTAACATCACATGAATGATTTTGTTTGCTCATATCAACCCATCAAATTTATTGAGGCTCTTTTAATCTCCTCATTGTTTAACTGCTGAGGTGCATCTGCCCTGCTCAGGGCTCAAACGCAGCTGCATTTCTTTGTTCTGCTCTTCCTACAGCAGAGCACGAGCACTGTGAGGGTGGAGGACACAATCCAGGGCTTGGTTCTCCCCCAGTGCTGTGAATTCAACCTCTGAGACTCCGTGGCATTTTCCAGAAGGCACCTATTACTTCCGCAGGATGAGCCCCATAACAAGCAAACCCTCTCTGGAAGGCAGCTGATACTCTACTCTTTAATGGAGTTTATGGCCTTCTAGCAAGCCCCCAAAATGGTTCATATTCTTCCAGGCTACATTTTTGAAGAAAGTAAATTGAGATGAATCATGCTAAGATGAGATAGTTAAAATGTCAGGCTCCATAAGTTTCAATGCATCCTTATAGCTCTGAACACTAAAATGCAACTGAACATTGGAATAAGGGAAACAAAAGAGAAGCAGATAACTAGTTCTTATAGAGGGGAAAAAAGTAATTTCTGCCTGCGCTGCTACACCATGGAAATCCACATAGTACAGTTTTAGAGCTGTACCTTAAAAAAAACAATTGCAGTTTCTTTTTATCACTGGCCTTGGTTACACATCACTGCCTACTCTATGGCACACTAGAATTGCAGAGTTTCTGAGGCAAACAATACAGCAGCAGCTTTATTTCTGTTTACAAATGTTACCTGGGGGAAATGTGCCTGTACCTGTTGGATAAATTACAAATCATCAGCACTAAATATGACCCACAACAGTGACATAGAGGGGGAAAGGGACTGTGGTCTGTACATATTTGGTGTTAGAGAGGGGGAAAGTGCCTGGTCAGTGCTGCTGGGTTAATCACTTTATGAAATCGTACTGCTGGACCCTTTAAACTAGAGCTGTGTGGTGCTTCCTCTTTCATTTTCTGGACAACAGACACTTCTTAATTTATACCTTATCAGAATGTTTACAGTTGGCTTAATTAACTGCTATCATTCTTTGCAGTGACTCACTGTAGGTGTTGAGCACCACCAGCAGTGTAAAACAGCAGCAGGTTTGTGTCCAAGGTTTTTTTGGGCTCATGGGGAAGGGGCACAGAGGCAGAGAAACCTCGTGGGCCATGAGGCACCTCCTAGTCCAAGCCCAGAGGGGATGTGCAGCTGAGCTGAGTGAAGGAAACTTCTGACAAGAACCAAGAGCAAGGTTCCTATTTCTAAATCAGGAGCAAGCCATGGCCCAAATCCCTCTGCTCCATGCTCCATTCCCAGGGGCTGGCTGGGACAGCTTTCCCTGCCCAGCTGGTGACATCACGATGGGTTTCACCCTGCGCCTAAAGCCACCAGCCCTGGGTGCCTGACCACAACATGACCTTGAGCTGCTGACAAGGCCATCAGAGCCTGGAACAGGGTTTGGGTTTGCTGTAAGCAGATCCCAGAGCTGGGAATGCCAAGGCTTTAGGGCCAGCAGCATGGATAACTCCAGACACCAAATAGGGTCAGGAGAGACAACTGGGCTGTAACTGGAGCCTCTCACACCGCTCTGGCTGCAACACAGATGGGCCAGAATGAAGGCTATCACTCCTAGTTTATAGCCATTAGCAATCATGATCTCCCTAATATGAAACAGAAATAATAGTATTATTAATAATAATATCAAACTGACACATTATTAGCCTCTACAGATGGCTCTATTCCTCCTAATAATTTTTATTTTTATTTAATGTTTGGAGATGCTGTAAAAAGGGACTAGTGCTTCCAAATGTGACCTCTGTGGGGTTTAAAACCTACTGAATCAGATGAGATATTAAAGCATTCAATGTAATGTATGACTTAAAGCTATGTTTTTAAAAGTTTAATAGGAAATGTCTGATGCTTTAGATTACTATTTCTTGAAGTATAGTAGGCTGAAGAATTTGCTTCAGAGGGTCTCTTTATACCCAAGAAGAGCCACGGTGAGAATACACAGTATGTTCTTCCCTCACCATGCCTCTAAATAGATGTAAAGAAATTAACATGTATTAATAATACATCGTGTTTCTGCTTTGTTTTATACTATTGTACATATGTTCTCACACCACAATCAACACCACCGTATTTAAATATCTCCAAGCAGTTCATTAAAGGAGGCGATTAACATCTGTCATGTGTTTTTTCCCACCTCCCATCCCTAAGGAGAGGAGGATGTTCAGTGGCAGACTTGATTTTGGTTGGGATTTATCGTTTGTATGGGAGGCTTTTTTATTTTGCTGAGGTTTTATTTTATTACACAAAACTACCTATTGGGATAAATGTTTGCAAAGGCAACTCCAAAAAGAAAAAAAAAAAGAGTCTGCTGAGCAGCTGAAGTGAAAAGGAGTGAGATTTAACTGGAGTGGATGAGGTTAGAGACAGGGGCTGGTGTGTGGTGGGAATCCTGCCACATCCTCACCTGGCCACTGGGAGATGGCAGAAAAGCCTTTGGCTCAGAGATGATGTTTAAGGTCCCTTCCAACCCAAACCATTCCAGTGTTCCATGACATGGGGAAGTAAAAGAGTGACTGCCGTAGCAACTGCCCCGAGAGCTTGTGGGGTGTCAGGATATTACCATCAGCCAGGGGAGGCTGTGCTAGGCCTTCACTAAGCTTTCTGGGAGCTTTCAAATATGTCAAGATCTGATGTAGGCTGATATTTTCATGGGTATTTTTGCCCTCAGTCAGATTATTATGTGGGCAAGAGCAGAAATCAGATTAGTTAGAGCATATCTCCTCACAGGAATTCTGATGCTGGAATGACTGTGGTCTCCATTAGAGTCATTTTGCAACATCAACTCCAGTGAGTTAAATTTTGCTAAGTTTTGCTTTCAGTTTTACTTATCCATGGTAGCTGTCCAGGAAAAGCGACTGTCTGAATATCTACATCATCCCAGCAAGTTTTCATATTAACCACCAGACTACTGATAGCTCTTAGCCATAAATTTACATCTGTCATAATATTTACTGATGCACCTGGCTCCCATTGATTGTGTTCCCTGTGCTGTTCCAAAGAGAATTGGATGGCTTCCTCTTGACAGTGTGGCTCTGTACCAGCTGCTTTCCAGGGACAAGCTGCTTGTTATTGTCTTTGCTGGATTTGTGTTTTCAGCTTCCATCCCAGGAGGGAATTCCGTAGCCAGTTCTGTTCCACACTGAGGGGCATAGGGAGGTCTGATTTTTTCCTGGACCTTCCCAGTGCACAAGCCCTTGGATTATGAAGGTTTTACACCTCAGAAACATCTGTGTATGAGAGAGATCCATATCCATCCGTGTATGGATCTGCCAGTGGAGAATGGGAATTAAAGGAGAAGGAGAAGGTCTGTGTGTGCACACAAGCCGTGAACACACACACACACACAGAGTCTCACAAAGGTCCCAGTGGGGAACCACACTAAAGGTTAATGCAGCCCCAGGCTGTAATTAGCCTTTTGCACAGAGTCTCCTTGTTGTGGAATCTCTCTTTATGAGGGTTTTCAGGGGCAGGGAGCCACCAGTCCCCTCCCCCAGTGCCCCCAGTAAAGCCCAGTGGCAGGAAGCTGGCGAGGATGCTGGGTTTGGGAGTAATGCTCAGGAGAATTCTTCCCCTCCAGTGGCTCAGGGTCCTCTTGGCATCTCAGGGATTCTCCAAGATGCAGAGAAGGAAAAAGCCTTGCCCCACTTCATACAATTCTTTCCCCTGAGTACAGACTGGGGGGAAAACCCCAGCCCCCCATTTAGGAATTCATTGTCAGATCAGTTGGTGACAGCAAATTTGCCTATTTATCAGATATGTCTGATACCAGAGAGAGGATTGGCCCTGCCCTGTTGTAGTTCACACAAGAAAGGTTCCTCTTCACTCAAGAGCAAGAAATTAAAGGAATTAGAGAGCACAGTAAATATTACAATCTCGATTCCGTGCTGCTTAACCAAGTTCATCTTCCAAAAATATGCTGTTTGCCATTTGGGGGTGGCTGCTGGCTGCAAGGCCCAGTGAGGGTTTATTGTGGCCATCAACTCTTTGGTGGCTACTGGAGTGAACTCCTGGGGTCAGTAACTTGGGCACGAAATCACATCCAGATAGTTTGTTATGATCTGGGTTTGTAGATCTTGCATGTGATGAAGTCAATATCACTATTGAATTTTACCAAATGAATGCCATTTATTTTTAAAATTCAAACAAAATATCTCCTCGACTGAGCATGACCCATTCAGGAATCTGTGTAACACCAGTGCACCACTAATGAATCCCTGCAACAGCTCAAGGAGGCCAATATTTAGGGGAAAATTAAGTAATATAGCAACGCAAAAACTAGAAGGGAATCAAAGTCCATTTGATTTGGTTTGGTGCTCTCATGCAGATGCTCTAAGCTCAAAGTGTGATCTTGGTTCATGTGGCTTTAAATCCCCCGAGGGCTGCAGAAGCTGGCTGAGAGAATTCAGGCAAACGAACCAATATGGCAACAAGTGAAGTTTATTTACAAGAAGCCTCTTTATATATCCATTAATATTCTAGCAACTATTGGTCAGCAAAGAATCCACCTCCTAAAACCATTGGTCACAGCCAAATAACACCTAATACCAAACACAGAGATTAAGAAAGTAAAAGAATGCAGCTTATCTCTATTCTCTCTGAGAAAGAACAGAAAGATTCTAAAACAGTGCAACTACAGGTTCATGGAGGAGGCAGCGAAATACCCAACCCCATGGCCGAGTGGAGCGCTCTGTCCTGTTAGTGCTGAGTGCAGTGACACCGTGCAATGACACCGGGCTGATAAACTGTGATAACGTTTTCAAAAGGCAAATCCCACAATATATTGAAGCCTCCTGGGACCACGGGTAGGTGTTGTCAGCTCCACTGCAGGCGCAAATGCGAACTCCCACCACTGGGATATGTAACAATTTGTAATGCAACAATTAACAGAAATATTGACATAAGTATGTGCTCAGCAGGGAGCTGGTATCTCATAGACTCTCTGGAGTGACTGTAACACAATGTATACAGTACCACATCAATTCTTAATGCAGCCTGGGCTCCTGTATCAATTACCTATATGTGTACCCAGCTACTCGCACGGTGTGGCATAAAAAATAAACCTTCCCTTTCAGATCAGCTCCTTTTACTTGCTTGTGGGGAAAGTATGTTATAAAAATGCATATTTTTTAACATGAAATACCCGTCAAATTGTATTACCGTCATTGCCAATTTCACAACTGGCAAACCGTGTTAAACATAAATCTGCAAAATTATAATTAGGAAAACATTTTGCGAGCCGTCCTCCTGGGGATTTGGAGGTTAGTGGCATTATAAATGCTGTGGGGTTTATAGTGTGTGTGATTCCCACTCCCCCAAAGCACACACGACGCACACACACGTCCGCACGCGCTCTCCTCTTGTCCTCCAGCTCAGCTAAAGTAAATAAGATATCCTCTGGCTAATGGAAACTCCACCAGCACTCTGTTAGTGCCTTTTCATGCCAATTAAACACATTTTATACAGTCATAGGAGATGCTCCAGTGCCTGCGTAGTAGACTCCAGTAGAGCTCAACCAAACAACAGCCCAGCAAATGTGATGTGAGATACTTCATGCAAGTTTCCCTTCTGGCTTTGTTTTTAGCCACTTGAAAATTATTCCAATGGAAAAGGTTCATTGTGAGAGAGAAGTATTTATAAATAGAGAAGTGGAATTGGCCAACTTACTTGCAGCTGATTGCTTTGGTAATAAAGATCTCACTCAGCTTAATTTAAATTAATCCTCCCTGATTTAATGAAAATCCAGCTCACAGCATGGAGAGATGTTGACAGATACACTTAATGCATAAATATACATTTATTTATTAATGATAAGACATTTTAGTTTGATTTCGTGCTCAGCCCTTCTCCTAATTCTCCACAAAGATAGTGTTTGCATTTGAGTTTTTACATAAGGAATTTTTGCATTTCCTTTAGATTCATTTTGAAGGGGTTTCATAGGGGAAATCTTCTCTCCCTTCACCCTCTGCACACCACCAAATTACATGATGGGATTTTATTCAAACACCCCGCTCTTATCAGGCTATAAATTTGAATTTACAACGGGGCCAAAACGCAACAGGATCAAACGGAGCCTTGAAAGGCCGAGCTGGGTTATCGATTAACCGCGGGCTTTGCAGCGGGGGCACAAAAAGGCCCCGGTCCCTTCGAGTCTGCAGCCTGGCTCGCTGGCAGGGCCCGTCCCGCTCCGGCTCCGTGTCTGGAGGCCCCACTGAGTTGTGAAATGAGCCCGGCTCCAGCACCTGCTCAGCCCCATTAGAGCCCCGAGGCTCACCCAAGCCGCGTCTCCCCTTCCTAAAGAGGTGACATATATCCTGCCTTAAAGACAAGAGCACTATTACAAATCCCGGAATATAAATTACACTTTCATCTTTCTTTGGTTTTTCTTTCTTTTGCTTCAGTTTTCATTCCAGTATAAACTTTCCTGTCAAAAGGACATTTCTGATGTGTCAAATTCACCACTGTA